>JAJTUV010001301.1:0-600000 GCA_021653895.1 Mastomys natalensis
TTTTATACATATTCTTATAATTAGTAGATCACAGAATCTTTCATTTCAGAACAAACTTGCATCATGAAGAATTTATGTCAGCTGGTCAAGGAGAATGCTAAAAATATACTAAGATTCCATTCGGTATTGAACATTGATGTTATTTTTGGTCTAATTGCATGTCTCTTTAAATGTTTGTTCCATTGGATAGAAGTTATGATCATATTGATGGTGTTTTGTGTTGTCTAGGTTTCCTCCCTTCATGGCTAGTGAGTGGTATATGTCTGTACTTACCTGAGTTTTTCCTGTGAAGGTGCCTTCCTGGAATATTGTGCTCTCATTATACAGATACAAAGTTTATTGGATTATGTATACATTCTCATGACCACATTTTGTTTTTATGTTACCCCTATAAGACTGTATCTTGAAATACAATTACATTGAAGATGAGGGCTTCTACTATAGAACTTGAGAGGAAAAACAGTTGAGTCTATGGTAGAGGTAGTCATTACTCTCCTGCCCATGGCACATTGGGATTCCCACGTATAGAACTGGAAGGTGACACAGGTTTTGTTTTTGTTTTTAATTTTCCCTGACACCTTTTCATTGTGATGCTTTTGGAGTTTCTGCAGAAGGGTAGCTTTAAAGTAATCAAACATATCATTTGAAAATATTAGAAGGTTAAGGTATTAAGGAGAGAAGCATAGTGACTTAGTGTTTCTTTTACTTCATTATCCTATCAGTCAAGGACTGGCCCACATTCAGATAGGATGAGACAAAATAGAGTTTTTGAACTCTGTATATGAGCAGAAGTATCTATCAATAGAAGTAACTGATTTGAAAATTTCTTCTCTTGGAGGTCCACACCCTGACAAAAATCATTCTTCCCAATGTCAATCAATCCAGGAGACTAACAGTAGAAACCAGAATAAATTTCATGGATGGGATAATTATGAAGTCAAGATACTTCTCATTTTGAGTGATAGAATAAACATTGTCAAAAAACTAAGTCCTAATGATGCCTGAAACACTCAGAAAAAAGTACAGAATGAAATAACTCGAAAAACCCTATGTGCACTCTTATTTACTGTATCTGATCTACAGTTCTCATTTATTATCCTACCCTTTCGCCAAGCTTATTAAAATTATACCCTGTTCTTAGGCTTTTTGTGGGAGAAGAAGAAAATGGTTCTATCCATCCTTCATGTGCTCTACTATAAAGGACAAAACATTGTCCTTTGCTCACACTAAGGGATGCTTAATCCAAAGAGAGATCAAATAAGTCAAAAATGATCTGCAACAGAGCCAGTAATGACGCAAAAATGAAAGTTATGGCTAATCTCAAAAGATTCAGTGACTTTGATAAGTTCTATAGATCCTTGTGACTTTGTAATATGGATACATAATGACATCATATAAACCTCTGTCAATTATCAGATCCTACTGAAGTCATTCCTGTTTTTTTCAATCTATATAATTCAAATATGTAAGACCTGTCGCATACCATGAGTGGTTGTGTAAGATCTTGAGTCTATGGGTGTATCTCCACCTACACATTTTTAATAAATCTAGTATAGATCTTTTCTGGTTGTGAGAGCTTCCTTCAAATTTTTGTGAATCTAATGTCTGACAGAAGTTAAAAAATCTTTGTTTCCTGGCTTCATTTCCCTCTGCTCCTTCATTGTGAATTACCTTCAGTCTCATGGCTTACAGCTTTCTGAAAAATGTTCCATTCTTTCTATTTCCATGCATTTCTCATTGTCTTTATCTGATTGTGAATCTCTCAACTTTTCTTGTCTCCTAAATGTACAATAAATACAATGCCCCTCCTTCAGTGAGGAACCTCTCCTACCAGCCGTCTTTGCACTTTAGGACTCTGCCAGCTGGCCATGAGCTCGTTGATAGAATGGATTCTTTCTTACATTCATCTCTTGGGAACTAAAAAAAAAAAAAATCTACCAGTAAATATTTTTAAACGATTAAAGGAATGATATCATTTCACATTTAGATTTTAAATGCAGAACTCCTTTCTGGCTACAAGTACTGTGAAGTGTAGGTTTTGAAGGAACTTGGCAAAAATCACAAACTAATCTCCATATGGTCTTCCTGCAATGCATATGCAGACTGAATTCCAAGGAGAAGACTCACATCACACAAGCCTTGGAATAAATGAATAAATGTGTACAGAGTTAAATCAATAATCATGTTTCAAGCTATATATTTTTCTCAAATAAAAGAAATTGTAGCAAACATGCTATAAAATTGTTTTCTTTCAAAATATCATTTATATCACCCCTTCTTTGGAAAAGATATACATGACTAAGTAAATTGGTTAAAATACAATTTTTGACAAAACTGTCATGACATTTCTTTTGAAAACTAAAATTATTAATTTTTAAGAAAATTGGGAATGTAAAGGACGTGGTACCCATGATAGAGAAAACATACACTACAATATAAAAGAAAACATGAAAAGAAAACATGCATTATAATGTGTTTTTTTTCTCAGTATACACCCTTGAAATTGCAATATTACAAATGAATTTTCCTGTTTGAAAATAAGCAAAAATAGCAAGCTTTTTATCCCTCCCATGGAGTGTTGTTTTTGATATAAAAATAAAGTAGATTTAACTGTTGATCTGTAGATGATCATTTGCTTGATTGCAAATACATGCAGTAAACTGAAGTTATGTTAAAGCATAAGAGAAATTCTTGAAAGAAATATTATATCTTACAAAATCAGAAGTGAGGTAAGATACTTAGATTTAAGACATGAACTTATGCTATCTGTAGGCTATTGTCATTGAATGATTGTAAATAAGTGAATATTTTCCCAACTCTTATGCAGCTGACTCATTTCTGAATATTTTAACTCATAATATCAGGGAACAAGAAGGCAGAAGTATCAAGTCTTTTTTACTTGTGTTATAAGATACTTATGAGCTTTATATAAGAAATATTTTCTAATACCCTGGCTATAAAAAATGAGCAGACTTCAAATTCAATCCATATTTTTAAGATATTGGAAGACAAAACACAATGAGCACATAGGCTTATTGCAGTGCTTAATATTTTGCACTCTAAGTTATGTGATATAAAGGCTGATGGAATATTAGAGGACTGAGCCATTTATCTGACTTTTATGAGAACAGTTCAAACCAAAGCATTGTGATATAATAAATAAAATAATATGTTGACGCTGTGTTGATTTATATTATTGAGATTGTCTTTATAACATAAAATTCAACAATTACAGGGACGGCATGACAAAGAATAGCTACAAGTATTATTTTTGCTTTAGTAGCCTCTGAGACAATAAAATGTAAAAACTTTTCCCATCCAACTTTTGTAGGAAGTCAGATCACCAGGAGGATATAGTGATAGGATGCAGGAGACCAGAAGCTTGTATCAAGTATGGAACGTGAGCAAGGGAGCCATGTTGGAGTGCTGGAGGAATGGGAATGCTAGAAAAAGTCTACAAGTCATACATCTAACAGTTCACATATCTAAGCTGTTCTTAAAGAGCCATTCATCTACATTGTAACATCAGTCTCATCCCAATAGTAACTAAAAATTTACAGGCAGCACCCAGGCCTGCTGGTGCACAGCTATGTGTTTATGATCTAGCATGGAAAGACTAAGGCACAAGGACTGCTTTGAATATGAAGCCATCCTGAGCTATAAAGCAAGATTCAGGCCAGCCTGATCTGCAGTGTGAGATACTATCTCAAAAAAAAAAAAAAAAAAAAAAAAAGAAAGAAAGAATGCACTGTCACATTTTAATACCCAATGCTCTAAAATTATATATTTCCATGTTACTTATGAAAATTAAAGATAAAAACTATGCCATATATAATATTTTAGTATTGCTATTCTCAATATGTAAAAAATAGTTAATAGTAAATAGATAGCTTTCATATATAAAGTAATACAAATAACATGTGCATGTTCGTTAATTTTTTAAGTCAAATAAATGGAATTAAAAAACAGGAGTCAGTACAAAGTTCTGTGGTACCTAGGTGAAATCGTAGGAGGAGTGAGAAGTTTTTCAAGTTTAAGGCCAGCAATAACCATTCTCAGAAAAGACAGAGAGAGGGGTTGGGAGGAGATACAGGGACAGTGACAGAGACTGAAACAAATAAAGAAACAATCCGAGGCAGAGACAGAGGGAGATAGAGACAGAGAGGGAAATAAAGACAGAGAGTGACACACTACTGTAGCTCTGTCATAAGCCCTTGGTAAACACAGAAAAGGACCTGTTGACACTACACACTTAAAGAAAAACTATTTATTTTGAAAATGTCAGGTTTAAATCATAATGTGCAATATTTAAGGTTTCATTCAGTAGAAGGCATTTTTATTAACTCCTTAAGGATCTCAGAGTAACGGCACTATCTTAAAAACAGACACATTATTCCATGTAATAATCTGAGGACCCACATATATGCCCACACTCCTAAAACTACCTGAGTTTGACAGAGTCCAACAATATACATTGAAAACATACATCATCTACAACAGATAGTGTTGGTTAAACTACCGAAGCACATGTAGATAAATGAAAATAGATTCTTGTCTCTTACAATAAACACAACTTCACTTACAGGTCAAGAACCTCAACATAAGATATGACAACTTGATTCTGATAGAGTAGAAAATAAGGGATGTGAACTCATGTTCATGGAAAAGGACTTTTGGAAAGTGCCTGACAGAACAGTCATTAAGACCAACAATTAAAAATGGAACAACATGAACCTAAAAGACTTCAGTCTTGGAAAGGACATGATCATTAAAGTGAACAGGAAGCAGATGGGAAAAATCATTTTCAGCTAACATTTGACACAGGGTTAATAAATACCAAGAAACCAAACAATCCAGTTAGAAAATTAGGAAATTAAACTAAACAGTTCTCAAAAAAAAAAAATACAAATGTCTGTGAAAAAAAATTTTAAAAGTTCAATATTCTCAGTCATCAGGTTCAAAAGCAAATTAAAACTACTTTGATATTTTATTTTATCCAGTCAGACTGTCTGAGCTATATGATGATAAATGCTAGACTGAATGTATGGAAATATGGTTATTTTTTATTGGATGTTTTATTTATTTACATTTCAGATGCCATCCCCTTTCCCCAATTCCCCTCCCTAGAAAACCCTTATCCCATCCCCTTCCTCCTTTTTGCTTTTATGCCATTTTAGTTACTTGCAAGTATTAAGGTCAGTTCTATGTTGAGGAACTAGCAATACAATAGATGCAAATAGTCAAGGAACAGGCAAGACAATGAACACAAATAGTGAATGAACAAGTAAGGCAATAAACAAAGTTCCATGAACACTCCCATGATCACTGTTTCTAAGGGCTTATCAGGATGATCAAACTATTGAGCCTACTTCCCTGTCCTAGCCTAAAGTCCTTTTCTTGTCTGAAGCCTACTTCCTTGTTCTAGCCTAAGATTTGGATTCCTGTCTGAAATTACTTCTTTGTTCTAGCCTAAGATTTAGATTCCTGCCTGAAATTACTTCTTTGTTCTAGCCGAAAGTCAGAATCCTGCCTGAAGCCTACTTTCTTGTCCTTGGCCCATGTCAGATTCTTGCCAAGCAGTCCAAAAGCTATCAGCCTCTCCCCCTTTTTTTGTTTCATAAACAAGAATTTTCACTGTTAATGGGAGTGAAAATGGGTGTAGCCAATATGGAAACCAATATGCAATCAACAGAGGTTGCTCAAAATGCTAGAAATAGATTTACGACATGATCCACTTATACCACTTTTAGGCATATATAAAAAGGATATACTCATATAAGATAATTGTTGTTTTATTCATAATAATCATTTTGATGGCTATTCTTAGTTGTCAACTTGACATCTGAAATTAACTAAAACCAGAATTGGTGGGCACAACAGTGGGGGACTTTAGCTTAATTTAAAGTAGGAAAATCCACTTTTAATATGTCTCAAGCCTTTAATCCAGACACACCTTTAATCTAGGCCACACCTTCTGCGGAAACCTATGTAAAAACAGAAGAAACATTTTGTTCTTTGTTTGCCCTCATCTTGCTAGCAAGTCCTTTTCCTCACTTGCATAAGAGCCTACTTCTTTGAGATTGTAGAATATACTGAAAATCTTGTGGATTGAGCAATTTATGGAGGACTCATTCTGGTCTCACCTAGCAATTATTGGTTAGCTAGACTGTAGCCTATAAATCATTCTAATAAATCTCTTTTTTATATATACAAAAAGATTCATTCTGCAAATTCTGTAACTCTAGAAACCCCTGACTAATATCCATAAGAAATGAAAACGATCATTTATCAATAGAATGATAAATAATTAAAATGTAGCACATCTACACAATAGAAAATTATTTAGCTGTTGAAGAAGAGGGACGTATACAATTTGCAGGCAAATGGATAAATCTGGAAACAATCATTCTGAGTGAGAAAACACAGGTCCAGAAAAGACAAATGTCATATATTTTCTTTTATTTCTGGACATTAGCTCTGAATCTTTAGCTCTATGTGTTCCACTTGGAACACGGGTATATGGATCGAAGTTAACAAATTAGCAAAAGGTTACCAGAGAAGACTGAATGCAGTGGTTAAAAGACTTAGAGGAAATAATGGTACAGAAAATGTTTAATGGGGAGGAGGGGACTAGGGCAGGGTAGATGAAGGGAACTTGGGAGTGAAAGCTAACACTAAATCTATTTCAAAGACATCATGTGGCAACCTACTAACAGTAGAAGCTTCTATTTAAATTACCTATATACAAAAAAACATACATATATACATATAAAACATACACACATATAATAATTATATTATTATTATCATTATAAAGGAAATTAACCTACTATGTGACAAAATGTCCAGTATAGCTACAACAGGTTAACAAATAAAAATCCCAGTGCTGGTTGTGAGTTATTCCTTTGAAATTGTTGAGCCAATGATGTCCATTGGCCCTAAACATTACAGGCTTTTATTGTCCCCCATAACTTGGCAGTAAGATCCTATTGCTGAAGATACCACATACTTGCTTCATAGGACTAAATTAAGCTTATTCTGTCCAAGTAGCTTCACTCCTACTGGCTAGCTTTCATGGTGCCAGAGGTGCTTTGAACCCTATCATAGGAGAAATAAAATCCATCAGTCTTGCCAGATGTCAAGATTGTGAGCTACACCAATGACCAAGCTGTCAAGACAGAGAAAGAGTGGCATGGATATAATGGAAGCAACCAATTGCTTTCTGCTTTTTAAGAATGCACTCCAAAGTTTGACAGATTCGGACATGTATTGTGGGCCAAGAACCTGGCCCAAAACAGGTCACAGCCCAGGGTTAACCTACACGCTCCTTGGCACCAATGGTAGCATTAGCAAAGTATAAAAAATTCATAATGATATAACTTATATACATAGATTAGGTTAACAACTACAAAACCCTCATTAATCTGAATGTCCTATACCGGTGTCGAGTTATCGCAGTGAGCAAGGGCAGGTGATCTGATTTGACTCTACGAGCGTATTCAAAGCGGATACAGAGAACTTGCAGAGAAAAAGTGAAGCCTATGGGAGATGTGGAAAGGTCTCCAGTTAAATTGACTGGAGAATCGTTGAGTAATTATACAAGATATTTATAACCTACGACTCTACTGCGATAATCAAACAGTCATGAGGAAATGGTATTGTGGAATAGAACCATGTGTAATAGAAGTATGAATAAAATCCAAAGGCAGTGATGGGTTACAAGGAAACAGCATATCTTTGGAGTGAGCAGTGTAATTACACATGAGTTCACAGGAGTTGAGACAGCATGCACAAGACCTGCATAAGCTTAAGACAGACAAAATTGCAGCTTGGAGAGAGGTCCAAGGTTTCCTTGGGCACAGGTTTCCTCCCCCAGTTAAAGAAATGTTGGCAGCTTTAACTGATATAAGAAGAAAGATAGTTTTCTTCAAGGGTAGTCTCTCCAGTGAAGGCTACATATCTGCACATATAGACAGCACAGCATTATTTAATATGTTTAAAAATAAAAAAGTAAGTAAAAATTAAAAGAGGACATAAAATCTGGTGGATAGAGTAAGAGGTAGACCTGGGAGACATGGGTGAATATAATCAAAATAAGCTGTACAAATTTCCCAACAACTAATAAAAATTCTAAAAAACAAAAACAAAAAAACTCAATAAATTTAGTAGTCAAATTAATTTTTCAGTAATTAACCATTAAATTATTAACAATAACAATGTAAGTTCAGTGAAATGCTTTATTAGAAGAAATGCTCCCAAATAAGTGAGCTTTACTCCTCAGGCTGGAGAGATGGCTCAGTGGTTAAGAGCACTGACTATTCTTCCAGAAGTCCTGAGTTCAATTCCCAGCAACCAAATGGTGGCTCACAACCACTGTAGTGTGGGTCTGATGTTCTCTTCTGGTATGTCTGAGCAACAGTGTACTCATATACATAAAATAAATAAATAAATCTTTAAAAAATTTATTCCTCAACAGTGAGAAACAGTGTATGTTAAACCAAACTAAGGAAATATATCACCAGCATCTCTGTACTACAAGAAATAGTAAAAATAAATTCTCAACAAAAAGAAAACAGAAGAAAGAAACTCATTCAGGATAAAGAATACTGAAGAGAAAACTAATTAAGGTAAAGCTTTGATTTTTATTTAATTAAACTAAAAAACTATTTAAAGTGATAATTTTTATCATGTGTATCGAGAATTAAACTTGCTGATAAGATGCCACAAAATATAATATGTGAAGAAATGGACTTTGATTGAAGTTACCCAAACTGCTTATAAATTAAGATCAAATTCTTGCCCAGAGGACTTAATTAATTAAAATATACTAGAGTTATGAGGGAAATTCTTTCATTATTTTTAAGAGAATATCATATAAAAATAAGAGGACATAAATGCAATAAAATGGGGAAATACTCATCAAAAAAATAAATAAAAGTTGTAGTAATGATAGAACATGAATGAGTGAGTGAACAAATTGTGTTATAGGAACAGTTAAGTGATCTGGTTATATCTAAAATTGTAAATCAGTGATTCTCTAATACTGATATGGGTGAGAGAGAGAGTTAGCAAAAAAACCTATAGATCAATAGGAAGTAGAAAACTCCTCACAGTAGTAACGTCAAAGGTAAGGCTAAAATACATACTTTCTGCATTGATGATTGAAATCACAGCATCTCTGATTCCTATATCTGAGCCCTTACTTATATAAAGGGACAAATACAGAGTAAAGAAACATTTCAACCACTCATGCTCAGTGTTTCCTCAGGAATATCCTCACAAGAAATGAAAACACTCTTTAAAGTTCCAGACTTAAAATGGCTTAAAAATTTTTGTATTACTATGAGAAACAAATGGTTTCTCTTGGTAGAAACATTACATTTTCATCCAGAATATATAATGAGAATTTTTGCTATCCAGATAAAGTAGAGTTTTAGAATAGAGGAAAAAAGGAAATTATTTTAAGTATCTGTAGTATGGACATGAATAGACTGTGGTGTGTGCATCTCTCTAGTTTAAAATAGAAACATGTTAAATTTTTTTTATAAGGAAGGAGATACTTTCTTCATTAATCTATCCCTTACTTTGAAGGTCTATATAATCAGGAACTAACAGAAATCATTTTAGCAAGGTGAATTCTTGTATTAAATATTTAATATGAATAAAAACAATATTAAATTTGAAAAGTAGGCTTTATTTACTGATGATTATAAAGAAAAGATTTACTTAGTTGAATCATTTTAACTTTCTACTTTGCTTTGCCAGGTAACATTGTCCATTATGTGTATCTACTGCCAAAGATGATGTCATGCCTGGAAAGGTGCTAAATTGACTAGTCACCAATTTAGATGGCTTTCAATAAACTTTCAGTTTTGGAAGGGTGAACTCTGTGTTACATAATTGGGAGCACATGAGTGCTGCCATCGATTTATAAGACGATCCAAGTGTCTTTGAGAAATATGTGAAATAGATTTTTGAGGTGCCTTTATTGGCTGTGAGTCAGAGAAATGAGATATAATCCAGAAATCAGAGCAAATACTGTGTTAAAGTGGGACTAGGAAGATGTCTCAGTCTGTCAAACTCTTGTGGCATAATCATGAAGATATAAGCTCAACCTTCAGGTTCTAAGTAAAAAGCTGAGCATGGCAGGATGGTGGTAATCCCAGCATCAGGAAGGCAGGGGCATTCCTGGGAGTTGTCCAGATGGTCTGTGTGAGTCACAGGAATGAGTGTATGGATTGAGTGAGTCTCTGGCTCTAGTGACAGAGAATATTGCTAAACAAGGTGAATGGATTTTGAACACACACACACACACACACACACACACACACACACTTTGTCCAACTGAACAATGAATATGATAGTGCATACCTTTAATCACAATGGTGACTGAGCCAGGATGTTTATAAGTCCAAGGCTGGCCTAGATTATACAACAAGATCTCATCTCAAAAATAGAATAAGATGTTAAGATGGCTCAGCAAGCAGCAAGTAAAAACACTTCAGGTTAAGCATGACAACTTGAGTTTGATGCCCAGAACCCACATGATCAAGGAGAAATCCCCTGTATTAGCTGTACTGTCACCTGTGGTGGAGATGGCATGCAACATACACACAACAGACAACACACACAACACACACTTGTGGAGGAGATTGGATGCAGACAGAGAGAGAAGAAGAGAGGGAGAGGAAGGGAGGGAAAGAGAGAGGATAGTGGGATAATCATGACTTTCTTTATTAATATATGCTATGTTGTACATTGTTTTATTGACATTAAAAAGAAGTAGAAATTATATATATTGAAAAGAATTATCAGCGCTAAAGATAGTTGATTATTGGAAGGCAAAGAATGGGAAAAGAGAACTGTCAGAGTCCATGGTAGAAAAAAAAAAAAACCCACAATATTCCATGAGGCTCTTGGCCCAGCTTGCTGTGTGGCTTATAATGTTAGGACAAACACAGGCACTCCACAGGCTTGACCTTGGAAGATGTGTCCTGAGTGTTCAACTTGACCTTGTCCCCAAAGGTCTTTTAAACATTACATTATTCATTATTTCTCATGCATTATTTATAAATCTTCCCTTGTGTGTTCTCTTCATTTCTTTTAAGCTTGAATTTTTGTCTTGAAACTTCAGGAATTCACAGTGATAGCTAAATGTTTCGAATACAACCTATTCTAATGCTTTTTTCTTAGAACTTAATCTTAACATGTATTAACAAATTGCCAGCCTTAAAGTAAATACTAAGATATATGTGTGCTACGACGTGTGTGTGTGTGTGTGTATGTGTATTATGCTTAAATTTTTGTAAAATACATACAGCATCTCAGCCATTGTTCTTAAGGACTCTAGAACCCTGTATAATGTTGGCATTTGCAGGAGTCAACACTGTCATGTAGGAGTTTATAAAGGGAACTTTTGGAAGCCTCTGAAGTTATGGGATATAATTTGATCCCATTGACAATGTTACCATAGTTTTAATTTTTTAGAATCAATTGTACTGACCCATTCTCTTTATGGTAAGATGAAACTTGTTCAAATATGCATATATTAAAATATCCAGAAAGGATATTCCTCTCAATTTATAGTTTCTCTCTTCCCCCTTTCTAAAATTTGTTTCCTAACAGTAGACCCAAATAATCACAATCTATTTTTGTGTCTCCATAACTTAGATTTATATATTTTACAGTTTTGTAATTATATAGCAGGTGCCTCCATAGTCTATCATCTTCCTCTAAGGATGTTTGGAACATCTATGCCACTTGAGGGATTCAGTAATACATTCTGTATTATTTTGAGTAATGTGCTATAATTTGGATATACCATCATTAACTTTTGAGTATCTGCTTATCATTCATCTAACTGCAGTTGGTCAGGAGTTGATTATGTTTAGGGATTATAATAAATAAGTAGTAAGTATTTATAATAGACTGATACTTAATATTCTGTTACACTCCTGGGGCTGCTGGATGGCCTTATATCTAGGACTGAAGTTACTAGGTCATATGGCAAAATATCTTAAAATAATAGTAAGTATCAACGTGCTTTCCCAAAGTGATTATATCATTGTATAAGAATTCCAGTTGTCCTATGTCATTATCAATGATTACCACTACAAGTTTGTCCAGGCTAGTGGGTATGCACTATTGTATCACCACATTTTAGTTAGAATTTGTATTCTCAATAATAAGGTTAAATATAATTTCCTGTATCTATTTAGCTTTTTAAAAGTAGTATCTGCTTTTAAAAGTTTGTTCATCTTCTTATTAGAGTTTTAGATTTATTGAGTTATATCTTCAAACTGTCTACATAAATTTTTATTAAAAATGTATCACACCACATTATATACATAAAATAAGATGTTATGATTAAATACGTCCTAAACACTGATTTATATAGTTATTATTTTATATTATTAAATATTATGTATAATATATAATTAAAGATAAATATGTATTTCATAAATAATAATGATTACTTTGCGGTCTGTGCTAAGTTTTGATCTTCTCATCAATGCCTTTCAAGGCAGAAAATTTTACTTGCTCATATTTATTCCAAGTTTTATATAAAACTCATATAATTCCAAGTATTATGCAAATAGTTGTTGAATTTTTCAAGTGCTTTTACAGCATCCATTAAGTCAATGACTATCAAACACAGCAGTGCTGAGCTGCTAAGACAGTGAAACAAACCTCTGATGCTCACTCACTCCTTCTTTAGTTACAGCAATATGCTGAGCAATGATCAGGCAGAGTTCCACTTTCCCCAAGTAATGTCTCTCGGAGAGACAGACAGGTAACAACAGCTCTCACTTCCACAAAACAGATAAACGGGAAGAAGAAGAGGTAGAAGTGAAAATATCAGAAAACAAACGGAGGAATGCACCCTAGACAAGGCTAATCCACAGGCAAGGGCATCCCAGTTAGACACTCTTCACCTTCACCCTTTCCCAAGTTTTAGACAGTGAGAGGGAACCGAGATCACGAGATAGAGAGGGAGTCAGCTCAGAGTCGTTGTTCTTGATCCCTCTTGCCAAGTTACCACTCTGTCAGAATGGCTTTTTCCTTGTAGCTTCGGAGTACAGATTCTTATCCCATTTTGTCTCCTTTCCCCTTCAAATAAAGTAACAGCAGCTTCTAGTTCTGTGTTATGTCACATTAGTCGTCCTAGATCTTGTTCACACCACTGTAAATTATCCCGTATTACATTTACTTGGAACCTCCCAATTTCAACAAGCCATCTGTTTCCAGTTAGATTCAGACAGACACACTCCCAAAATCATGTACATGTACACATGTGCACACCCGCAGTTGATAGCATGGCATGATGGCAAACTTATTTTTAGATTGACCTTCTCAACAAGTCCAGGTAAATTTATATGTAATAAATTTATATGTAATGATATATACATATATATATATATATGTATATATCAGAAATATGAAATATATATGTAAAAGCTCACTTTTACATGGTGTTAAACATAGTCCTCAGAATCTTATACTTGAAAAAGATGTCTGTTCCTTATGCTTAACTGAATCTGGTGTCAACAGTCATATAATGATTTACCTTAAACATAATTATCCAGAAAAATCTTACCCCAAAATTTCATTTAAATCTTTAGCATGACTCTGGCATAGAAATGTATTAAAATGGCAATAAGAATCATTGTGTCCCAATGCTCCAGGATCAATAATGTCTGTGAATTATCCCCCTTAATCTCTTAACAATCCTGCAAGACACATCTTAGTTCAAATGAATAAACTTGAGAGATTTGAGGTTGGTAATTTTCCCAGCTTCTCAGTGAGAAATCTGAATTTTCACTGTGAGTTTGATTACAGCATTTACTATGGAATCCCCACTATCTTGGGTCTCTGACTTCTTAGTGTTTAAAGCTTAGGGGGATGATAGACATTATTATGCCAGTAGTCATGTTGATTATACCAATAGCTGATCTAGGTGTAGAGATTCATGTTTGAGTGTTGTTTGAGTGTTCAATAAGTGTTTAGCAGAAAGAATTGAAAGCCATGCAATAGTCAAGGTCAAGATGAAGACTGAAGGCTGTATAGGTATTTAGCAGGTGAAAGAGTGGAAGAATATTTCTCACAGAGAGAGTCCATATTCGTAACAGCTTTAGAAAGCAATTCCCAACCTGTGAGTCTGCTGTGCCAGGAAATCTTCGTGAACCCTAAAAAGACCACCAAGGAGCCAAATCCAATGCAACTGCAGTAGGGTCTCTTTATTCAAGGTCAAGCTTGAGCCAAATCACAGTCTCTGATATGGGGCGGGGGAGCGGGGGAGGGAGCCCAGTTTCAGGCCATCCTTTATAGAGGCTAGAAGGGGTATCTCACCTGGTTCATATCTGATGGGGGGCATTATGGCCTTTAACATAATTGGCTAGTAGTGGTAGCCAAATCATAAACATAACTTCTGTTTTCCTCTCAATTGGTGGTTGCTAGAAAGTGAAGTGTCAGGGCCAGGTTTGTAACCTGGAACTACAGACTTGTTTGTGAATAGCCTGGAAACTGGTACTATACACAGGTTTTGTTGTGGGGTAGCCTGGAAACTGGTGCTAGGTATTAGCCTGTTAGTTAACTCAAGTTCTGACCTGACCCGCGGGTCTTGGTTATTCGTGGGGTTCAAGCAAGGGGACCGTCACCTGAAAAAGGGTACATGGGCCGAGAGAGAGGATGAAAGCCAAGCAACAGAAAATCTTGTCAAGGCTTTACTTTAATGGGGGAGCAGTTTACAATATATAGTCTTCGGCAAGGAAGAAAGGGGGACAAAGTTCCCCTGCCCAGGGCCATCTAGCCCCCAGGAAATGCCAGACATTCTTTAAGTTCCTGAGACCTGAGACACCCCCCACCCCCACCCCCCCCCCCCACCCCCCCCGCAGGAAGTCTTTTCTTAATCTGGTACTGATTAATCTTTCCAGAACAGCAGGTAATTTCCTGAGGTTCTCTTGGAACAGCAGGTAGTTTCCTGGGCTTGGCTCTTGACAGAACAGGAACTTCTTCCTTGGTCAAAGGTCAGGTTTTCCCAAAGGAGGCAGTTTCTCATAAAGGCAATTCACAATTTTTGTAAGCTGGGATCATGGTCCAGGGTCCCCAACAAAGTTCAGCCTTAGGTCAGATTCTCTAAGATTGAGTCTGAACCCAAAAAATCTGGTCTCTTAGGTCATGACCCCTTTAGGGATCATCACATATCAGATATAGCACATATTGAATATTTACATTACAATTCAAAGCAGTAGCAAAATCACAGTTATGATGTACTAATGAAATAATTTTGTTGCCGGTCACTAGAACAAGAGGAACTGTATTAAAATGTTGTTTAAAATGTTGTAGCATTAGAAAGGTTGAAAACCAGTTCACTAGGATGTAAACTTGGCAAACTCAATGAAGCCATAGAGGAACTCAGTGTCCAGATTATTATTTTCTATGAACACCTATAAATTAGTTGGAAGAGAAACAGTTTAAATAAAGATGGAGAGCCTTTGTGTAAAGGGTTTCAACCATATAGATAATGGGAATCTCCATTAGGAATGGAATAATGAAATGCAGTGGTTTAGGACTGAGAGTCCACAAGCAGGAAGTCTTATCAATATACTTCAATAGAGTTTTGGATCAGTTTTCTTTCACTCCCATAACACAGTGTCACAAGTTAGGTATTACAAACTGCATTCTTCTGTGCTGGGATTTGGCAGTCTGAGAACAAGGTGGTTCAGAGTTGGACTTCGCTGAGGATTGTGTAGAAGAATTTGCCTCCTGCTTGACTGTGGTTTCGTGGCAGTCATTGGTTTTTCTTTTGAAGCTCCCATCTCACATATCATTCCTTCAGAGTGTTTGTTTGCCTGAGTCTCTCTGTCTCTCATCTCTCTGTCTCTCTCTGCCCCTTTGTCTGTTTCTCTTTCTATCTCTGCGTGTGTTTGTCTCTTTCATACAAATGCTACCCTACCAGAGTACTTTCTTGGATGATCCTATTTCTAAATAAGCATAAAGCACAATATATTTGTGGAAAGTCTATTCAAATTGAAAATATGGGGAGACTATAATTGAATCTATAGCAATATTGTGATGCTTACTACATCTTTCTCAGTCTATTATACTGAACAGGGTTGCAAAAAAGCAACCTGTACCCAGGCATCCCTCAACAGGCATCCTACACCACGTACCATATACCAGACACCCTGTTATAAGTTCCAGAAACAGATAACAGCAGTCACCTTTTGTAATATCATAACAAATCCAGTGGTTAAATTTACTATCCCTGCTCTTGAGAGGAATGTATGGACAGTGACAAGAAGTTATAAGGAATAAACGGTCTTTGGATCTCATAAATGAATCCAAGAAATGATCTCTGAGTTAGGAGCAGAAGGATGGAGAACTAAATTTGAAAACAAGGCATAGATATGCACTTTGAACCTGTGTCCCTTTCTCTGAGAAGTGATGCCAAAGTACTGAATATATAGGGAGAAAATTTGTTTCCACTCTTATTCTCCATTTCTTCCAATAATTTTGTCTTTTTTTGTAATATAAATATTATAATATATATATATATTACATCTTGTTCTTTGAAGAGGACAAGAACTCAGCAGGCCTTTTGTGTTTGTAATTTATATCAATAGGCCTGTCAGTCAGTAAGAAGTCAAGGATCAAAAGAGAAGAGCTAAAGAGTCTAGGTAAAATCTTCTGATTTATGTTTTCCACAAAAGGATAATTGACCCTCTCTATAAATCATTTTATATCTTATACAGGGAAGTAATAAGGGCTTTGAAAACACATGACATTCAATAAAAAATACCTGTTGTGTCTCTAATAGTTAAAAGCACATTGTTAGCATTCTGTGCCATTTAATCTAACCCTTAAAGCAAAATATGCCTCTTGAGACTGGAGAGAGAGTTCAGAGGTTAAGTGCTGTTCTTTTAGAGGAGACAGGTTTGACTCCTAGCCCCAATACTGAGGCTTGGGACAGTCTACAAATCTAGCCCCAAGTAGTCCCTTCATCTGGTCTCTACTTGCTTCTGGCATGGGACTAGTGCACATGCATACATACAGGTAAAACATCTACACAAATAAAATAAAAACAAGTAAAAAGTAAAAAAAAAAAAAAAAAAAAATAAAAACCACATTCCTCATTTTTCCCATAGTAGGTGGAAATTCCTGTTAAGAGGTATAATGGTGGCACACGCCTTTAATCCCAGCAATTGGGAGGCAGAGGAAGGTGGATTTCTGAGTTTGAGGCCAGCCTGGTCTATAAAGTAGTTCCAGGACAGCCAGGACTACACAGAGAAACCCTGTCTCTTGAAAACAAAAAAAAAAAGAAATAATAATGAATGACACATAATAAGAATTCTGATGATTTCCCTGGGATGTTCATGTCTATTGTCTCTCAGAATATTTCCTATTCCGTATGCAAGGTGGGAGTCAACGATAAGCAGGAAATATAACTCATGCTTACATAAAATTCATCTATCCAATATCATACCGTACCTACACCAATGAAGATAACAATTAATTAGAAAAAAATAGCCAAAGAAATAACTCAGGAAAGAATCATACATTTAAATTTAAGACAGGAATTAGGACAGTTGTCATTAAAATTCACATTAGTATAAACAATGTGACTGAGGATCCAATTTGAAGTTGGAATCCATGTTAGACATCCTGCAAGTACTTGTGGCATCTATAAGAAATGACAAAATTGGAGGTTTCTGGAATTGAAGAAATTGGCTGACAGGAAAACAATACAAGAATTAATTAAATGAGGTTATATTATGTCTCAGACAGATAATATGTACGGACGTCAGTGACTTCTTGAACTGCATAAATCTTATCAAGTTTTATTCTAATTGTGTCCTTCAAAATTGATGAGTGATTCAAAAGATATGGGAAAGTTTGTACCAAAGGACGAGGGGAAATAGGAGAGTAGTAAGGGAGGATAATTTCTCTTGTGACTCCAATCAGTGTGAATGACTTTCCACAATGACTAACTTCTATCTTCAAAAGCTGGACCATCACAGCCTACAAAATCACATTATAGGAAGAGCAGAATGATACAACTCCTTGCTCCAAGGAAAGGCTCCTTTTGGCAGTGGCCCTGGGAGGTTGAATGATAAGACAAAATTTCATGAACATTTTTCTTCAGTGCTTCAAAAATAGTGGTACCTCACTGATATACAATTTGAACTAAATATTTATTTTAAGGATGTTTTGGGGTTTTTGTTTTTTGTTTCTCTAGGGTCGGAGCTTGTACTTCAGAGGAAGCCACAATCGAGTGAGTTTAATTCATACAAATGGCCTGAATTGTAAAGTCCGGTGTATCCTAACATCTGGGCAGCCTTCTGTGCAGATCAGAGGTCCTAACTGATAAAATTACCAAGTCATTCACAAATCTTTAAGTCTCTTTATAGTTCTTTATCCTAAAGTTACTTATACCATAGCATCTACAAGTTCTGAGGTCTCCCTTCCCATTGCTGTGCATCTTGCATCCCTCTCTGCTCTATGTTTCCTCCCTTCTGGGTTCCCTCAGCTCCTTAACAGACTAAGTTTACAGAATTGTGGTTTCTAACTCTGCTTTTTTTCAGTATCAGAACTTTTTATCTCACAGAAGTCCCTCTACTCTTATCTCCATACAAATCCTTTCTACAATAAATAAATCAAGAAATAAAAGCAAAGATAAAAAATTTTCTGCCTTGGGCAGCATAACTAAACAGGGCTCACAAATTTCAACAATTCCTCTCTGTATAAATGTGTACAATACCACCACACAATGGCATCACACTCTTTTTAGATGGAAAGTTTCATAAGAAATCACACAAAGGAGGATTTTTGCCTTGAGTACATATGCATAGTGACTGTGTGTGTGTGAGCTTGGCCACCTGCTTAGGTAGTAACAGAGTAAGAATAATTTTTAAAACCAAAGGAAAGCCCACCACTAATGTTGTTTCTTACATTTATTTCTTCCAATCTTTATTAATAAACCTCCTCTTCTATAATTTGCTATCCCCATCCTAGAAGGAGGCTGTTAATAGGTAGGGGAACATGACAGACTAGACACTTCCACTTGCAGAAGCCCACGAGCTTTTCCACCAGAGAGACAGTAAGTGAAATTTCTTCCTCTTCTGGTGCAAGCACCTATCATTAATAGAATTGGCTCAGGTCCCTATACAAGATGATGGCAGGAAATGTATTTCCCAGGACCTTATTAAGGGACAGATTTTGGAGTCATAATGTTGTGCTATAGTCAACAGCCTGGAAGAAAGTTAAACAACCAAAGATAAGAAAAGTTCTAACCCACTCCTGATGCCTTAGGTTAGATATCTAGTGTGTGTGTGTGTGTGTGTGCGGTGTGTATAATTCTTTTTTTTTTTCCCACTGAAGGACAGCGGGAACGTCCGGGAACACGGGATGGACGGAGCGCCCTAGCAACAGAGCGCGAGCACTACAGCGATGTGCCACCGCAGGCCGTTTGTGTGTTGGTGTGTGTGTGTGTGTGTGTGTGTGTGTGTGTTATAATTCTAAGTATTTAATTTCATATGCAGGGAATGAGATATCAACTTCAGCTTGAGAAGCAACCTGATTCTAAGGATAATGCCCTGTGAAGTTCCATGATAACTCTGTGCACTACTTCTGAGATTTAGCACCCTAGACTGAAATAGGAGGAAGAAAGTTGTAATGAACGTTATTCACAAGAACACAGTATCCTGGTGAAGCCACGAATCCCCGGATGATTTGACAAGAACTTTCAGAATTCATTTTAGTCTCTCATTTAGGTAAAGTATAAATAGACAAACCTCTAAGTATGGAATACATGAGCTAGAGTGGAGGAAGGGAAGAAATAAGGAGGAATGACATCATAGTATAGTAGACTTTACAGCTCTGAACATATAACAGAAATCTGCCACAAATTGAAATGCATTGGCTAGGAAAATTTCTAATGCTAACTTCTCTGTAAAGGGGGCTAATAATTCTTCATTTTACTTAGAAGTTAGGAAGTTAATAGCTAACACGTACAAATAAATATTCATACATCATGTAACATTGAATATATAAACTATATTGATAATGATAAATACTTCCTATGTTTGTTAGACACATGTTTCTCTAACTGAGAGTAGAACATTGGAGTATGATTTTAAGAAAATGTGGGTTTTTATTATAACTCTTAGAGAACAAAGTATCTGCATGCTGCGAGGATTTTAAATCAAGAGGGAAGAAAATAGAAAAATAAAATTAAAAGTACTTTGAGAATTTTGAAGAATCTTTGGACAACGTGTAACTAATTCTAAAAGTAAATTCTATCAATGATGGGAATCCAACCAGCTTGTCTGTCTCTTAGCTAAGATAGTAGGAAGACGACAAAATGTGGAGGAATAAGAGGCAGGTTGCATTTGCGCATATAAATGTGGTACCTCAAGATACTCTGACAGCACATATGTAGCTAAAAATACATGCACACATCTAAAGATGCTAAGCACTTCTGCCGCCATATGCATAAGCAGCATACTCGCATCAAAGTTAATTGATGTGTTAGCACTCCAAAAATAAGAACCAGATTTTAAAACCTTGTCTACCTTATGCATCTCCCACTTCTGGGCTTCAAGAACGTACCGTGCCATTTATCTCTTTAAGCAATTCCTACTCAGAAGAATAGACTGTTTGATTTGGCAATTACCTTAAGTTGCATTTACTTACAACTTTTCAGCCTTTGCATAAGGAGAAAATTTTCTTTTAGAATTTGTTATCCAGAAAAAGAAATACTGCTATCAATAGTCCTGAATAATAATACCTCTTTTACTATTCAAAAGAAACCACAATAATGCTCATAGATAGATAGATAGATAGATAGATAGATAGATAGATAGGTAGGTAGATAATAGATAGATAAATAGATAGATAAGATAGATAGATAGATAGATAGATAGATAGACAGATAGATAGATAGAATTTTGGATACAGCAATTATGAAACATTTATTCGTAGAGACATCAAGATGGTCTTAATGTTTTCTTCAGTCTGAGTAAGCAGGAGTTTTCCCTGCTAGAATATCTAAGGAATGATCTTCCTGTTACATGGCACTGATTATAGACAGCTCACCAGTATGGTTCTTTATCCTTTGATACTTAACCCTTCTCCATCTGTTGCTAATTTCACAGGCCAGGGGTGTCTTCTCCAAGAACCTAGAATCCTAGGCTAGGAAACAAAATAAAACAAGTAAGCTAGATAGAACCTGAACATTCTAGTCTTTTTGGGAGGATAAGAATCTAACTTCAATCTATGTCCATTAGCAAATGCAGATGTCCTGATCATCCAGTACTTTCCCAGTAGCTTATCCCAAGTGCTTCAAATGATAGCCTTATTTTATTATTTCTTTAACTTTTGAGTCTATAGTATAATTACATCATTTGCCCTTTCCCTGTCCTCCTTACTAACCCTCCCACATACTCTCTTCCCTCTTTATTCTCTTCCCAATTCATGGCCTCTTTTTAAAAATTGTTACTACATGGATCATCTTTTCTTCCGAAGGAGTAACACTCACTTTCTTTCCTATTTCAGCACTCCTGACAAAGGCCTTCATTTCTTGTGTGTTTAAATCCATCTGGCACAACAATTCCTTTGGCAGTATTCACAAAGTATATTTTGTAATAAAAGTTTGGTAAGTCCTGCATAAGGGAAGTCTTGTTCTTTAACGCATTGTTTATAACCTTATCATAATGAAAACATCCATTACTTGTTGGCTAGCATCCCACCTAACAGGTCACGCTCAAAATCGTGTGGAAAGACACACACTGTGAGCAGCAGTATCTGGGATCATGGGTTTTGTTATTGTTATTGTTTGGTTTGATTTTCTCCGAAGCAGAGTTTCACGTAGCTCAGGCTGGCCTTGAACGCCTGTTTCTTTTCCCTCAGTCTCTTAAACACTGAAATTGCAGGTGTGCATGACCATGACTGACTAAAATGTTCAAAATATTTTTTTCAGGACCTAATATGCCTCTAAAAGGAAGAATTCTAGGGCAGGGCTCAATAACCTGTGATTTTAAAAATGTAGCAGATATTCAGGTCCAGCATGGCCTTGGTGGGGACAGAATGACATGGTTCCTGCCTCTGGGACAGAGCCAGTAGATGTGGGCCTCCAAGAGCAAGCAGGAACAGATGCTGTGGGCATAAGTCTTGTTTGTATAATAATGTACACATTTTACATTTCTCCTTTAAGGAATGTCAACCCTGTTAATGTTAATGACTCCATGATAATCAGACAACAGGAGCATAAGTCCAGGAGGCAAAGGTGTGGGGAATGCCATATAAGAGTGATAAAAGCTGGGACCTTTAGGACAGCCCTTAAGGCTGTGAAAAAGAACTCTTAAAAACATGAGTTCAAAATTTCTCAACTAAATATAGGATGCAATATGAATTATATGAGGGGCTTCACGAATCTAAAGTACCAAAAGCAGCTGCATAAATGAGCCAGCTTGTCAGAAAGATACAAAGGTAGGCAGATTTCTGAGTTCTAGGTTAGCCTGGGGCACAATGACTCCAGAAGGTGTGGTACAAATGGTAATGTCAGGACAGAGTTCCACCCAGCTAGCTGCTAAACAGAGGCAGGCAGATCTCTGAATTCTTATACAATGTTAAAAAAAAAAAAAAAAAAAATATGTGTGCTTTCTATCTCCTAAGATTAAGGGGCTGGGGTTTTAGAATACTGATTCATAGGATAATCAAAAAGAAACATGGAGTAAATGACTGGATTGATATGTAAAATAAAAGATTGGGCTTAAGATCTTCAAGAGATGAGCTATCCAGAGAAAATTTTTAGAATAGTAAGAGAGAACTGCTTAGAGAACAGTCTCAAGCAGATCATACAAAGAGAGTTGTCTGGAGATCTTCAAGAGAAAGCAGATCAGAGAAAGAAAGCAGAACAGAGAGAAAGCAGGTTGGAAATCTGTCTCCAGGAGAGCATAGGCTTGGACCCATGATTTAGCTTCAAGTTATTTGTTTACATCGCTCCCAAACACTCTTTCTATCTGAAACCATCTCTATGCCAAGGCCGGTCCTTGGCAGCAGATAATTCTATTGTGTGTATATTAAACCAACATTATCCATGTCATAGGTTGGGAATGGCCTGAGTAATGGCAATAATAGAACAAGAGACTAAATAAGAGAAACTAAGCATTACTCAATTAATTATCTATTTCTTTGCTTATTGGGTTGAACTGGTTGAAATTGAGAATTAAACATTTTTGTCCTAAAATTTAATTCTATAGAAAATAATCTAGTGTATCCTCTTTAATGATTAATAGTTTTGTGAGTTTTTTTTCTCACTGTACCTAGACTCTTCCATCTTGTTCCACATAATATATAAGAAAGTTTGTGAGGGTGACTCTAGCTAAGACTCTTACCAATAGGTGATATGGAGCCTGAAATAGCCACACCCTATAATCAGCCAAGACTTCCAATGGAGAGATAGGGACACCAAAACACCCACAAAATCTTTGACCCCAAATTTATTTTCCTACAAATTGTCCCTACAAAGTGCAGGGAAAAAAGATGGAGCAAAGCCTGATGGGATGGCGAACCAATGACTGGCTCAATTTGAGATCCATTATGTGGGCAAGAACCAATGCCTTATATTATTATGATTCTCTGTTATGCTTGCAGACAGGGGCATAGCATAAGTGTCCTTTGATAGTCTTCACCCAGCAGCTGATGGAAACAGGTACAGAGACCCACAAAGCAAACATTAAGTAGAACTTGGGAAATCTTGTGGAAGAGAGGGAGAAAAAAATTGAAGAAGCCAGAGGGGTCAAGGGTACTACAAGAAAACCTACAGAATCAAATATCCTGGGCCCATACAAGCTCGCAGAAACTGAACCATCAACCAAAGAACATGCATGGAATGGACCTAGACTCCCTACACATAAGATGTACAGCTTGGTTTTCATATGGGTCCCCCAGAAACTAGAGCAGAGGCTGTCTCTGACTTTGTTGCCTGCCTTTGGACCCCTGTCCCCTAACTGGGTTGGTTTGTCTAGACTCAGTAGGAGAAGACACCCCTAGTCTTACTCCAACTCAATAGGCCAAGGCTGGCTAATTTTATAAAAATTATGAGGGTTTCTACCCTGCCTTTGAGCATTTAGTTGCTGGATAAAAGACAGAATCTTTATATTTATAATAAGCCTTAAATAGCACAAGAGCTAGGCAGGTATCTACCCTCTATGCTATTAGAATCTACTTTCCTATTGATAACCCCAAGTTGTTACTTACTAACTGGGTTGCTCTTAACTACAATTGGCCAGCCCTCAGGGCCAAGGTTTTATGGCCTACCTAATCCATGGCACCTTCTCCTTCCTTCTCTACCTTCTTCTATCTTCCTCTTGGTTCTTCTTCGTCCCCAAGCCTAGGCAACCTAAACTCCACCTATATCTCTTTCATCCAGCTATTGGCTGTTGGCATCATTTTACAAAACAAAAATAATTTGGGGGCAGAGTCACATAGTGGCTACCTGTGGACTCTCTAGGAGACCAGGTCTTGGGGACACAAAATTAGCATCAGAATAGGAATATAAGCAGCATTAGACCAACCCACTACAGGTTAATATCCATGGGAGGTCTCCCCTTCTCGAGAAGACAAAGGAGATGGAGGGGTCAGGAGAGGAAAGCCCTAGAACGGAGATGAGAGGAAGAAGGAGGAGCTGAGATCAGGCTGCAAAGTAAATAAACAAATTAATTTAAAAAAAAGAAAGAAAAACATAAAGAAATGATGTTACAAAACTTTTAAAAAGTGTGTTTCTAGACCATTATTTGTGTTCTAAATCTAATGTTATACAGTTATGAACAAAGAGGTCACCTGAAGTATTGTCAGTGCTGGAGACATTTTTGCTGCTTTGAAGTTCTATCAAATATACAGACATTGGGGTATCTGTCTTCTTTAACTCTCCATAGAAAGTATTTAAAACTGAACACTAACATTTCACATAATTTTTTAAAATTTACTTCCTTTTTTGTTATTATGGATGAATATCTATGCAAATTTACCTATTGGCCTTAGCAAGTAAATATTAGGAATTTTAAAGTTTCAGTGTTTTGAAATCTTGCTCATTGACCACGAAGTTATTGGAAAATTAAAAGATGTTGATAGGTGAATTGTGTTTTGTGATTTTCAGAAAAACATAAAATAATTCAATAAAGGACAAATAACATCCTTTATCTTTTCAAACTAAATATAATTTTGTAGTTAATGTATTGTTTCCATATGCATACACAGCTACCTATATGATCCATTCTGATTGAGACTAGAGTCCTCTGAGAGAGCAGAACTTGACTTATATCCTGTATTCTACATAGAAGATTCACCTCATTTATTTTTTACTTGTTTTAGTATTAGGCAAATGGTTATAGTAGAAAAATTTTAATCCAGCAACATGGCTGCTCTGGTAAGGGATCACATCCAAAGACCTTCTAGGTATGTATGATCCTGTGGGAATACAGACACACCATGTTTAAAATTGATATCCACATGAAGGGGAGAGAAAGTCACAAATCAGAAAAAGATTTGACAGAATGAGCTGGAGATATGATACACCCAACTTTCATGAGAATAGCAGAGGAAAGAAGCTACTTAAGAGCATCACAAGAAGAGAGAGTTCAGTTCATGTAGTTCAGAGGCAGTGTTTCCAAGCACAGAAATTCAGTCTTGGCAATTTGAATCAGTTATCTTGGAGAGGAGTTTAAGCCATAACAGCTGATTTGAACCAGCCAGCCAGAGTTCAAAATGATCTAGAAGGGGTGAGTTTATTCAGCAGTAAGTCTCAGAGTCTAAAACATTCTAGGTCTAGGTTAGCAGATGAAGGCTAGAAGCTGAAGCCTTCAAGATATAGGCTTGAAGATTAGATTGTACCAAGGCTAGAAACTTCTAGATGTAGGCCTAGGAATAGTTAGAAACACTCTGGGCTCAACCCAAGCCACGTATTCAGACAGCTTGGGTATGGCTCTCATCTCATCCCTTTATTTGAGAAATACAAATGACATTTACAGGTAATAACAATCCATATGGCATGAAGTTCAATTTTTACTCTTTTAAACTAGGGTCCATTCTCCACATATATTTTTAACTTAATGCCTTAAAAATGTGGACCACCAAGACTAGAGAATCTGGAGAATTATAGATATAGGAATATGTAAGGTTTATGTTCTAGGGCATGCTTAAGGATCACAGTCATAAAGAAAGGTAAACTTTACTGTCATATGAAACTTTTCATTTTTACATAAAGTACCTCCACCTTGTGTGAACAGTCAACCTAACATATCAGGGTATGGTCCCAATAATAACCGATCCTCAAAAATAATATTTACATTTATACATATTATATATACATTTATTATGCATATATATGTATATGTGCATACATATATGTATATATGTGTGCATACGTACATAATTGTTTTATTTATAATCATATATGTGAGGATTATGTAATATATATATATAATGTATATAATTTATACTTTCTAATTTGAAATTCTCCAAATATTTAATAGGACTTATAGGCTTTCCATTTGTTTTGCTATTTAATTTCTTTTATTATTTACTTAATTTGGAGAGGGGAAAGGTTTTGGTACATACCATTACATAACAACTTGCATGTGTCATACCATGTAAGTTCCATTATGTGAATTCTAAGGATTATATTTAGTTGTCAGAGATGGCTGCAAGTGACACTATTGGTGAATTCAATCTACATCTTGTAAAGCTTCTTTGTTGGAAGCTTTTAAACATATCACTTTGTCACTCGTCTGCCAATATTCTTTACAGGACAAGCATAGCAATAAGGACCACTGAGAACTCAATGAAGACTAATGGATAAAAAAAAAAAATGCTAATTGTCCTCACTGTCCCTGGAAAATAAATGAGAAGAAACAGATTTCAAATAGTTAAGGGCCTTCTGGATTCTTCTAGAAAACATTTAACAAGAGAAGGTATGTTAGGGATGGCTCAGAGGCAGTGAGTTTCTAGAATGAGCCATTAAAACATACTGGACATGACGTCCATAAGCTTGAGACACAGAAAGTCTATTTATAAACATCAGTTAATACTATATTAGTATGTCATTCGCCATTGGTTCCTCCTTTTGAAGGTGATCTCCACACTAAGGTAAAACAACCATCCAAGCATACTGGCTCAAACTATTAATCCCAGTACTGGAAAGGCAGATGTAGGTGAATCTCTGTGAGTTCCAGGTCACCCTGGTCTACATAGCAAGTCCAACACCAACTAGGACTAAATAGCAAGGATCTGTCTCAACCAGCAAACAACAACAAAGCAATCTATCATGATGGTGAGGAGAGAGCTCAGCCCAGGAAGTGCTTTTCTGAAAAGCAAGAGAACTTGGGATTGAACTTAAGCATTCAAGTAAAAACCTTGGCATTGTGGTACACATCTGTAACCCTTCTGCTGGAGAGACTGAGACAGAAGCATTCTGGGAGCTCACTAGGTAGACAGTCTAAAAGAATCAATGACCTACAATGAAAGACTCTGACTCAAAAACTAAGGTGGAGAGAGTTAGAGGAAGAAACCCTACATCAACTTCATGTTTACATACACACATGCATATACATTCATATATGACCATGTTCACAACCACACAAACATATAGGATACCATAGATACAAACACAATACCACACATAAAAATATAATTGAATAAACATGAAAAGAAACTATCAAAAAATTCAAGCACATGAATGAACAGGTGGGATTGATGTCATAATGACATTGGCTAGTTATAGGGTCAACTTATGTCTTAATTCTCCACAATGTCATGGGCAGTTCTAATGGTCATATACTAAAAAGCAGCAAAGCCCCTCCTATTTCTAATTGCACTTGTTTATTGTAAATTACTATTATAAAAATATTCCCATGGATTTGCTTGTGCAACTGTGCATGTAATTGCAGTTTGGCAAGAATACAAAAATCATTTCCTTGTTGGAAATACAGTCGGAGGTTGGCATTTTTTTTCCCTATTTTTTTCTTTCTTTCTTGTGGAATGTGACACTTTTTTTAAGCTTGATTCTTGTTGAAATTTCTTCTGTACTCTAAAACTGACAAGTTGACAACCTTGTCATGTGTACTTCCCCAGTCTCAAGACAGGTGCAAAACAGATGCTTCCAGCTTTCCCTGACTCTGAGCCTTTTTGGACATGGTGCATTTAAAGATAAAAAGAAATCTCATGTAAAGCCATCACAGCCTGGTGAGGGCATACTCCTGTAAGTGTCAAAGCCATCAACAAAGTCATATGCAAATGTCTTCCAAATGTGCTGTTGACTTTATGTGAAGAAAGTGAACTGGAGATTTCTTAACAATAGTAGAAATCTGAGCTGAAGGAACGCTGTCTACATGTGCTCATCAATAATCTATGAAAAGGTAGCAAGCAAGGACATCAACTCACTCATAAGTAATTGACAGCTGTCATGTGTTGCACGTCATAATTCCTAGAAAGAGAGATTTCCTTAGAAAGTAATTTAGTAAATATGTCGTCAATCCAAGAAGCCTGAAGTTTTCGTTTATTTGTTTGTTTGTTTTTGTTTTGTTTTGTAACTGTATTTTGATACATTTGCCATTCAAGTTATGTCTCAGAGTGTGAAGTGGCTTTTACAGGGTGTTTGGCCTTCCTAAGATCTTTGCTTTCTCAGGTAGCCTTTAGAAATCTTATATATACAGTTATATGCAAAAATATATCGATGGTAATAAAACAAATCCTCATGATAGTGAAAGGAGCCACAGAGGAATATTCAGGCTTTTCTGCTTTAAGGTTGCCATGTTTGACCCTGATGAACCCTGCTTCTACATTGCCATTTGCCAAAAACCTTTATACACTCAAATTTGTCATAAGCATAACCATTTGATAAATATACCTTAACTTTAATTTCCTGTATCATTATTGAATACTTTTTCATTTTTTTGGTCCTATTATTGTATCAGAGTTTCTCATTATTGTCCAGAAGACAAGGAAGAAAGGGAAAAATTAAAAGACCCTCCCTTGGTGACCTTACACTTTTAGATAACATTCATACCTTATTGATTACATGAGTGTATATTTATCTGTTACTCCATGTATACATGTGTTGGGGTAAGAGGAAGGAGAGAGGGAGGGAAAAAAGAAGAGAGAGAAGGAAAGAGAGTATGAGACTCTATGAGATTCTAATCCCTATGGTACCATATAGAGCTCACACAGTTGATTTCCAGGGACCTGCCCACTCAACTACACAGCCTGCGAATACCTGAGAGGAGATATGGAGTTCTCAGCACCAGGTTTGGGTAACTTCTCTTTTACGTAACTATTCATACATACACACCTCTGAAGTGATTTCCCAAAGTGAATGCCTCTATATTACATGGAAGGCATACATTCATGATTCTAGCAGAATGCATTATGAAATAAATATAAATGATGTGATTTAATAGCTAACTCTCAGGAGGAGACACTCATGACTACCAATCATTTTTATTAAAGAAGAGCCCAAACCAAGAAACCTTGCTGTTGATCCTGAGAAAAGAAAGATAAGTAGAAGGAAATGATGCTGGATACAAGGTTAGTGAGCAGCATGTGGTCCGAATGAATGTGTAGATGGGCTTCCAGCAATAGGGTAAAGGGTGCAAAATAAGATAGTTACAATAGAGTTTTCATCCTCGGCTTTTTCTCTAGAAATACATTTGAATATTAGGAAGAACAGTGGATGGGGATAAGTAGGGATCTATATTTGGACAACTAACTCCAGATGACTTAGATATACTTGTATTTTTTCCCCCACACTGAAGAAACATTTAAATAGGAATAATGAGACCTAAAAATGAAGAGATAGAAAACTCAGTAATGGCAGAAGCTATGAACATCTCCAGTGTTAACTGTTTGTTGCTTGGTTGCTTGCTCCGTTTTAATACCTGAGCCTAGGAGAATGCATGTTATATAATATATAATGGAACGGTTCTATTCAACCAAAAGACACATATGAATTGCACATCTCATTAAAAGCCGCTCTACAACAAGGAGCACTAAAGTAGGACACGTTTAGAAAAATCCAGGTGAAATGAAGCCTCACAAAAGCTTTTCCTAAATCTTTTTAAAGATTTAGGCATGTCATTTGAGTTTCTGACTACAAATATATCTTGAATGAACGAAAGAACCTTGCTTTAAATTTCCCAAGCACTGCAATGGAGCTTGGATTCTAGAGCATAACCTGTTAGAAAAGTCAAAGTATTTAAACAGAATAAAAACTTCGATTCATCGAAATGCCCACTGTATTATATTTTAACGTTTTCCCTTAAAAGCTGTTATTTTTATTTGCATTTCGTTATAGATTGCAACTGCTTTAATAAATATAGCTGAATATAAGATTTTCTGACTATTCTGATATTAAAATGACATTTACTCATATCTCATACTTAATCATCACCTGCAGAAATAGGAAATTTGTCTACACAAATTCTCTGTTATAACCTAAAAAATATAATTGTACCAAACTGCTTAATTAAATACCGTGTACTTAACCTTGGCTTGCAATTTGTGTCTGAACTCATGAGATCTTCATATATGATTGGTTTCCATAACCATCTTCCTAGTGATAAAGACTAGTAAAATTGACTCATTACCCTGTGTAAGCATAGATTTCAAATATTAGTGATTTATGATGTGTTCTAGTCAATAACTCCCAAGGATTGTTTTCTAATGTTGCTGACTAGCCTACATAGAATTACTGCTTCTGTGTCTACCATTAAATTACTTAAATAGATACTATATATATGAATATATTATAGATGTTATATAGATAGATATTATTTTTAATTATATCTACAAACATTTTTATTAGAAAATCCAATGCCCTGAAGGAAACTATATTTTAGGAAAGCAAATCCCTGAAACCCAACAACAATGTTTGGATTCCAAAATGTTTCTATGTTAAACTAATGGAGTCTGTCAAAAGACAGAGCAATGATAAATAGTCCCCTCCAGAAATGATGTTTTATATAGTTTTCCGTCCTTTGAAAAATATTATGAATTATGTATTTGTTAATGAATAATTTAAATGCACAAAGGTAAACACTGAAGTATATGAAATCCTCATGAACTTCTTACTTCAGTTCACCAGGACCAATACAGTCTTGTTTCAATCCAAGTATTTATATTTTACTACTACTGAGTTACTTTAATGAATGATGAAATTTCTATGGTATACTAATTCAAATAAAGGCCATCTTTATTACCATCATCACTGCCATATAGGGTTTCATATGGCCCAGGCTGGCTCAGAACCAACCGAATAATTGAGGATGACCTTCAACTTGTCTCTACCACCCAAGTTCTGGATTTATAGGCCTGCTCCATCATTTTCTCTGTTTGAATGGAGTTTAGTTGGTATCTCTGATGCTGATTCCAATTCCTTAAAGTGTCTCAACTCTAGTTTCTCCAAGGTACATGCCTTTCCCATCATGTTGGAGATTCTGTGCTGCCCTCATTTGATTCCATTACCTTGCTATCTGCACATCTGCACAAAGCCATAACTGCCCACCAGCAGAAATTTCTCTACATTTCTCAGAAATGGAAAACGTTCTTCGTCTCTATGGAATGTTTATACCAAGGAATGGGTGGGAGCCATGCTTAGCATATAATCTTTCTCAAATTTCATGTTCTGATATTTGAGAATTAAAATGGTTGTGTTTCACTAAACTTTTAGATTAAATATCTAGCTAGCATCAGTGGGAGGGGATTGGTTCTGTGGAGGCTTGATGCCCCAAAGAAGGGAGGTCCTAGAGGGGCAAGGCAGGAGTGGGCGGGGGAGTGGAACGCCCTCTTTGAGGCAAAGGCGAGGGGGTGAGGTAAGAGGTTTGTGGAAGGGAGACCAGGAAGTGGGGAACAACATTTGAAATGTAAAAAAATAAAACAATTAATGAAACAAAACCAAAACAAAAACAGAAACAAAAATAAATACATAACTCTTGCTATAGTAACATTGCCTCTTATAATATTATGGACTTTCTTGTCTTAACTTTGCATGAACCAACGGAGAAATCATCTACTCCTGTAACCCCTTATCCCCCTGAAAAGTTCTCCAATTAAGGATACCTGATCTCTCTAACAACATCATTGTACTGTGGAGATGACAGGCCTTGTATTTTAGATTGAAAAATTAAAAAGCAAATTATATCTGAAGGAATATTGCTCATGATAAGCGACATCAGAAGCATTGGAGCAAAAATGTTGTGAAATGGAAAAAAAAAGGAAATAATCAATTATAACTAGGGAAGGAAAGTATATTGACAGTAACAACAAGAATAGCACCTCTGTTTATCCAGCTACTCGTTTAGGTCTCAAATACAGCAGTGCCTCACTGTGAGATGGAAATGTCCTGGTTTAAATGGGAGAGAATTGTGGAAGGCAAAGGTTTTGTGACAGCATCACTGTTGATAGAGTAACACATCCTGGAAATAATTTCCTAGTGGTCATTTATATAACAAGCCTATATCACATATTTCAAGAAGGTCTTAAACTAGAACCTGTTCCTAGAAGCGCTGATTTCCTGATTAAATCTCAATATACCCCAATAAAGAGTTGCTATGAGGATTGAAAAAAGTAAGTAAAAAATAAAATTAATCACCCAAGAGACTCAAACACCTTTTTTTTTTTTTTTTTTTTTTTTTTTTTTTTTTTTTTTTTTAGCATAATTATTTCAGTGAATTCCCTCGCTTGAATGTAGATAGTCTTTACTCAGGTCTTATCCTAAGAATTGTATTTCAAAGGAATCAAATGAGTATAATTGATAAGGAAAAAGTGCTTTCTACAGAACCACATTAAATATATCTACAATAATATCATTTTAAGAATCATTAGCTTTTTGCCCTTTATTATAAAATAAACTAAATAATGTATTCAAGCTAACACTATGTCATGAAAAGCAAATTTGGCTGCCAGCAGTGGTGGCACATTCCTTTAATCCCAGTACTTGAGAGACAGAGGCAGGTGGATTTCTGAGTTTGAGGACAGCCTGGTCTACAAAGTGAGTTCCAGGACAGACAGACCTATACAGAGAAACCCTGTCAAAAAAAATAAAAGTAAATTTGAAATTGAAAATATCCACTGTGGTATTTTTAATGAAGTTAATCAAAACTTTCTAATGTTTGATCTAAATTAGATACTGAACCCCCAAATTAATTCCATAAAAACCAACGCACAGACTGATGGACTGCAATTTAAAATACTCATGTTTGTCTCCAAGAATTTCCTTTTCTGACATTTAAACATGAATTTAGTTAAGACTATAGATTTAATTTTCTGTATATAAGAAATGTGTATGATAAAAATGTAAAAGAATCCAATACTGTGTTCAAATAGAGCTTTTTAAAACCACAAAAATGCCGGCTGCAGCCAATATTACATTGCTTCTTTTCAATTTTCTAAATATAATGTTTTACCATGGGTCAAAAGTTTATTTGTCATCTATCATAAAAACCTAAAAGCCAATTGGTCATTTCCTTTTCACTAGCTCAATAATTGAAATCAAATCTCTTCTGAACCAAAGGAGACTTAAAAGGTATTTTTGGGGGCCCAGAGAGTTGACTCAGAATATCACAGTACCTACTACCAAGCGAGATGCCCTCTTCATCCCTGTATCCTCAGGGTAGGAAGAGAAAACAGATTTCTGCAAATTGTTTTCTGACCTACACAGGTGCTATGGAACATATGCAAACATGAGAACAGGCCACACACACACACACACACACACACCACACACACACACACACACGGTAAGGGGAGAGGGAAAAGGAGAGAGAGACAAAGAGATACAGAGATAGAGAAGATAATTTAAAAATATGAATCTAGCTATCTTTCAAAATATTATAAAAAAAATTCTAGGAAGGTTGGGGTAGTTTGAATACAGGATGCACTTTAGATGATATAGGAGCTATTTTCTAGAGATTGTTTTACCATTAAGAGCTTTTCAAGACCACAAAAATGCCCACTGCAGCAAATATTGCATTGCTTCTTTTCAATTTTGTAAATATAGTGTTTTGTAAGTTTATTTGTAATCTATCATAAAGGCTTTAATTCCATAAGCTAAGATTCTCAGTTAAGATAAAAAATGTGTATGTTGGTGTAAGTTTCAACCATGGCCTGCTGTGCCACCCTTGAATTTTGAGGCAATAAATAGAGTTGAGAACATGAATCAAGACTGCTTGCTTGACCAGGCATACGCCCTTTGACCAAGAGTCTCAAGGTCTTTGGGAGGAATTTGTACACTTTGGAAAGCTGACTTGAGAGACTTAAAGATTGTGTAAAATTCTTCTCTTCTTCACCCTGGAGAGTTTTCTCAGTTTATCTGTTAATTCTAACACCTGCTTCAACTCCAACTTGGATTCAATTGATTACATTTGCATGTTTAGTGATTTTTGATTAAATGTTAGTCATTATAAAGTTTCCTTTGGTGACTGCTAGTTAATTTTATATACATAAGTAGATTCTTGGGCTTAGGGCTGAGATTCTATTCATATCATTTTCATCCTTTCAGGTTTGGGTTTTTTTTTTGTTTGGTTTGGTTTGATTTTTAAAGACTGATCACAAGACTTCATCTGACCTACCTTTGCTGGTCCCACTGAAGTAAGAGACTTCAGGTTCCGTCTGGTGCCACATCTCATAGGATTTCAAGGGTGATTGATAACAGCAGGCACCTCTCTCTGTCTTACATTTATTATCCCTCTCCTTTTCTTTCCTTGTGAATTCTTTTCTTGGCCACAGGCAGTTTCCTTACAAAAATGCATTGCTAGGTTTCAGTTAAATATCAACAGGGAGCCCCTGCCTAGTTACAAAAATTCTTGCTTTGTGTTCTCCTCTCTGGTACTCTGTCCCTAGAACTTTAGCTGTGTTTCTCATTCCAGATCCTTAAATTTAGAAGATTTCCCAGGTCCTTCCAGGCTCCCTTCATTCCCCTACAGTTATAGCAGTAATTGGAGGGAATCGTAAGTTAAGTCCATTGATTTGCTTGCTCACAAGATTTGTTGCCCTTCATTTGCTGATAACTAATGTCTTGGAAATCTTTTCATTTATTTCATCCAGTTCTTGGATTGTTGTTGTTGTTGTTATTCCCCACAGGGGTTCTCTGGACACTATTTGTAAACCTTGTTTAAAAAGTAGAGTTTTCAACAGTAAAATTTTGTTTCATGGAACACAGTTCTTAGAGCGACACATCTTTTTTATTATTGGATTAGCATTTATAGACTCAATTGTACTATTTGACTATAAAATGAGTGAATATTTTGCTAATTACATAAATGCTTGATTTCTACTTTTAGTTATCATATATAAAACCATAAAAGACAATTAGGTAATGTATATGGCATATCTCTTAACAGTGATTGAACATTTGATAAATCTTGGAGCTAAAAAATGGAAGAGACATTTAAGAAAGTGAGAAGGTTTTAATGTATCAGGATGCAGAGAAAATTAGTAAAGTCCTTAAAATAGTTAATTTTTAAAAGTAGCTAACTTTTGATTTAGATAAATTAGCCAATACATATAATTTATACAACATAACATTAAGAATATTCAGTCTAGAGTTGGAATAGCAGAAACTCAGTTTACTATTAAACTTGTTGTGTTTTAATTACCTTAAAGAATATGTTTTAAAACAAATAAAATCATATAAAAGGGATAACTTACATGTATAATCTAGTGAAGAGTGGCTATTTGGTTTCTGAAAATAACAATGTTATTGTGGAAATCCTATGTTCAATTTATTTTTCTCATCATGTGTGTAAGCAAGGCTTGTTGATAATGCATGTATCTTACATAAAATATTATTCAAAGAGAACAGTCTTTACAGTTTCAGTTCCATAAGCAATACCAGAAAAGTCTTCAAAGACGGTTAGTTAATGTGGGTGACATGGCTTTTGGTCTGGATGAAGTTATGGATAGAAGCATTGGATTTCAGAATTTATTTATTTTTATTCTGTATCTGTAAATAATGAATTTTTGTTACTTTATTTACTCTCATCTGTTGGGGAAACCTTTTTTAAAAAACAAAAAAGCAAACAAACAAAAAACAAAAAATCCAAACCAAAAAACCTTTCTGTGGAAATGTCTCAGTAGTTAATTCTTAACCAGCACAGAATTAAGTGCTGGCAGGATGCATTCCGTACTGTCGTTCCTATGACCATCACTGGTTTTCTGCTTTTTAAATATTTGTTCTTTCTCACCTGCCTACAGGCAGTCTAGAGATATTCTGGTGTTATCTTACTGTTGATCGGTTATGTTAAAGACCTGCCAGCCAACAGCTGGGCAGGAAGTAGGGAGCAGAACTTCCCAGAGACTCAAGGAAAACAAAACAGACAAGGATGAATCATGGGTGGACACAGAGGGAACAGAAAGAACCAAAGCAGAGTAGAGAGCAGGGTAGAGCTATCACATGGCGGTTGTGGCTATAGAAATCACGTTCAGTTAGATGAACAAGCTAGGAGACGGCCCAAGCAAAAGGTTTAAGCTTTAAGTTATATATAGAAATCTCATATCATTATTTATACTGCTGGCAGGTCCAAGAAAATGCTGCTACAGAAGCCCTTCTTCCAACAAACCTGCCTCCTACTGTATGATTGTTTGCCTGCGTGTATGTATGGTCAGTGTGCAGGTACAGTGTCCACAGAGGCAGAAGAGGGCAGCAGATCCCCAGGATTTGGAGTTACAGAAACTAATTAGGGTATTGGGAACTGAATGTACATCCTCTACAAGAGCAGTCAATGTTCCCAAACTAGGAGCCATCTCTCCAGTCCCATATTGAATTTTTTTTTTCTTTAAACTATTTTTTCATTGAATTTGATTATGGTTGCTTTCCAAGCCATGGGGAATAGTGCTTACTCAGCAATTTAGGGATGGCATGGGCGACCAAAAATGAGCTGTTCTGGGGTTTTTATTTTTTCTTTGTGGGTGTAATTTATATAATTATTTAGATTTGAATATTTGAATTTAATATTCTATTGTAGTGTTCAACCCAGTTTACGCTTTAAATGATGAGGTTTTTGAAATGCTGAATAAAATTTAAAATATTCGCTCTCATTCCATTAGGCAGGAATCAGAAATGTGTACCTTTGGAAATACAAATACCAAATAAAAGTATCAAAGGTGTAGTTTACCGTGCTTTCCCACATATGGCAGGAAATAAGATCCCTCATGTGGCCCAGCTCTGTCACTGAAACCATCAGAATAAACATAAGGAATTTGAGCCTCTTATAGATTATTTTTAAAGCTCACACTGGAACATGCTAGTTAGTCAATGAATGCTAGTTTCCATGAGCTTTCAACCTTCTAAGTGTACTCCAACATTGTACACTAAAATAATCCACTCATTTAGCCCCTCTGTGGGTCTCTAGAAGAATAGCTGTCCTTATATTAGTAGATCCCATGTTAATCAGAACCCTAAATTTTCAATGGATTCCTTTACAAATGTGTCTCATTAAGTCATTTGATTCACAGCAGTGAACTGGTACCATTTCTCAATGACTTAATCTGGCATTGGGGAGGAGAGGGCAGGAACATCAGTACAAAGTCATCCTTGGCTACTCTAAGGACGGCTTGCAATGTATGAGACTTTGTCTGTAAAAACTAAAAGAAATAAAATTCTGACACGCTATTGTGATAACACAATGTACTCCTACCTAATGAGTGAGAAATATAAAAAATAAATACTAGATAAATGCTGATTGCATATGAGGAATTATTTTCTAGCACATTTTATAAGTACTGCATCTGGCTTTTTTTTAATACAGAATGTTTATTTTCACCGACAATTTCATGATAATTTGAAAGACCAGCCATATGCTCAGAGATATAGTTCATGCTTTATGCTCTTGGCAAGATATTTATAACTAAATTCTCTCCATAGTTTTTTAAAACCAGAATGCCAAATAACTCTTCCAGAGTTTCAAAGTAAATATAATGACCTTTTAATTTGATTTTTGTCATATTAAAATAAAGCACCTAGGAAGAACAATTCAGTGATATCCAGGGGTGAGGATGTGTTGACACTCTCCGATCTTCTTTGCTGCTTGTCAGTTTCTCAATTTCAATAACAATCTGGACAGAAGTTACTCTCCCAGCCAGTGCTTTTGACATTTAAATTTTTTGTTTCTGTTCCCAGTATCTTCTGAAAGCCAAGATAGCCAAGTACAGATTCAACTTTATATTGTAGATGTGAAACAATTTTCAGGAGAATGTCTCCCAAATATCAGTATGTAGTCTCAAATGCCATCCACAGAGCCAGCAGCATCAGTGATCAAACGGGATGCTCTTTCTCTCAGCCTCTGGTTTTGTGCCCTCAGTGTGTGCCTTTCCTTTGTAGACCTTATGAGAACAAGCAACAAACAAGGACCCCAATCTGGACTTCTTTTCTTTTTAAACTTCTGACAGATAATAGTGAGGAGTTTTCTGATGTAAACATTTTGTTTCACAAAGCATAAGTATTTTCACAAAAACAGCTAGTAAACAGCAAGACTGCTACACATGTAATTCAACAATTTCACGGGTAAAAGTGAATGATATACTTGCCTTTTTAGAGAGCCGGTGGCATGCAGCTGTTTAAGGAAATTTCTATTACTTCTGATCTTCTTTTAGTGCTTATCAGGTATAAGTAGAGGATCTCTGTCTTCGAATGCAGTTGAGATCTAAATACAGACATAAAAGAAGTGTTTATTAAAATGTTGCAGTCATTTATTTTCTGAAAATTTAATTCCTTATACTCACTAAGATCTGTTACCACACATACATTTTGTGTCATGTTTTGCAAATGAATGGTTAGTAAGCTGAACTAATCCCATCCTTCTAACCAACGATTATACTCTGCCTTCTGAATAATTTATTATTAAATTTAAAAACACGTTTTCTGTACTGAGGATTGAACCCAGACCATCTTAGTGTCCATCATTAGTACTGTCAATATGCTACATCCTACCCATGAAGAATTTTTTTCTTAATGAAATATGCATGTGCACACACACACACACACACACACACGCACACGTGCGCGTGCGCACACACACACAGAGCCATTATTTCAGAAGATGATATGTTGTTTATTATGTATATCTGACATATTGTTGGTGCAATGTTTTCATGCTGTGGTAACAACCAATGTATTTTTGTTTTAATTTTATGAATCTGTTTTGTACTTCTATATTATTAATTGATATGAAGTTCATTATGTAATCTAATTCTTTATTTTAACTTCACTACTTCAACAGAGGTTGATGTATAATGCTTTAGTAAATCCATAGTTTCTACTCCTTGGCAGTATCATGGGTGAGCCCCTTGCATTTTATTAAAATCTAAACTAAATACTTCATGTTTACAGGGGAGAGAATGCCATACAGATTTGGCAAATGCTCACTTAGTAGGATCTGTGTAAGACATTATGATGACTGGTATAAATTTTCTAGCATCCCAGAATTTATAACATATTTATAACAAATGCATATTTTGGAATTCATAATTTAACAAAATGGTAAATTCCAATAAAGGTGAACCTTCACACCACCGTGCTGTTAACTGCAGAGATACTTCTGAGTGGGGTTATCATTTTTCCATTTCCCTGATCACTTTTACTCCTACGTATTGCTCCCCAATACCCACCCTGGTAAGGGTTCCATTTTACTCTTCTGGTTTCTGTACTTACTACAAGCTGTCTACTCACATCTGAAGATTTGGAGCTAGGTACCTCCAATAAAGAAGAACATGCACTATTTGTCTTTCTGGGTCTAGGTTATATCACTCAATGTGATCTTCTCTAGTTCTACCCACTTACTTGTAAAGATCAGGATTTCATATATCTTTCTCAATAGTATTACAAAGTGTATATGTAATAAACTTACATTATTTGTCATTGAAGGTCATTGAAGGACAGTTAGGTTGTTTCTATTTCCTAGCTATGAATAGAGCAGCAATGAATATAGCTGAGCAAGTATCCATAGAGTATCGTGTCAAGTCATTGGGGGTGATGCCAATAAGTGGTATAACTGAGTCATATGGTAAATTTCTTTTTAGTATATTAACAATTCTTCACATAATGATCATGGTCACCTTTCTCTTTAAATATAGGGTCTCTTCATGGTATGGAACTCCCAAAGAAGTTAGGCTGGCTAGCCAATAAGCCCTAAGGATCAGTCTGTCTTATTTCAACAGTTCAATACTTTGTTGAACTTTATTATCAATTTCCATCTGTACATTCAGGTCTGCCTTACCTGTGGCCCTCTGCAACTTCTTGACAGCTTTATTTTGTGACTAAAATAATATTTTCATAACAAGCAATTACCTAACAACTGGCAAAAAATTATTAATCAATACATGTATCTATTATTATTAGTTCCTTAAAATTTACAAGTATACAAATTTTTAAAAAAAAATGTGGAAAAAAAAGAAATTCTTGCTTGCTTTACCAGTGGACATACAGATACTAGGAACTCAGGCTAAGAGACTACTCACCCCCACCCCAAAAAAAAAATCCCTAAGGTCCACCCAAAAGTCCCCAGTAGCACCCTCTCCATTTGGTGCCATATTCCAGCCCACAACTCCAGCAGAATATTCCTGCTCTACTAGAGGCCAAGCCAGGAGTAGGAACCCCAGAGACCAAGGTGGTACATAGAACTTTAGAAGTCACACAGATACCTGGAACCCCAGATGCCATACAAGTATGTCAGTTCTTAAAATTCCAGAACTTTCATCCCAGAGACGATGAAAGTGTCCCAAATCCAAATCTCAGAGATGAGAAGTCTTGCGGGTCAGCAAAAATCTAGTGGAGACACATGGAGCAGACCTGTTGGGTTATCAGAACTAAAGGTAACTCAGGCCAAAAGACCAGAGAGAAACAGAAATCAAGGGGAAAAACCCATTGGTACAACAAAGATATACTCAGAAATTGGCACCTAAACCTATAATAAACCAAAACCCAGATGACTAGAAGCCAACATAAAAACACAAGAAACAACATCCTGGGCAATACTGTACCAACATAACCCAGATAGTCTAATACAGCAAGTCCTGGATACCCTAACACAGTTGCAGCATAAGAAAATGACTACAAATCCAATTGTATGAAGATGATAGAGGACCTTAAAGAGGAAATGAATGAATCCCTTAATGGAATCCAGGCAAACACAAAGTTGAAGGAAATGAATAAAGCAGTTCAGGACCTGAAAATAGAAACATAAGCAATAAAGAAAAGAAAAACTGAGGAAATCCTGGAGATGGAAAATTTAGATAAGTGGGCAGGAACTATAGACAGAAACATCACCAACAGAATACAAGAGATGGCTGAGAGAATATCAGGCATAGAAGATACAATAGAAGAAATTGATATATGGATTAAAGAACATGTCAAATTTAAAAGACTCCTGACATAAAATATACAGAAAATCTAGGAAAATATGAAAAAAATTCTAAGAATAATAGGAATAGAGGAAGGAGAAGATGGATGCCCAGCTCAAAATCCCAGAAAATATTTTCAACCAAATCATAGAAAAAGAACTCATAACCTAAAGAAGAAGATGCCTATAAAGGTACAAGAAGCTTACAGAACACCAAATAAGAAAATAAAGTCTCCTTTCATATAATAATCAAGACATTGAGTGTACAGAACAATGAAAGAATATTAAAAGCTACAAGAGAAAAGGGCCAAGTAACATGTAAAAACAGACCTATTAGAATTGCATCCTACTTGAAATGGAGACTCTAAAAGCCAGAAAAGCCTGGACAGATATCTTGCAGACTCAAATCACAAACCAGCCTGGACTATTATACCCAACAAGACTTTCAATCATCTTAGAAGCAAAACAAGATATTCCATGACAAAGTCAAATTTAAACAGTATGTTTTTCAGAAATCCAGTCCTACAAAAGGTGGTAGAAAGAAAACTCCAACCCAAGGAGGTTAAGTACACTAAAGAAAAACACAGAAAATAAATAATTTCAAATGAGAAAAACCACACACACACACACACACACACACACACACACACACACACAAAACCACCACAGAGAACAACAAAATAACAGGAAATAATAATACTTGATCATTAATATCTGTCACTACTGATGGGCTCAATTCACCAAAAAAAGATGCAAAGGCTAACAGAGAAGAAGATCCATCCTTTTGCTGCATGCAAGAAACACAACTAAATATCAAAGATAGAAATTACCTCACATAAAAAGGGTTACAAAAAGATTTTCTAAGCAAATGGACCTAAGAAGCAAGCTGTTATAGCCATTCAAATATCTAACAAAATAGACTTCCAACCAAATATAATTAAAGAGATGAGGAAGCATACTTCATACTCATCAAAGGAAACATCCATCATGATGGCATTTCAATCCTGAACATCTATGCCCCAAACACAAGGGCACCCACATTTGTAAAAAGAAACACTACTAAGGCTTAAATCACACATGTAACCCCATACATTAATAGTGGGAGACTTTAGCACCCTACCCTCATCAATGGACAAGTCATCTAGACAGAAACTAAACAGAGAAATAATGGAAGTAACAGACATTATGATTCAAATGAACCTAACAGATATCTACAGAACATTTTACCCAAACACAAAAGAATATAACTTCTTTTTATCACCTCATGGAACCTTCTCCAAAATTGACCATATACTCAGTCACAAACATGACTCCACAGATACAAGAAAAATGAGATACTTTCCTGTATTCCACAGATTAAAACTGAATTCAACAATACCAAAAAGTACAGAAAGTCCACAAACTCATTGAAACTGAACACTCTCTACTCAATAACCACTGGCAGAAATAAGGAAATAAAGACTTCCTAGAATGCATGCACAGTATACCTAATTTATGAGAAACAATGAAAGCAGTGATCAGGGAAATATTCATAGCACTAAGTGCCTTCAAAAAGAAATTAGAGAGATCTCATACTAGCAAATTAACAGCATCCCTGAAAGCTCTAGAAACAATCAAGCAAACACACTCAAAATGAGTAGATATTAGTGAAATAGTCAAACTCAAGGCTGAAATTAATAAAATAGAAATGAGTAGAACAATACAAAAATCAATAAAATAAAAAATTGGTTCTTTGAGAAAATTAGTAAAATAGACAAATCCTTATCCAAACTAAAAAAGTCAGAGAGAGAATACCAAAATAAACAAAGTCAGAAACTAAAAGGAGGCCATAATAGCATAAACCAATGAAATCCAAAGAATGACTAGTTCAGACTTCAAAAATTATTACTTCACAAAACTTCAAACTACAAAAGAAATCGACAAATTTCTCAATAAGTACCACTTACTTAAGTTTAATCAAGAAGAGATGAGTAATTTAAAAGACTTAAAATACACAAGGAAATAGAAGCAATCATTAAAAGTCTCCCTGACAAAGCCAAACAAAACAACAACAACCAGAAACAGACTGTTTTAGTATAGAATTCTACCATACTTTCAATGAAGAGCTAATACTTATTTCTCAAATTATTCCACAAAATAGAAACAGAAGGAACATTTCCAAAATGTATTTAGTGAGACCACAGTCACTCTAATATGCAATCCAGACAAAACTAACAAAGAAATAGAATTAAGACCAATTTCCCTCATGCATATTGATGCAAAAATACTCAATAAAATAGTTGCAAACAAAATCCAAGAAAGTACTAAAAATATCATTGACCATTGTAGATGCTTGTTCTCCTATTAATTAGATCCTCCAAAAATCTGTTTTCAATGTCTCGCATGTAAGACTGAGGGACTCTGTCCCCAGTTGGTTTTGATTGGTAAATAAAGTTGCCAGTGGCCAATAGTTGGGTAGGGATACAGAGGTGGGACTTTTAGGATTCCCAGGCAAGGTACAGAGGAAGAAGGTAAGAGAAGAGCTGCTGGGAATGGAGGAGAGACACCACACTGAGAGGTTCCGAAAGCAGAGAACATAGCTGTCATGTAGGTGCCGGGGAACACAGCCTAAGAGGGTTGCAGATCTGGGTCAGCAAAGATAGAATATAGGATTAGTAAGTAATAACTCGGGAATAATGGGTAGGGAAAGGGTGAATCAGCCACTATGAGGTTAGAAAGTAACCCAGTCATTGAGCCATCTAAGGCATATCAAACTATAAAGGTTGTGTATGCATATATATTATATGTGTATGTCTGTGTTATATCTATATCTATATCTATATCTATATCTATACATATCTATATCTTATCTAATCTATCTATCTATCTATCTATCTATCTATCTATCTATCATACAATCATTAGGGAAACCAGGACATTGGGGTGGGTAGCAAGGGACACACTGCCACTGCTTGGATCATATTGAATCCAAGCCTTAATTGGGTATAGCTACATACCATGATTGAGTAGGTTTTATCCCAGAGATTCAGGGATGGTTCAGCATGTGAAAATCTATCAGTGTAATCCACCATATAAGCAAATTGAAAAAAATAAAAACACATAACCATCTATTTCAGTGCTGAACAAAGCCTTTGACAAAATCCACCACTCCTTCATGTTAAAACTTGGAGTGATCAAGGATACAAAAGACATACCTAAACATAATAAAGGCAATTTACAGCAAGCTGAGAACCAACATAAAATTAAATGGACAGAAACTAAAGCAATTCAGGCTGTCCACTTTCTCTCTATTTATTCAACATAGTACTTAAAGTTCTAGAAAAAGCAATAAGACAACTAAAGGAGATCAAAAGGATACAGATTGGAAAGGAAGAAGTCAAAGTATCATTATTCACAGATGACATGATAGTATACTTGTGAGCACAGAAATTCTATTTCTGACAAACACCTTCAGCAAAGTGGCTGGATACAAGATTAACTCTAAATAAATAAATAAATAATAAATAAATAAATAAATAAATCAGTAGACTTTCTATGTATTAACAATAAAGGGCTGAGAAAGAAATCAGGGAAACAACATCCTTCACTATATAAAATACTGTGGTGTAACTCTAACCAAGCAAGATAAAAGCTGGTGTGACAAGAACTTCAAGTCCCTGAAGAAAACAATCTGAGAATATGTCAGAAAAAAGAAAAAAAAATCTCTCATGCTTATGGATCACTAGGATTGTCATAGAAAAAATGGCGATCTTACCAAAAACAATCTATGAATTCAACAAAATTCCCATCAAAATTCCAATATAATTCTTTACATACCTTGAAAGAGTAATGCTCAACTTCATATAGAAAATCAAAAACCCAGGATAAATAAAATAATCTTGTACAGAAAAAGAAACTTCCTGATGTATCACCATCCCTGATTTCGAGCTCTACTAGAGAGCTTGAATTAATAATAATAATAATAATAAAATACAGTACTGGAATAAAATGAGATAAGTGGATCAATTGAATTAAATCAAAGACCCAGATATAAATCTACACACCTATGGACATCTGATTTTGACAAAAAATTATAAAATAGAAAAAAGAAATCATCTTTAAAAAATGGTGATCTGGCAGAGCCTAGTCCTATTGCCTGGGGCAGACACTTAGCTGGTCTGCTCCTGTGGAAACACCTGATCCTGAGACATCCTAGAGGACCTACTGCATCCAGAGCAGAGGGAGCTTAGGATCACAGGAACACAGAGACATCTGGAATCTGAGGAGTTCTGACACAAGCAAGATAACTGGAAAGACAGACTCCAGTCAGACACAGTGAGCACAGGTAACACTAGAGTCAACCAGATGTCGAAAGGCAAGTGCAAGAACACAAGCAACAGAAACCAAAGTTACCTGACATCATCAGAACCCAGTTCTCCCACCATAGCAAGCCCTGGATACCCCATCACACAGGAAAAACAGGATTCAGAATTAAAATCACTTCTCATGATGATGATAGAGGATTTTAAGAAGGAAATAAGTAACTCCCTTAAGAAATAAGAAATCACAGGAAAACAGGTAAAAGCCCTTAAAGAGGAAACACAAAAATCCTTTAAAGAATTGAAAGAGAACACAAGTAAACAAGTAGAAGCCCTTAAAGAGAAAACACAAAAATCCCTTAAAGAATTGCAAGAAAACACTACCAAACAGGTGAAGGAATTGAACAAAACTGTCCAGGATCTAAAAATGGAAATAGAAACAATAAAGAAATCTCAAAGGGAGACTACTCTGGAGATAGAAAACGTAGGAAAGAGATCAGGAGTCATAGATGCAAGCATCACCAACAGAATACAAGACATAGAACAGAGAATCTCATGCGCAGAAGACACCATGGAAAACATTGACAAACTGTCAAAGAAAATGCAAAATGCAAAAAGATCCTAACCCAGAACATTCAGGAAATCTAAGACACAATGAGAAGACCAAACCTAAGGATAATAGGTATAGATGAGAGTAAAGATTCCCAATTTAAAGGGCCAGTAAATATCTTCAACAAAATTATAGAGGAAAATTTCCCCAACCTAAAGAACGAGATGCCCATAAACATACAAGAAGCCTACAGAACACCAAACAGACTAGACCAGAAAAGAAATACCCCCATCACATAATAACCAAAACACCAAATGCACAAAACAAAGAAAAAATACTAAAAGCAGTAAGGGAAAAAGGTCAAGTAACATATAAAGGCAGACTGATAAGAATTACACCAGACTTTTCATCAGAGACTATAAAAGCCAGAAGATCCTGGTCTGATATCATACAGACCCTAAGGGAACACAAATGCCAACCCAGACTGCTATACCCAGCAAAACTCTCAATCACTATAGATGGAGAAACCAAGATATTCCATGACAAAACCAAATTTGCACAATATCTTCCCACAAACCCAGCACTTCAAAGGATAATTGATGGAAAATGCCAACACAAGGAAGGAAACTACAACCTAGAAAAAGCATGGAAGTAATCTTCCAACAACCCCAAAAAACATAATTCCACCTCTAATAACAAAAATAATAGGAAACAACAATCATCTTTCCTTAATATCTCTTAATATCAATGGACTCAATTCTCCAATAAAAAGACGTAGATTATCAGACTGGGTACATAAACAGGACCCAGAATTTTGCTGCATACAAGAAACAAACCTCAGTGACAAAGACAGACATTACCTCAGAGTAAAAGGCTGGAAAACAATTTTCCAAGCAAATGGTCCCAAGAAACAAGCTGGAGTAGCCATTCTAATATCAAATAAAATCAACTTTCAACCAAAAGTAATCAAAAAAGATACGGAAGGACACTTCATACTCATCAAAGGAAAAATCTACCAAGATGAACTCTCAATTCTGAACATCTACGCTCCAAATGCAAGGGCATCCACATACATAAAAGAACCTTTACTAAAGCTCAAAGCACACATTGTACCTCACACAATAATAGTGGGGGATTTTAACACCCCGCTCTCTCCAATGGACAGATCATGGAAACAGAAACTAAACAAAGACACATTGAAATTAATCAGAAGTTATGAACCAAATGGATTCAATGGATATCTATAGAACATTTCATCCTAAAGCAAAAGAATATACCTTCTTCTCAGCACCTCATGGTACCTTCTCCAAAATAGACCATATAATTGATCACAAAATAGTCCTCAACAGATACAAAAAGATTGAAATAATCTCTTGCATCCTATCAGATCACCACGGACTAAGGCTGGTCTTTAATAATGACAAAACCAAGGGAAAACCCACATGCATGTGGAAACTGAACATTGCTCTACTCAATGATGACTTTGTCAAGGAAGAAATAAAGAAAGAAATTAAAGACTTCCTAAAATTTAACGAAAATGAGGAAACATCATACCAGAACTTGTGGGACTCCATGAAAGCAGTGCTAAGAGGAAAACTCATAGCTCTAAGTGCCTACAAAAAGAAATTGGAAAGAGTACACATTAACAACTTGACAGCACACCTGAAAGCTCTAGAACAAAAAGAAGAAATACACCCATGAGGAGTAGGCGTCAGAAAATAATCAAACTCAGGGCTGAAATCAACCAAGTAGAAACAGAAAGAACTATACAAAATATCAACAAAACCAGGAGTTGGTTCTTTGAGAAAATCAACAAGATAGATAAACCCTTAGCCAGATTAACCAGAGGGCACAGAGATAGTATCCAAATTAATAAAATCAGATCTGAAAAGGGAGACATAACAACAGAAACTGAAGAAATTCAAAAAAATCATCAGATCCTACTACAAAGGCCTATACTCAACAAAACTGGAAAATCTGGATGAAATGGACAATTTTCTAGACAGATACCATGTACCAAAGTTAAATGAGGAGCAAATAAACCATCTAAACAGTCCCATAACTCCTAAAGAAATAGCAGCAGTCATTAACAGTCTCCCCACCAAAAAAAGCCCAGGACCAGATGGTTTTAGTGGAGAATTCTATCAGACCTTCAAGGAAGACCTAATACCAATACTTTTCAAACTATTTCACAAAATAGAAACAGAAGGAACACTACCCAATTCGTTCTATGAAGCTACAATCACCCTCATACCTAAACCTCACAAAGACTCAAGAAAGAAAGAGACCTTCAGACCAATTTCTCTTATGAATATCGATGCAAAAATACTCAATAAAATTCTAGCAAACCGAATTCAAGAACACATCAAAACAATCATCCATCATGATCAAGTGGGCTTTATCCCAGGAATGCAGGGATGGTTCAATATTCGGAAATCCATCAATGTAATCCACTATATAAACAAACTCAAAGGAAAAAAACCACATGATCATCTCATTAGATGCTGAGAAAGCATTTGACACAATCCAACATCCCTTCATGGTAAAAGTCTTGGAAAGATCAGGAATTCAAGGCCCATACCTAAACATAGTAAAAGCAATATACAGCAAACTAGTAGCCAACATCAATGCTGGCTCAATGGAGAGAAACTTGAAGCAATCCCACTAAGATCAGGGACTTAGGCAAGGCTGCCCACTCTCTCCCTACCTATTCAATATAGTACTGGAAGTCCTAGCCAGAGCAATTAGACAACAAAAAGAAGTCAAAGGAATACAAATAGGAAAGGAAGAAGTCAAAATATCACTATTCGCAGATGATATGATAGTATACTTAAGTGACCCCAGAACTTCCACCAGAGAACTCCTAAACCTGATAAACAACTTCAGCAAGGTGGCAGGTTATAAAATCAACTCAAACAAATCAGTAGCCTTCCTCTACGTGAAAGATAAACAGGCTGAAAAAGAAATTATAGAAATGACACCCTTCACAATAGTCACAAATAATATAAAATACCTCGGGGTGAACCTAACCAAGCAGGTGAAAGATCTGTATGACAAGTACTTCAAGTCTCTGAAGAAAGAAATTGAAGAAGATCTCAGGAGATGGAAAGGTCTTCCATGCTCATCTATCAGCAGGATTAATATAGTAAAAATGGCCATCTTGCCAAAAGCAATCTACAGATTCAATGCAATCCCCATTAAAATACCAACTCAATTCTTTACAGAGCTAGAAAGAGAAATTCTCAAATTTATTTGGAATAACAAAAAACCCAGGATAGCGAAAACGAAAACCATTCTTAACAATAAAAGAACTTCTGGAGGAATCGCCATCCCTGACCTCAAGCTGTACTATAGAGCAATAGCGATAAAAACTGCCTGGTATTGGTACAGAGACAGGCAGGAAGATCAGTGGAATAGAGTTGAAGACTCAGAAATGAACCCACACACCTATGGTCATTTGATCTTTGACAAAGGAGCTAAAACCATCCAGTGGAACAAGGACAGCATTTTCAACAAATGGTGCTGGCTCAACTGGGGGACAACATGAAGAAGAATGCAAATCGATCCATTCTTATCTCCTTGTACAAAGCTCAAGTTCAAGTGGATAAAGGACCTTCACATAAAACCAGACACACTGAAACTAATAGAAGAGATGGTGGGGAAGACCCTCGAATACCTAGGCACAGGGGAAAAGTTCCTGAACAGAACACCAATGGCCTATGCTCTAAGATCAAGAATTGACAAATGCGACTTCATAAAATTGCAAAGTTTATGTAAGGCAAAGGACACTGTCAATAGGACAAAACAGCAACCAATAGATTGGGAAAAGATCTTTACCAATCCCACATCCGATAGAGGACTAATATCCAATATATACAAAGAACTCAAGAAATTAGACTCTAGACAACCAAATAACCCTATTAAAAAATGGAGTAGGGAGCTAAACAAAAAATTCTCAACTGAGGAAATACGAATGGCCGAGAAGCACCTAAAGAAATGTTCAGCATCCTTAGTCATCAGGGAAATGCAAATCAAAACAACCCTGAGATTCCACCTCACACCAGTCAGAATGGCTAAGGTCTAAAACTCAGGTGATAGCAGATGCTGGCAAGGATGTGGAGAAAGAGGAACACTCCTCCATTGTTGGTGGGATTGCAAGATGGTGCAACCACTATGGAAAACAGTCTGACGTTTCCTCAGAAAATTGGACACATCTTTACCTGAAGACCCAGCTATACCACTCCTGGGCATATACCCAGAAGATGCTCTAACATATAACAAGGACATATGCTCCACTATGTTCATAGCAGCTTTATTTATAATAGCCAGAAACTGGAAAGAACCCAGATGTCCTTCAACAGAGGAATGGATACAAAAAAATGTGGTATATTTACACAATGGAATATTACTCAGCTATTAAAAACAATGAATTTGATAAGTTCTTATGTAAATGGATGGAACTAGAAAATATCATCCTGAGTGAAGTAACCCAATCACAAAAGAACATACATGGTATTCACTCACTGATTATTGATTTTAGTCCAGAAGCTTGAAATACCCAAGATTCAACTTACAGACCACATAAAGCTCACGAAGAATGACGAGCAAGTGTGTGTGGGGGGTTCAGTCCTTCTTAGAAGGAGTAACAAAATACTCAAGGGAGCAAATATGGAGACAAAGTACAGGACAGAAACTGAAGGAGGGGCCATCTGCAGACCATTCCACCTGAGTATCCATCCCATGTGCAGTCACCAAAGGTAGGCATTGATGTGGATGTCAGGAAGTACATGCTGACAGGCGCCTGATATAGCTGTCTCCTTAGAGGTCTGCAAGAGTCTGACATATTCAGAGGCAGATGCTCACAGCTAACCATTAAACTGATCATGGGGTTCCCAATAGAGAAGATAGAGTGAAGACTGAAGGAGTTGAGAGGATGCGGGACACCATGAGGAAAGCAACAATACCAACCAACCAGAGCCCCCAGGGTCTAAACTACCACCCTGGGAGTGCTTAGGGAGGGACCCATGGCTCCAGCTATATATGCAAGGGAGCTATATATAAGTGGGGGAAGAGATCCTTGGTCCCATGAAGCCTGGATGTCGTGGGGGGTGGTATTCGAGGGTGGGGAGGTGAGATAAGGGGGAGGGTGGGTGAGGGTATACCATCATAGAGGCAAGAGGAGGAGGTAAGGGATAGGGAGTTCCTGGGAGGGAGGGGGGAAAATGGGGTAAGGGGAAAACATCTGAAATGTAAATAAAATTTCCAATAAAAAAAATGGTGGATCTGTCTTCATGTAGCAGAATGTCAATAAATCCATATTTAAAACCCTGAACAAAATGAGAGTATGAGTAGATCAAAAATGTAAACATAAAACCAGATGCACTGAACCTGATAGAAAAGAAAAGTGAGAAATTGCCCTGAACATATTGGCATGAGAGACAACTGCCTGAAGGGAACACTAATAAAGCAAGCAATAAAATCAACAATTAATGTATGGCAAAGGATACAATCAACAGCCCAAAATGGCACCCTACAAAATGGGGAAAGATCTTCACTAACTCTATATCTGACAGAAGGCTAATTTCCAATATATATGAAGAACTCAAGAAACTAGAAATTAACAAACTGTGTCTTGAATAGTGGTGAGTAAAGAGTTCCCCCACTGAATACTTGCTTTCTCTGTACTAAAAGTGGCAATGTCACTTTAAACAGGGTGTGGTAGTACATGCTTTTAATCCTAGCCCTTGGGAGGCACAGGCAGTCGGATCTTTGTGAGTTCAAGACCAGCCTGGTCTATAAGGGTAATTCCAGGACAGTCAGGACTGTTACATGAAGAAACCTTATGTCTGATCCCTCTTCCCCACAAACAATGTCAATGTTTGTAAAAAGGTTAAACTTCATACTAACTTGATAAGGATATGTTTTTTAGTACAATAATCAATAATCTAGGTCTGAAATGTAATAAAAGCCAATTACATCTGATTTGAAAAATAGAGACTTTATTATTGTTGTCTTAGTTTGCTTCCTCTTGTTGTGATAAACACCATGACCAAAAGCAACTTGAGGAAGTGAGGTTTTGCTTCAGCTATAGCTTAGAAATGACCATTCATGATGACATGCTAACAAAGTAACTTGAGCAGTAACCTGGAGACAAGAACTGAAGCAGGGGCCTTAGAGAAATGATTTTCAACCTGTGGGTAGTGGTCCTTCTGGGAGATGAACTACCCTTTCACATATCAGAAATCCTGCATATCAGATATTTTAATTCATAACAGTAGTAATGTTACAGTTATGAAGTGTCGAGAAAAATAGATTTATGATTGGGATCACCACAACATAAGGAACTTTATTAGGGTGGCAGAATTAGAAATGTTGAGAACTGCTGCCTTAAAGGAACAATGCTTACTGGCTTGCTCCCTGTAGCTTGCTCAGCCTGTTCTTTCATCTAACTCAGAACCACCTGCGTAGGTTGGTATCACCCACAGGGGCTGGGCCTTCCCACATAAGTCGTTACTTAATAAAATGCCATGCTGATTTGCCTGCAGGACAATCTGATAAAGACTGGTTTCTTAATCGAGAGTCCTCTCCCCAGATAATGCAAGTTTGTGTAAATTAGATCAAAGAAACTAATTGATAGAGTTGATAATGATACAGAACATTTCAAAAATAAACTATTTTATGAGAATTATTCATCATAGTATGTTATTATATTAAGCAAAATCATAGTAGAAGGATATTAGGAGATAAATATGACTATCATTCTCATGGGATAATTGAAATTGCCTAGATTATTATTTCAGTTGTTTCTATGCATACAGAGTTACAGATATTGCTAAAATCCCTTTAAGCATTTGAGCCACCACTGACAGGAAGGGAGATAATATCTCCCAATACATTTGTTGAAATCCTTACAAATTGTTTATGAGAGGTTCTTCTTCTAAAGAAGGGGAAAGAAACAGGATTTAACAAATGATTATTGACTTTTGCCATGTTGGATTCATTAAATAATTAAGCCTGTTAATTCCTCGGCCGCCAGCTGATAACATTATTTTCACATTCTCTCTCAGTGAATAAAAGCACTTTAATACTAAACACAGATATTTACTGAAACTGCTAAAAATCAGTCCTTATGAGGCTTACATATCATGGGCCACAGAGATGGCTCAGCAGGTAAAAGAGATTGCTGTACTCACAGGGAAATTTGGGTTTTGAGTCCCAGATCATAGACTTGAATTTTTGGTAATCCAGCATTGTAGGGTTGGAGACAAATGCATCCTGGAAGCTTACCTTCCAGGTAATCTAACTGCATATTAACCTCCAGGTTCAGGGAGAGACTGTTTCCAGTGTGGATGTCTTCCTCTGATCTCCATAAGCATGCACCCCTGCACACATACACATACATGCATATAGCATAGATACCCACATTCTACAAAAACAAATAAATCAAATAATATTACAACTGATAATTTCACCATCCAAAGGCATAATCTCCTCAAGCTCACATATTTTTTTTTCTCCCAAACTAGCTTGATGCAGGAATATGTCTTTTCTGAAAATATTATATTTCTTATTTGAAAGTGTAGGCTGTATATGTGTTCTTATATTAAAATTATATTTAGGGGTACTGAAGAGAATTTTACAAGAATATCTAAATTATCAGATCTAACCTCCTTGAGCATATGAGGGGTTACACACATGTAACTTCCAGATCCTTTAGTGAAGGTGTTTTAATTTGTTAGCATTTGAATGATTGATAGGACAAGCCATAATGGCTTCAGTTACGTAAATACATCTTTATGAACACCTTAGAGTACATAATTTTTAATCCTTCTAAAAATGCCTTCAAAGCCATTAAAGTATAGAGTTTCACATTTCGGTTGTGGATGCTTTGTAACACATAAATTTCCAACTCTTTTAACATTCACATTAGCGACAGAAATGCATCAAAGGAGTTGCTGTGTATTGTTGCTGCATTTACAGACTACAATGAAAATAATTTATGTTCTCGTTGCACCTCATCAATTTGTTTTCTCTTTTGCTTTTATTAAACTTGTACATAAATATGCAAACACTTAAGTACAAGCAAGTGAAACACTCTGAAGTCCATGCCAAGCACATTTTTACATACTATTGTTTGGCAATTTGATTTAAGGACAATTACTGAAAGATAGATGGCTCTTAACTCGAGCTAATTTGAAGTGTAATTGTCTTTAAATATATGAATAGTTTGTGCGGTAGTCTTGCTGATTATGCAACTTATGTGATTTATGTCACAGAAAGCATACAGGAAGCACAGGTTGTATTAAGGTAGGAATCAAACCTACAAGGCACACAGGTTGGAAGTTAAAGGGTTCTTAACCAGATATGCTTATTTTGTTGCTCTGGTTAAACTCTTGGGAAGTCTAAGGCATCAATTCCTAGTGCAGTGGATCCTTAATGCATCTGATCATTTGGTTAATCTCAAGAAGTTCTTATTGAATGAAATATTAGTTATGCTTTAAATTCTGTGATTTATCAGGAAATACAATGCACATGTGAACCCCTCCTTCGACTAGTTTCAAAGATATTAAAAGGCTTATTCATCGTCTTTATTTAATTCCTCAATTTTGTCCCTTGCCTTTGCTTCCCAGAAGCCCCCAACATCTGGAAATCAGTGGGCTCTTGCACAAGCATTTGTTCTTTATGATACTTTGGGCGAGGGTGCGTGAAGTGGGCATTTTGTGTTAGTATGGGTGCACATGAATATGTGTGTGCTCTGGTATGTGGAGGGCAGAGGATAACCTCTGACACTATTACTTTAGAGTAAGTAGATGGTTTTATTTTTGAATCAGTGTCCCTCATTTAACCTGGAGACTGGTGAGTAGGTTAGGAAGCCCAGAGCCTGTTTTCAGCTCCCCAGTGGTGCCCAGATTGCAAGTGTACATTACCATATCTGGTATTCTTACATGAGTCTTGGAGATTTAAATCAGGTCTTCATGCTCACACAACATGCACTTAGCGAACTGAACCATCATTTCAACCTTCATTCAACAGCATATAACGGTTGAAGCAGACATGTCTGATGCTAACAACTAAAATGGAATACTAATTACGTTTGGTATAAACCTTGGGATTTCCTTTTTTTTTTTTTTTTTTTTTTTTAATTCTCAGAATTTTGCCATTTTTTGCACAGGAATTAGAGCAAGCAGATAAAGAAAAAGACAAAAAATCATTGCAATCCACCATCTAAAAAGAATGTCTACTACTCAAGGTTTTCTTCTATCTTAGTCACAGAAATTGTTCTCAAACAATTAGAAGGGAAATGCATAGTTGATACATTTACTATTTATCACTTTAGAATGGTATATTTTATTACTGTTTTAAAATTATTTAATAATACAATTTTGTTCTCTGAAAATTTCACACATGTATGCTATGTATCTTGGTAACATGCATCTCCCACTCCTCACCCCCAAGTCTCCCTGACATATTTCCCTCCCTTCTTATAGATTGAGGATGGCTCCACAACCATGTGCATAAGGGAATCACTAATTAGAATCATTGGGTTATGAGAGAGAGAGGTTTCTATTTTTATGCATAAATTTCCAAAGAAGAAATGTGTTTACTTTTAAATTGTAAATAATCAAATAACATTAGTTTTTTGGTTCACAACATTATATTTTGAAATGTGTATTCATACATTAAGATTTACATGAATTAAACTAATGAAAAGAGTTGAAAATTGACACACTGTCATTCTCATTTTATTTCTATTATAGCAGTTGAAAATTGTCTGTACATGATACTGTGACATTTAATATTTGAATCCTGGTATTTAAAAAGTGACATATCCAGGGGTCAGAAGGATGGCCGAGTTGGTAAAGTATTTGTTGTGCAAGCCTGTTAAGCTGAACCTCAAGAACTCATGTACAAAAACCGGGCATAATGATGTATATTTGCAATCCCAGGATGTTAAGATTGATGGAGGCAGATGGATTACCCTGATTGCTATTCAACCAGTTTTGTCTAATCCTCAAGCTCCAGGCCAAATGAGAGACACTATCTCAGAAAACCAAACAGCCAGCTCTAAAGGAGAAACAACTGAGTCTGTATCCTGGCTTCCATGTGCTTGGTAAAAGGTTTTTTTTGTGTGTGTGTGTGGAATCAATGCACTGATAAAATTCACCTTTACAATGTCACCCACCCCCAGGATTCTATATTTGCTAAAAAGAACCCTTAGTATTCAATGGGTGTTTTCTGATTTTGATATGCTATTTCAAGCACTATGGCTAGATTTCTTGGTGTAATCACGGACCATCCTGTTTCCTTGTGAAGGAAAGGAAAATTCCTGTATTTTACACAGGTGAATTCTCTTTGCACAAGAGGCCATGCTTCACCCCAGCAGAATGTTTGTCAATTTCACGCCAGAAAAGCTTAGGCATTTTTTTCTTTGAATAAAACCACAAATATATAATAATTTAATTTTTCCCCCAAGATAAGGTCTGTTTTGTTAAATATTCTCACTCGGTGGGTCATTTTTGCTACCTGGATTTTTGGCTCTTAAAGTCTAAAATATAACAATGAATGAACCCACTAGCTCGGAATCAATATTCCCTCATTATAATATCTGACCACAGAAGATACTAATGATCTCACTCTAGTCATCCCTTTTGTGACTGGAAATCATTATAGCTGGGGATATAATAAACAGCTCTAGATCCAGTTTTACCTATAAGAAAAGCTCAGGAAGCTGGAAGGAGTGCAGTGAACACTAGCACACTCAGACAGTAGTACAGAGAGATTTGGGCAACTACCATCTGCTTATGTTATTCATACATCATCTGGACTCCTCTAGAGCTGTTTTCACTATATAGATGAGCCTCTCTGGGGCCATGTCACTGATATGCATTCTTTCCATTGATTCCAGTGAAAGCAGCCCTTGAAACCTCAAGGTCAAATTCAGGTGCAAAAGATAAAATACAAGAAATAAGCAAGCAAAAAGGAGTCAGTGTGTTGCAGACAGTCTTAGTTAGGGTTTCTATTGCTGCAAGAAAACACCAGAAGCCAAAAGCACGTTGGAGGGAAAATGGTTATTTAGCTTACACTTCCACATTGCTGCTCATCACCAAAGGAAGTCAAGACAGGAACTCAAATAGAGCAGGATCCTGGAGGCAAGGAGGTGATGCAGAGGTCATGGAGGAGTGTTGCTTACTGGATTGTTTCTCCTGTATTGCTCAGCTTGCTCTCTTATAGAACCCAGGATTAGGCGCCTAGGGATAGCACCACCCACCATGGCTGGGCCCTCCCGCATTGATCACTAATTGAGAAAAATCTTACAGCTGGAGCTCATGGAGGCTTTTCTTCAACTGAGACTCCTTCCTCTCTGATGACTTTAGCTTATGTCAAGTTGATACAAAACCAGCCAGTATAGGACTTCTGATATTTTCACTGATAACGAAAGTATAGCCCAAAGTTTCGGAGGATCCAGCTTTAAATTGATACCGGTACTTTGGGAGAATTATCTGAAGGTTAGCAAGGCTGAAAAATATTACCATTGCCCCATTGTCTGAACCTACCTGTAATAAAGGTAACAATTATTATTTCTTTTCTTTTAATTTCCTTATCACACTATTGTTAAACAAACTTGAATAAATTCAAAGGTCAATCAATAACATTGGCTATATTTCAGTATCTAAGACAATTTAACTAGGTAGAGTAAGGCATGTTTATAATACCAGGACTGTGAAGGCCAAGATAAGAGAATGTCAAATCTAATTGCCAGCTCAGTTAGACTTCTTGTCAAAACCTATCACCAAAATAAATAGATAGATAGACAGACAGACAGACAGACAGACAGATAGACAGATAGATTGATAGATAGATAAGAATGAAAGAAAAAAAGTTGTTCAAGTACATGTAAACAAGCAGATTACAAGTCAATTTGCACATATATCTCTAAATGGTCAGTTCCACTGAGCCCTGATGGTTCACTGCAATCAAAAACATTGTACATAACCTTAGAAAGATATTTTATTTCTACAATATGCTTCTCGGTTAGTAACACTGAGTACTTCATGCCACTTACCTGAAAGCAAGTGTATCTCATTTCCACAGAGAGAAACTCTGAGCCAATTACTCTAATTCTCTTCTGTCCTGCCTAAAAGTGCCATTTTTTTAACGACTGAAAGGTTTATAATTTATTAAATCCTCATGGTATGACTTGGTTCCTTGAAATAGAACTCAGTTTTATTAATTAAACAGGGAAAATACGTCTTTCTTGCAGAAAGAGAGAAAATACATTTTCTATAGTATCAAAATTGATTGAATATATGTTTGTGAATAAAAATGATTAAATATTGTATTCTGGTGAAACTAATTTATCAAGGGTGATTCTACGTATTTAACTGTACATGGATAAACTTATAGTGTAAAAATGTCTATAAAATATGAATATGCAAAAAGGATTGACAATTAATCTTAGTTATTTTTCTGTTGCTGAGGAAATAAAAGAAAAAAACATGAACAATGTCATTTTTAGGGGAAAATGGTTATTGGTGCTTACAGATCCAGAGTATTAGTGTCCATTACCATCATGGTAGGAAGCAGGCAGGTAGGCATGGCAATGAAGCAGTAGCTGGGAGCTTACATGTGATCCACAGCAGAAGGCAGAGGAAAAGCTAACTGGGAATTGCATGGCTTGAAACCTCAAAGCCTGCTCCAGTAACACACCTCCTTTAACAAGGCCACACCTCCTAATATTTCCCGAAAAGGAACACAAACGAAGGACCTAAGTTTTGAGTATCTTTTCCTATAAGACTCCATTCTCAATTCAGACCACTGTAGACTTTGAGGAGCATTGCAGGCATAAATCACAGTGCATGTGACCAGTCCCATAGATTTTCCCTGTGGCTCAGATGTTTCTAAATATATATTGTCTATTCCTTTGCCTTAGAAAAAAGATGAAAGTCAAAATGAGATAAATATGGAGACCATAAGATTTCTTTACTGTATGGTTTGGATATACCTGTCCTTGTTTTGTGGTACTTTTTAGGGGATAGCCATGAGTATTCATTTATGAACCATTACTACACAAAGTGCAAGTTTCTCAAGATTTATCAGATTTTGTTTTAATCCACAGTTATTCTATTGTTCATGAAAGGGACTTAAAAGGTAGCCCTGTAGTTTAAGCAACTGTCTGTCAATGGATAAGCTTGGAGATAATTTTATGGTATAGTTCTGTCTCTGGGAGTCCACTTTCCTCCTCTCCATTCTTAGAATGGATATCTTCTTTCTGTTATACTTCCAGTATTACATGAGTAGTCATCGCATCATGATGCTGAGAAAGTAGAGAAGAAACCAAGAAGCCAGCAATGTAACCATCCACCTTCATTTAAAAATAGGACACTCTGATCATCTAAGAATACCCTTGTTTATTACACTGTCTACCTCTACTTTGGAGATGCCATATGGCATGGTTTTGTCATTCAGGAACACCTTTCCTGTACATACACACTCACAGACACAAAGAATGGACTGACATAGCAAACAGGGCATGGTCTGTTTTGTGGATCTATTCAACTATATATGTTTTCAGATAAAATTGGTTAAGAATAAAAGACATAGTCCCAAAATTACATCTTTTCTTGAAATACAACCTCAATAGAGAAGATGAACTTTTGACATGTATTTTTGTGACTTTGAGACAGTCATATAATTCATAAGCTTACTTTTGCTCCTCTCTAGAAGAAATATAAACTATAAGACTGTACAAATTAAATCCATATAGATTTTTGCATAATGTTGTTCCCATATAATGTGTTTTTCTTTTCTGTGGATAACTGATTTGTAGACTTCTGAAGAATTCTAAGCATTAGTTTTAAATTTCTGTTATTGATTTTGAGTTTCAATATTTTCCTTGGCCTTAAGGTTAGTCCATTTCAATTTTCTAATATCTATCACCCTGCAGCAATTCAAATATTGTACTTCATCACAGGGACATGAAGAATTAAGATAAAATGGAGATCACATTTCATTATTTAGGAGTGAGTACACACAGATCCTGTCCCTTAAAGATTCGAATGCTTGCCAAAATTAAATTGAAATAAGTTGTGTGTTCATTTACTCTCAATTCATGTGATGACTCTAAAATAATGAAATAAATGAAGCATTTAATTTAAATGATACTTCATCTGTCAATGGTATTTGTGCCAATTTCCAATAGCTTTTGGTAGCGTTAATGTAATTTGACTTTTGAGCAATTACGTGGTGCATTTAGTACTGGCAAAATGATTAATTAGAAATGTTGGCCAATATGCCAAAGAAGTTAACTTTTCCTTCTCATGTACTTTCATTTCAAAGTACTATAAAAGTCATAGGCGTATGGTATTTCTGGAATGTATTGGGCTTTGGAGACTGTATAGCCCAATGGTCAATCAGATGCCTAAGTCTTGTCCACATTGAATAATAGTTGCCCAAACCTAAAGTAACATACATATGTTCCGAGTACCTATTGTCTATTGAAGGGAATCATTCTTTGACAAAATAAAGCAAAACAAATAAGTAATGAATGAAAATCTGATATCTAGTTCTCATGTTGATATTAGAAACACATTGTTGCTTCAATAAATATCTGTCTCCAGAGAAATTGCAGTTTGGTGATAGACTAATGGGTAGAAGGATTATCATGGCTCTGTGCAGAAGATGCTTAATAGAAGTGTTCCTAGGACACAGAGGAGATGGAATGACTGTCAGTGTAGCCTCTGGGATGAATGAACTTTGCTTCTAAGATTGGGTTCTCCTGCATCTTGATGAATAGTAAATGTCTATTATAATATAGGAGAAGAGTTGTAAATAGCAGTTAGGTGTATAGTCATGTGATTAAAGGGATGAGGAATTAGATGTATTGATTAGTAGTACATAATCAGACTCTAGTCATAAAATATCTGAAATTACACAATGGATACTTACAGAAGAAGAACAGAGTAATCGGGGGTGAACAGAGGAGGTACTTTTAAAAAATGAGGAAATGGTTGTAGCCTTTTATCTAAAATTATGAAATATCCCAAGAGTCAGAAATAAAGAATACTATTAATCAAACTCTTGTATGAGCAAAGAAATTTTTACCATCAACGAATGCCATGATGTTTAACCCTGACCATAAATTTGACCTCCTTACTTATGGGAGTACCCATGAACAAATTCATAAGGACCATAATTCAGTTACTGACAAATTCATAATATAATGTTTATTGAGAAGTGATGAAAAGTGGGACCTTTGGAGAAAGGAGTGTGTCCTTAGGGCTATGTCTTACATTGCTGTTTGTCTGTGTTCTCCATTTTTCTGTCCTTCATGGAGAAAGGTTTCATCATATACTTCTAGACCATGATGCTCTTCCTCACAATGATTCCAGAATTATACATTCAAAGGATTGTGAAATGAGCCTTCAGGCAGCGTCAGTCAACACAAAGGCTTCCTCCCTCAAGTAGTGATGAGACATGGCAATTAAGACAGGTGCCAGTCCACGTGCCAAATGTGTTGTTTATCAAAAGCACTAAGATATTCCGTTTAACTCTGGAATATAACACTTAAAAGCAAAACTTGAGGCAAAGCCATAATTACATAAAGAACTGAATTTTTAATAAAAGTGACAGCAATAATTATGAGCACTGGGGTGGAGGCATACCTGAATTCAAAAGCATGCCGACATTCTCTTCTAGTTTAGTGGCTGTATTTGAGCTATGATCCAAACTTTTAAAAGTACAATTGAAAAGAAAAGTATGGCTGATTCTTCCCAGTCAAAATCCAGGCATAAGCTGTTCTTTTTTAGATAGGAAATTAACTAACAGAGACATGTGGTTTGTTGGGGTTTTTTTTTTTTCCTTTCTTTTTCTTGCTTAATAAAAGAAAAATCAAGTTGTAGTCGTCTATTGAAATTTTAAAATGAAGTTCCCAAGAACTGCAGCTGGAACAGATAAGAAAGAAATTACCACTAAAATGTATGAAAATAAACTTTAAATACATTACCAAATGTAGAAATCATGTGTGTAGGTGTGCACACATCTACAAGGATGTACATTTGTGTGTGTGTTGTGTGTTTATGGTATAAAGAACACAGTGATGAGTCATGCTAGTCAAGCGCTCTACTACTTAACCTGTTCCTGGCTCTCTTTATGCTTCTATTTGGAGACAGAGTATTACTAATTTTCTCAAGGTTGTTTTAGATTCACTGGGTAGCCCAGATTTGCCTTGAGCTTGTGCCCCTCCTATCTCACCATAAGTAACTAGAATTAAAAGTTTATGGTACCTATGTCTTACTAAAAATAGATATTTTTGTTAGAAATAGTAAAAATGTTGCCATATATGAAAGTTCTTTTTTTTTTTTTTTTGGTCTGTTCAACACAAAAACAAACACCTTAAGTCTCTAGCTCGAATCTTTCATTCATGTCTTATTTTGGAGTGTTTAAACTTGTTTCTGTTATTGAATAACTAGAGCATTATAAGAGAAGGTAGCTAGTGTCAGTCTTCTATGCCCTACTTAGCGCTAGAAGCTGAGGAATTCTCTGCTTTTAACTCTTTGCCATCTTATGATTTAGGTTTTTCTAGTTATTGTCAATAGTTGAACTTGACAATGTCCCAAAGCTGAGGTGGAAGTTGACCTTAGGTCTCACCTACTTGAGTTTCCTTCTCTCTGTTTTGCTGAGAATATACATGTGGATTCATGTTCACCACCACCAACATACACACACACACACACACACACACACACACTGCAGCTCATTGATCACATTTTGGTTTCTCATTTTCTACTTGGTGGTATCTCCCATTGCTCCTCCTTTATGCCTTCTTTATTATCCCAGGGTGGTTGCTATTTCAGGGCTTACCCTTCGAGAACTTTGTCTTATCTTTGCTCTTTCTTCTCACACATAATATTGAGGTTAATCAATTAGAAACATTATGGAGGACCCAAAAGACTCAAATAGCTTCTATAATGCTTACAGTGTGTGTTATGTGTAATGCCTTGGACTGAAGTTTACTCATCTATTGCTTTCACAGTCTTAGTCCTAGAAAACCTTCAACTTCTCAGTCCATTTCATGTGTCATATAGATACTTCTTGGGCACAAGATTCTCTGTGGCAGTTTGCATCACAAACAGATCCTTTCGGGTGTGACTCCTACTGAAGGAATAATATTTTTGTCTCACACTGAACCCTATATTTAGTGTTCTGCAAATATTCTTCGTGTTAATAATTCTTGTGTTCTATCTTATAGCAAATAATACCCAGACTGCCTCCCCTTTCACTCCTATATTGGCTTGTACCTTGGGGGTCATTGAGAGAAGCCATGATAGCTGTGGAGTCTTAGCCTTGTTGCTTGTGGCCATATTGGTAGTTATTCAAGACCTCTCCCATCTAGAAAAGAGCTTGGGGTACCATGATGACTAGAATTGTGGCTGCAGTGGGGCTGATAAGTGCTTTCTGAGATCTACTCTACATCCGTAAGAATAAATTCCTTATATAGATATCTATTTTAAAACTGTAAGCCTTAGTTTAAACAATTAACACATTTTTACGTGTTATGTATACAATGACAATCTCCAAGTACCTGTGAGTATCACTTTGTTACATGATAGGCTGTTTACTAGAGAGAACTCTCCAAATAGAGATGATTAAGGCTACACAGTGATTTCAGGGAACAATCGCAACATTTGAGCTTAGTGCAATATCAATAAAATCTGACTGCAAAATTAATATAATAGTGGTTCATCACAATTAATAACGTGCAATATGCTTTTTGTATCCTTTTGCTTCTTTACTTTTTATCTTTATGTAGCTTTATGCTTCCTCTAGAAGGAATAGCATCAATATGATTTTTAAATGCTTGAGTGCACAAATTTTGATAAACTTTTCAAAATACAATTGTCATTTTTTTTTTTATATCCATACTGTGGGAGCTGGTTTTATGTGTCAACTTGACACAAGCTGGAGTTATCACAGAGAAAGGAGATTCAGTTAAGGAAATGCCTCCAGAAGATCCAGGTATAAGGCATTTTCTCAATTAGTGATCAAGGGGGAGGGCCCACTGTGGGTGGTGCCATCCCTGGAGTGGTCTTGGGTTCTATAGAAAGTAAGCTGAGGAAGGCAGAGGAAGCAAGCCAGTAAGTAACATCTCTCCTTGGCCACTGCATCAGCTCCTGCTTCCTGACCTGCTTGAGTTCCAGTCCTGGCTTCCTTTGGTGACGAACAGCCATGTGGAAATGTAAGCTGAATAAACCCTTTCCTCCACAAGTTGCTTCTTAGTCATGATGTTTGTGCAGGAATAGAAACTCTGACCAAGACAAATGCCATACCAAACACTTAATTTTAAAAAGATATTTCAAGACTACCTTCCAGAATTTGGGCAAGATTAAAAAAAAATGAACAAATAAACAAGAACAAGAACAAAAACAAAACAAAACCAGATAATAAAACAAAACACCTCTAAGTTAAAAACTCAGGTCAAAGCCATGTGGAGTAGACGTCAACCCTATAAGCCTGTTACAGCTAATGGTAGAGTTCCCTAGCTAGTAAGGCCCCTGGGACAAGGTCTATTCTAGCAGAGAAAGGAAGTTGACCTTTCTTTTTCTTTCTTTCTTTTTTTTTCTTCAATCTAATTTGCATCAGAACTTTCCAGCCGGGGCTGGTTAAGACTCTCTTGATACTGGTCCAGTGATTGGGCAATCCACCTTTTCCCATTAGCATCTGCTTTGAGCCCTCCAATGTAAACAGTATTAGTGGCTAGGTTCCAGAAGTCATTGGATAACAGGTACTCTCTTTGTTTACAGATGTTCTTTGATTCAAGATTAACATAGAAAATGAGAAACTGAATGCCTTGAATGCCTGCCAGAAAAACAGAAGGGAAAATGGCTGGTAAGAAAATGAGACACACTTTGGTGTTCTGGTTTGTTCATGTGTTATCAGGATAGAGGAATGTGTTAAGGAGAATAGAAATAAATGATAGAAAAAGGAGGATAAGAGAGGATCTAAGAAAGAATGAGTAGAAGATGAGGAATAAGAGCAACCTTTGTGACTATACAGAATAAAAGTCTTTTACAAGTGAATTGATTTATTATTTGCTGTGTGGTATATGTTATAAATAGCACATAGATTTTATGTGACAGCTTATGCAACGAATATGAAGATACTAAGCATTCTGTATGTAGTAGGTCATAGTCTAGAATGGGGTCAACTCACAAGAGAGGGATGTCCTCAGGGAGAGATACAAGCTTGATGCTAATACATGCAACTGAGGATTGTCTTATTCATGTAAGAATGAACAGGGTTAGAACATAACTGGAACTTTAAAATTAACATGATTTGTTGGTCGTGTTAATATGAAAGCTGGCAAAGCCTACCGTAAGCTAGCTCACAAATTAACAAAAGCAGTAGCTGGGTTAGTGAACGTTTGCACAGCACTGAGAAACATACTTGAAAAAAATAACAACCGTAAAATTATTTTCATTGCTACTTCCTAACAATAATTTTTCTACTACTATTAAAAAAATAATGTAAATAATAATACAAAGATTTTAAAGGTTGGCCAAAAGGATTATGATCCGCAGATTGAGAACCACTGTTTTAAAAACGAATTTTATACCTCTAAGGCCAGATGAAAACAAACAAACAAACAGACCCTGAATGTACTATTTCCTGAATCTGTTTAAGACTCTGAAGAAATAGTGTCTTTGTACAGATGGCAAATTCAATCTGGTATCAATGGATTAAGAGTTTATTTCTTTTATTTTCTTTGGTGGTTGGTAAGGACTGGATTCATCAAAGTGTAGCTGGTTGTGTGTTTCTGCCTGCTTAAATACATTATTTATGAACAAGAATCTCAATTTGGATTTTGTTAGATGGAATCATTTTAGTAATATACTTGTATGTTCTGAAAAATGGAGTGAATTCTACAAAAATTTTATTCATATTCACAGACATTAAACAAACTTCTATTATTCTTACAAATAAGCATGCATAAATAATTTAAATTTTATGAAAACACTGTTTTGCTTACAGAGATCCTATTAACTATAAATGGTGTTAAGTGGTTTCTTAGTTCTTTTGGTTTTCATTTTTATCTGCTTACTTAAAATATTCATGGACCTGACATTTTATTTCGTTGGATACTAGGTACACTCTACTCAAGGAGGTAATGGTTTACAGTGGAATCATACACTGAAGCTCAGTAGTATCTATTGTGAAATATGCCCCAAGGAGAAAGAGAAAATATACTTCTTGAACAGATATAAACATACAAAAATATAAAAGCATAGGTTCAGACAAGGTTAGTGTCATCTGGTATATTAAAAATAAAGCAAGAAAGATAAGTGATTATCATCAAGAGGAAATATTTTTCTCTGAGATTACTCAAGTCCACCCATAAAATTAGCTCATTATCAGTATTAGTTGAGGGCTTATGAAATGTCATTCTTACATTTAAAGGCTTCTATCCTCACGTGTATAGAACAAACTCAGAAAAATAATACAGTGTAAAGTGAACAGGTTAGATTCAGGCTGAATTCAGATGTCTTAAACCAGAAGGCCATTTATTTTCTTTCTTCTTCAATACATGCTGTCACATTTGTCTAAGTCAAAATTATCAACCAGAACGTGAGGCATCACAAATAACCAATGAAACTGAAGTCATCCCACTTCAATTCAAATCCAAAACAGAAAATTGCTTCATAAATCTCTCAAGCTGACCAACAGAACAATTACCTTTATCATCCCCCCAGAAATGTATTACTTAATGTGCCAAAAATTATGTGAAGCTCTAGATTTTCTTTTATATAAATTTTCATTGCAAGTTACTTGAGAAACTTTTAAACAAGTTACCACAATTTCAACTTAAGTTGAATTTATATGGTTAATGTTATTGGAAATTTCTGTGTGTGTGTGTGTGTGTGTGTGTGTGTTTCTCTCAAATGCCTGTATTTTTTGAATCCTATATATTTCATTTTCTAGGAATTGTTTGATATTTTCTTTGATGGGACTGTCAGATCCTCCTTCCTAGAACAACAATTTTTCTGTTCTTCAACTTATTTTAAAATAATAGGCAAATTAGGTCCCAGCTGCCAAGACTAGTAGGTAGCACCTATATTCCAAGGGTCACTTCTGCCAGAAAAGCAGATCCACACTTCTTCTTTTTTCTCTTCAGATCAAAATCTCCAGTCTTATAGTAGAAAATCTTCTGTGGTCTCCCCTTCCTTTTTGACCTCATCCTCACATCACATCACAAAGATCTCCCGAAACTTTTCTTCTTCTGTTCATCTCATTATCAAAGTCTCCAACACCAGTAGGGCATATCCTGGGAACACAGCAGCTGAGCAAGCTAAGGACACAGGTTCACAGAACATTTTATACAGAGAGCACAGAGCCATCATATTGTCTTAAAGTGCAGTAATAAGTAGAAACCAAGGAACAAAGGACTCAACTTACAGAGACAAAAGCAGATACCATCACCCAGACCTAATCATCCCAATCAAAAATGTCTAGATAACAGTATAAAAGCATAATCAGTAAAAGTCAGGTCAATATGTCTCCACTGGAGCTCAGCAACCCTATCACAGCCAGCACTGAATATTTCTACATAGCTGAGCTAAAGGAAAAGACCTAAAATTAGCCTTATGAATATGATAGACTCTTAAAGAGAAAATAAATAAATTTCTTAAAGAAATCCAGGGTAACATGAACCAACAAGAAAGTGAATAAAACTGCTCAAGACCTGAAGATGGAAGTAGCATTGATGAAGAACCCCAAATTGAAGAAATTCTAAAGATGGAAAATTTGGAAATTCAAACAGGAACTACTGAGATGAGCTTCCCCAATAGAACATGAGAAATGGAAGAATGACTATCAGTCCTTGGTAGTTAAAAAATAAATGGATATGTATTATCAAAAAAGATATTAAATTGTAGATCAAAGAAGATGTTGAATTGCAAATTTTCCTGACATGAAATATCCAGGAAATCTGGGATACTAAGAAAAGACCAAACGTAAGAATAATAAGAATAGAGGAAGATGAGATAGCTCAAAAGTCCAGAAAATATTTTCAACAAAATCATGGAAGACAAGTTTTCTAACCTAAAGAAGGAGTTGCCTGCAAAGGTATAAGAAACATACAGAAGATCAAATATATTAGACCAAAAAAGAAAGTTCCCTCAGCACATAATAATCAAAACCTTAAATGTACAGAACAAAGAAAGAATATTTAAAATTACAGGGAAGATGACCAAGTAACATAAGGACAGATCTATTAGGACTACACCCGATGAATAAGGGTAGAATCTAAAACCCAGAAGGTCCTGGACAAATGTCATACAGACTCTAAGAGATGATAAGTGACATGCCAGAATACTATACCCAGAAAAACTTTCAATCACCATAGATGGAGAAAACAAAACATACCATTATAAAACCAAATTTCAGTAATGTTTATTACAATTCCAACCCTACATTAGATTATAAAGGAAAACTCCAATATAGGAAATTCAACTAAACCCATAAAAACTCAAGGAATAAATACTCCTAGACAACCAAAAACAAGGAAGAAAACTGTGCATGAATGCACATACACATACACACACACACATGCACACACACACACACATACACCATCACACACCATTATCACTAATAGCAACAAAATAACAGGAATCAACAATCATTGGTCATTGGTACTTCTCCAGATCAATGAACACAATTGCCCCATTAAGAGACAGACTAACAGAATAAATATAAAACATAAAAATACTGGAGCTAACAGACAGTATAAACCAAATGGAATTAACAGATATTTACAGAACATTTTACGTAAACACAAATGAATATACATTCTTCTTGGCACCTCCTGGAATTTACTCCAAAATTGACTACATATTAGGACACAAAGCAAGTTTCAGCAGATACAAGAAAATTGAGGTAATTCCCACATCCTATCAGACTACCACAAATTAAAGGTGAATACCAACAACAGCAGGAAAAAAAAGCCAATAGAGCTTACAAAGTTGTGGAAATTCACCAACCCACTACTGAAAAAAAGGGAAGGGGTCAAGACAAAAAAGAGAAAGAAATTAAAGAATTCTAGAATTCAAAGAAAATGATTACAAATCATATCCATACTTATTGGCACAAGGAAAGCAATTTAAAAACCAAGTTCACAGCACCAAGTGCCTACATATAAAGAAACGACAACAAAAACAAACCAAAACAAAACAAAAAAAACCAAAACCAAAGACCAACCAAATGAACAAACAAATAAACTTGATCTAAAACAAAACAAAACAAACAAACAAAACCCCAAAACACACACACATGTAAACCAATTATTGTACAGCCATTATGGAAATCATGGCAATTCTTCAGAAAGATGGGAATTGATCTACCTCATGATCCAACTATACTGCTATTGGGCATCTTTAGAAGATGCTTCATCTTACGACAGGAAGCTTACACAGCCATGTTCATTGATGCTCTATTCATAATCGTCAGAAATTGAAAATAACCTAGGTGTCCCTCAGTATAAGAATGGACAAAGAAAATGTGGTGCATTGTTATTCAGTTGTTTAAACAAATGACATTATGAAATTTGCAGTCAAATGGATGGAAAAAGAGAAAGGAAAAGAATCCTGAGTGATTCCAGAATTTAGATCTAGAAATACATACTATGTATTCACTTATATCTGGGTATTAGCCATTAAATAAGTGATAACCAAGCTACAATCATAGACTCAGAGAGCTTAGGCATGACGGAATAGACCAGGGGCAAGGTGAATTGATTTCACTGGGAGGGGGAAATAGAATAGATTTTAGTAGTGGACTTGAAGGTGTACAGGGAAGAATGTGAGGATCAAGTGTGAAGTGGCAGGGGATATAGGACTGAGGAAATGAATGAGGGGAGAGACAGGTAGAACTAAAGGGCATTCGAGAGGTAGTATGAAAACCTAGTGAAGTGAGACCTTCCTATAATATGTGTAGGCAATGCTAATGATGTCCCCAAATAATGTGGGAGACAACTATTACTAGTCACCTCTAGTCACCAAACAAAGCATCCAGTGCTAGGACTGGGTTTCATCCAATTGAATTGTTGACTGGATGGGTCCCATGGAAATCTTCAATCAACCCTGGCTGTTTCCAAGACAACTGACAGCAAGGATCTATTACTGAAGGCAACACCTACCCAACCCACTGAATGTGAAGCACTTAAGGTGCTGCTTATATAGACACTTTACCCTAGTGTTCTAGTATCTATGGCACAGAGAGGAACTCCAAAGGCTATCAAAAGAGAAAAATAAACACTAACTCAACCACAAAGCCATTAATCTACAATCTGTCCTGTCTGTAAAATATTCTAGGGCCATGGTAGTACAAATCTTGTGGAAGTAATTAAGTGATGTCTGATTTTACTTAAAGCTGATTCCATGAGAAGTAGCCCATGATTGACACTGCTTGGGTGAACAAAAACCAGAGTCTACATAGCCCAAAGACAGACTAAAACCACATAGTGCTGCTCTAAAATTAAAAAAAAAAAAAGTAACAATGAAATAGCTACTAATGACACTCTACCATGTTCATATATCAGTGCCTATTCAGATGGGAATAACTATAGAGACCCAAAGTTTGACAGTACACATAAGTACACATGTGCATTCGCAAACACACACACACGGGAGGTTAGAACAGATAGTTCTAAATGAGGTGTCTCCATCAAATTCCTCAGAGCACCCTGTGAAAGAGGAGGCAAAGGAGTGGAGAGACAAAAGATGAGGACACCAGGGGAGCAAGGTCCTCTAAAATAACTAAGCAAAGCACTATGAATTCTCAGAATCTGAAGTAATAATCACAGACCTACAAGGGTCTGTGTCAGGCCCTGTGTGTGTGTGTGTGTGTGTGTGTGTGTGTGTGTGTGTGTGTATTATAGCTTTCAGTAAGTACTTTTATGGAACTCCTGAATGTGCTAACAAGTTCCTTGTGCCTGCTTTTGGTTTGTCTTGTCCAACTTTGTATGTTTTTTGTAATTACATTGTATTTTATTTTGCCATGTTTGGTTGCTTTCTCTTAGAAACCTGTTCTTTCCTAATGAGAGACAGAAAAGAAGTGGATGTGGATGGGAGGGGAAGTGGGGGAGGAACAGAAAGGAGTAGAGGGAGGAAAAACTGTATTCGCATTATATTGTATGAGACAAGAATCTATGGCGAATGAAGGTCAGAAAACGTTTAGTTCATGAATACTCAAAGCTGATTTATTTAGTTCTTCTTTCTTTTAAATTTACTTTTTATCCTCTGTACATGCAATCACCATCCATAGGACCACATTTACAAAAGAAACTAAGACCATTCACATTTCATAGAAATTGAGAAGAACATTTTAATTTCAGTGAAAATTGGCTGCAGACTTGCGTGGCTAAGAGTGACCAACTTCATCCTATCTAGGTTTGGCTATCATTAGCCTCTTTCCTCTAAAATCTCAAACTCAAGATGGCTTTGAAATCAATTATAATGAAGCACAGATTCTAAAGCTGATTGTTTTATTCTTTCCTTAAAACTTACAAAACTATCAACCTAATATCTGTTACTAGTACTCATCTTTGGAAAATGCCCACTATCTTTGTTCTTCTATGTCAATTATGTTTCCCTATCCTAACATGGCCTTCAGTACCTACCTGATTAGAACTTGGCTCTCCCCAACTCTCTACCTAGTAGGTCTTATATTTTCTAAAACTCTCTAACACTTCACATTTTGGTTTACAGTTTCTTATGTTATATCCTGTGGTAAGAAGTCCTCCTTTTAATATTAAAGGTAGAAAAAAATTGATAGTTTCTTCATAAATAATGGAGTGCCATTTCTGCAAAAACTTAAGTCCATAAAACCCCCTTATACCTGGACAATGCATGTATTCCTAGTTATGGCTAAAAATCACAACAGCAAATACATTATTACTCTTTTTGTCTAAAAAAAATTTAATTAAAATAATTGACAACACTTCAAGTGGCTCATTATAACCTCACAGAATCATACAGACCCCCTTGATGGTGAGGGACTATTAGAATCAAATACTGAAGCCCAAATAATCTTAAGCAGAAAAGAGAAAAGAAAAATAACATTCTCTCAATGAAATAAATATAGCACATGCGTACTATACAAGTGCTGTATCTGGTAGTCCTATATTCCAGTAGTGATGGGATGTGGTGACAGAGGAATGTACCAATTGATCCCTATGCCTTAGAAGGTTCATGACCTCTCACTTGGCTTGATTCTGTTACTGCCTGCACCTTTCCTTGGCAGGTGTTCCACGTACCTGGAATCTCTAACTTCATGTGTTCTCCTTTGTATCTTCATGTCTACTTTCACAGCTTCACAGAGTGTCTACAAGGCTTCTAACTCTTCTTGCCATTGCCTGACCTGCCAAGTATTCATGGAAGATACCATGACCCATAACTCTGGAACCTACTTACCTGCAAAAGGAGAGTGACAGATAACACTCACTGTCCTGATGCCTCCTGTAGCATTATCTGGGTCCCTTAGGACAGTAAATGCTGTGAGTTAAAAGGAGAAGAAGGAGTGTGAGGAGGAGGAGGAAGAAGAAGAAGGGGAGGAGGGGAGAAGGGAGGAGGAAGAGGAAGAAGCAACAGCAAACATAACAGTAATCAGAACTGAGGGCCTAAAGAAGGCAATTCTTATGAAATATTACAATATCCTTATTTATCTGTAATCATGGGGAATCTTCTTAGCCTATTCCTCAAAAGAATTCAAAAGTCTTTCCCTTGCTTTATCTCTCAATTGTCACAGTGTCCACCTTTTCTATATCACAAATTATATCCACCGTGTTGTTCAACATGACTCCTTATGGAATATGCAGCGAATCCAACAATGAAGTAAAAATAAAAAGTCGAATGTGAGTGCTCCTCGAAACTCCCTCAGAGTTGAAGTTGGAGAAATATTCTTTCAGGATAATTCAAATATATTAACAGCCCAACATCTTCCATATTCATTTATGTTTATCGCTTCAGGCTCAGTCAGAAATATCCTGACAGATGGAGGTGAGTTCCTTGTTTCAGTTCTATGATGTTTCTTGATAATGAAATGGATTTGTGCCTCCTTGAATGCTTCTGATGGGAAGCCATCCAATTTCATTCTGACCTTGTTTTCCATGGCCTATTAAAGAGTTAATAGGAAAAGTGGATGGCATCACGCATGATCTGCACATAAATTTAAAAGAAACACACGTTGCAGATGTTGTGGATTTCATTGCACTTTTATTAATGGCGGAACTAGGTCGTTAGTGCATCCTGTTCGAAGGTGAATTTGAAGAATAAACTATTTTGAAAATCAAGAATATTAAAACAACCATGCAAATTGGAGCAAAAGTGGTTTTCACAAGTGGGGAAAGTATTGTCTCACATACAATTACTTGGCATGCCTGCAGACAAAATTTACATTGCATTCCTCTCAAATGCCTGCAATTTAAAACGTAATAAAACGAAGCAGTTCCCCTTAACTGTTCTTTTACTCTCCAAAGTTGCAGAGAGCTGTATCAATGATAGTCTGAAGATTTTTGAAATTTTCAGAAATGTCACAACTATTTTTTTTTTTTTTTTTTTTTGTGGTTTAACATGCTTTTATGCATCCATTAGGATCCTAAAGAAATTAACTTTGGATGAAGAGGCACTATTGAAGCTCAAATGCATATAAGTCCAGCCAGTACAACACAGAGTCCAAAATTACAGTCTAGCTTCCCACAGGAGACAGGTTATAATATTTAGATAATTCTAAAATCTCAAAAACCAAATGACCATGTATATGACCATTACACATAAAGAATTTCTTTCATCCTTCAATTATTGGATTAACTCATTCTACCTGCCCATGGTTTCAAACACTTACTGTGGTCCTTTTAGTCTCCATAATACTTTCAGGTGGTCCTGAGGGGTTGCTTTCCTCTTTCAAGAACTTTGTTTTCTGTTCTGTTCCCAGACACCTCCTGAACTCTTTTGATACAAGACCTAAGAACAGAATTTAGTCCACCCAAAGCATTCACCATCCAAAAACATTCTGATCAGTTCTTCCATTGACAGTTAAATTTCTTTCTCCATCTCCTTAGGACTTTACATGTAGTTACTTAAAGTTGCCTCATAAGAGCACTGTCAGGGGCAGCCCTGCTTATACACTGAAGGCTTAAAATCAGCAATAGGCCTGACATACATGCCTGCTAGCACCAAGTCTTGGGTCTCTGTGGAAAACACTGAAACATATGCCTAGAAGTTATTGTGAACAAGCAGCTTTGGTGGAGGGCTGCCAAGCCTGAGTAGTCATAGACCTTGTAGATAGGTAGCCTTGGTGGATAGTACCAACTTAGATAAAGACAAGTGAATCATAGGCAGAATCACAGTGTCTGTCCCCTGAACCTTCACCCAGCTGACACTCTGTTCTGGAAGATATCTGTACTCCCCCTGAACACCTACATTCCTGCGTCATCCCCTTCCCCACATCCTGCCTTTTTGTGTATATAACCTGTGTGTGAAAAAGTAAAGATGGCGATCTGATCAGACTATAGACAGATCGTCACTTCTTTGCGTCAGCCTGTCCCCACTTTCTCTTTCAGGATGATCTCACCAGCCCCTGTTTAATGCCCTGCAGGTCAGGACAGAGCACTATGCAGGCCACTTTGCAATGGATTTCATTGTTGAGGTTATCTTCCTTGGCCATTGCTATCTATTCCATATTTTGGCTTAAAGAGATCTCTGTGCATATATCTTGGGATCATAGCTCCTTGGAAGCCTTAGGTTAATTTGGCATCTGATCTCTCTTTGTATAGTTTGGTGTTGTTTTTTGTTTGTTTTTTTGGTGGGTTATGCTCTAATGAATTCCTTTACCAGTTATACCTCTATTATTCTCCTCATAAAATACCTTTTCCCCATTTTATGAATAGATTAAAAGATGAGAGAGGAATAGGCAGATGATGGACAGCCTAACCTTTAAGATCTGATTCACTCAAAATAAAATCACTTGCTCCCATTCAGCAATTGCACACCCTTCTTCACTTTCCTTCACCTCCTCGTGTTCTGATTTAAACTAGTGATAATTCTGAAATGTACTTGATGACTTCCATTCTTCTCTAAATAAGTTTAATCCATGTGTCTAAGGTACTTAAATCTCCTTTTTGGAATTTGTTTTAAAAGATTTATTTATTTATGTCAATGCATAAATAAATAAAAGAGGACATTGGATCTCATGGAACTACAGTTATAAGTGGTTTTAAGCTAACATATGAATGCGGGGTTTGAACTCAGGACATCTGGAAAACCAGCCATTGCTCTTAATCACCGAGCCATCTTTCTAGCCACCTGTTTGGATATTTTTATTGCAGATTTCCACATAATTTTTCTCTTGCCTCAATCTAAGGTGATAGTGTATTTTTTTATTTAATAATCATCTCACACTCTTTATTCCTTTATTAACAATATGTTATTTTTGGATAATTAAGCTAGCGCCCAGGCATTTGAATTACATGACTGCAATCAGAATGAATTAAATACACAGAATAAAATTTAGACAATGTATGTGTGGATATTGTCTCCATTCCACAAGGGAATAATAAAGTAGAAAAAGGAGAGCAGTTACCATTTTTCTAGCTTCATTTGAGTAAACTTTTTTTTTTTTTTTTTTTTTTAGAGACGGGTCTGTTATCGGTGTCCGAATCATGTACAGCTGCCTCGACTAAAATCGCCTGCCTCTGCCCATGGGATTAAAGCGGCGCACCACTAGCAAATTCAAACGCATGTCAATCTTGCTCTGGTATCACAGAATGAGCAGATGCAAGTCTTATATAAAGGTAGTCTTAGTTCATCTGAACCTTTTATGCTATCTACAGTGGTATTATAAGAAGGTAATGAACATGTCATTAGCACCAGTCATATCTAAAGTCAGATATGCCATGCAGTATTTTTATCAAACCCAAGCCAGTGTCTGCAATTTCAAGAGATTTATTTATAGGGTTAGAGAGATGGCTTAGCAGTTAGGAGCATTCTTATAGAGAACCTGAGCTCAATTCCCAGAATTCACACAAGGCAGCTCACACCTGCTTGTAACTGCCATCTCCAGGGAATTCATGGACTCCATAGGAACAATCACAGACCTACATACAGTCCTCCACATATGCATATAATTAAAAAATACAAATAAATCTAAAAAAAGTGTTTAGAATCTGCTCATACTTTTGGATTCATAGAGAAGTATATAAGGAAATTTATATTTCTCCTTTGATTAAGAATTAACCTAATGAGTTATTCCAGTGAACAGGTATAATAGGAGATTCTTGTGCTGGTATGATTGACTGAATAATTCAGTTCTTGAAATTTGCCGTTTGAACAGAACAATGTCAAGTAGCTGATAAAGCTAACTAGGAGACTATACCTTAGATCAATGATCAAAGTGAGAGCCTTTCACCATTCCCCACATTTAGAATTTGTTAGCTATGGGTGAAAAGTGTTAAGTCCATAATGCTGATGACAACATGCTCATAGATCTACTTCAAGCACATAGCTGCTGATGAGAGCGGAAGGAACAGTGGACACTGTCTGACCACATTCCTCCCAACAGTGGTATAAATGGTATCCTGTGGGAAAAGGGGCACAATGGTTGGAGTCTGGAGCCTTCTAGGTGTGGGTCCCACATACAGAAAAAAGATCTGGAGTTCCAAAGGCTGGAAGCTTTGGCACGGCAGGCCCCAATGAATGAGGAAGTCCTTGGTTCCAAAAGGTTTATTTTCATGGCGGGAGGTGGATGGATCTGGATATACCCCAAACTCAGGGGCAAACCTGAGTTAAATAGGGAGGAGAAGTGGAAGGGTCTGGGAAGAAAGTTTAATTGGCTCAGCCCTCTGACATTCATTGTATGTAAATCTCTCTAGGGCCTGAGGCCTGTAGTCACGCCCCTACCTGTGCACTTTGGGAGCCCCCCCCTTGCAATGGCCTACGTGACTGAACAATGTAGGTCCATGGAGATTAGACTGCTTGTCAGGACCCTGGGTTCTGGGACGTGGCCTAACTCCTGCCGTTTCTCCCTTGGAGTCTCGGGTTCTAGGCCCATGCCCAGCCAAGAACCAGGATACCCTTATGCAGTCCCACAGTATCCGCTCAATATAGAAGTAAATTTCTCCTTGCAGAATGAGTTAATGTGATAGGAGAGACTGAATGTGTCGTTCCTATACTAAAATTTTATGGAAATGATCGACATCGCCTTTCAGTGAAAACAAGGGGACTGCAGAGGCAGGTTCTGGTACATTCCAATGTTAAAATGCAGCCTCAAGGACTAAGAACTTTCTCTCTAATCAGTGCTCTTAGCTAGAAAAATTTCCAAGAATATTTTGTTCTTTCAAATATTTTAGTTATAACTTTAAGGAAGACATCAAGGAAAGAATATGGCAAGAGTACACCAACATAATACAAATGGAAAGACAGAGACCAGAAGCTGGGCTTTAGAACATGTCTGTAGAAGAAAAATAACTTTGCAGCTGAAAGTGGAGACTACAGGATTGGGCTGAAAAGAAGGAATTAGGAGATGAAGATGCTGCCACACTCAGGACTGTGGCAGATTAAGGATTTGAGGAACATTGTGAACATTGCTATCTTCTGAGATAGTACTGCTCATGTTAATCAGACCAACGTTCGAGAAAAACGTTGCAACATCTTCCAAGGATCTGTAGAAAGGAAATGCAGGAGATGTCTGAGGAAACCTTCTTGACTTAGTTCTGTGAATTTGTCTGCTTTTAAAAACCCTTTACATCAGACCCCAATATTGCCTGATGAAAATTAAACCTATTTATTGTTAAATAAAAAAATTCCAAGAAAGGGAGATACCCATGTATTGGCAATATAACAAAATCTGCAGGGCATGCAAATAGGACTTTTGAAAACTAAAGAGAATGAGAAGGTAGATTATAGCTATTGCTTCAATGACTGGGACAATGTGAACCATTTGAGCATGTTTTAAAATTTTTAATATTCTGGTCACACTTCTGCCCAGCTTCATAATAATTTGAGATTATAAGAAACAGTTGTCAGTGATTTAGATAACTAAATAGATTTTCAAGGAAGAGTCAAGTTTGAGTGCCTCTGGTACAGATCGCGTCTCCAACATCAGTGAACAAGTCTTAATGCATAAATCTTCAAAAGAGCCAGGAGAAACACTTTGGGGAAATTTTCTCTTCTATATTTTCTATCTAGATAAAAAAAAAATAAGTGGACTAATTAATTCAAGAAATCCCAAGTTAAAACATACAAAGAAACAAAAACAATATGGGAAGAATGGTTTACTCTGCTACAAAGTCCTCTAGCTATAACAATGAGTGTGCCAGCAAGATATGCTCACTGGGGCAATGGTAGCATGAGTCCTTTGGAGGAACTATTTTTTGATTGGATTTCGGTCCCTTCAAAAAATAAACTGATTCCTGATACTATTACATAAGTCAAGAGTCTATGATTAAATGAGCCATAGGCCCCACAGGGGTAGGGTGGGGGACTTACTACTGTTATTCTGCTAAATGCATTTAATATTTAACTGCCCCACCTGGTGTTTATCTTTATGCCTATTGATCAACACATCTCTCAACCCTCATCAGAGAACTTTGCTTGTACAGATCTGGCATTTGCTGTCAATACTCACAACTGTATAAAGTACAAAGAAAAAGACTCTTACCCCTGAGTGGAATATCAATATCACATCCCCTTTCCTGACGTAGCAGATCAACATAGAAGAGAGGCTAGAAATGCAGTAACAGCCAGATATCATAAAGGATTGCTAGCAAAATGATGTTTTTTGGACACAGTAGAGTCAGAGCTGTTACATACAGTTCGACACTATGTACAAAATAAAGGCATCTAAAGTTACAGCATTGATTGCTGAGGGAGACACAACTTCTCATCATAGCAGAGGAGAGGTTGGTGATGGACAGCTCCTGATAGGCTACACATGCTCCAGTGGACCGACCTACACCCATGTACACTAGCAGCATGGTGTAGATTCAGTAAGTTTAAAAATAGCACATGGAATTGAGAGGGAAACACAATAAATGGGATTATGGGTAAGTTGGGGCAGGGGGAGAAAGTCACTGATATATTGGATCTAACCACACATATTCATGTATCAGATTTTCAAATTTTAAAAATGAGCTTCTCCTTTACCCTGTCAATTCCAACATTTTCTCAGCCTTATATCATTAGAAAATTGATTTCAATTTTTCTTTAGAGTTTATTGACTCTAAAATATGAGGAAAATATGACATGAAGAAAAATAAGATTATACATGGACATTTGAGCCTGAAATTAATCTTTTTAAAAAAGGCACAGCACATAGGATGTGTGCTAAATAAGCATGAACATAAAATTTACTCATAAAAAGAGATAAAATAATAATCTCTGACTCAATATTCTCAATTGTCACTCCTTCAGTACCACAGGTCAAGTACAGACTAAAATAACAGTGTAACATAATAAGAAACTTTGAAAACCAGGAACTCAGGCTGGAGAGATAGCTCAGTGGTTAAAATCACATACAACTCTTGCAGAGGACCGAGATTTGATTTCCAACACCCTTGTCTGTCTCGTGGCTTACAGCCACCTGAATATCTAGCTCCACTGGGATTCCATGTTCTCTTCTGGCAATCTGTGGGCCCCTCCATACACATATACATGCTGACATACAATTACATATACATAATTTTTGCAAATGAAAAAACCTTTAATGATTTTTTTATGAAAGGAAAAGAATCATCTTTCTTATAAAAGATGATCTACAGTATCTTTTTTAATTGAAAACATTCTTCTCTCATACAATACATTCCCACGGCTGTTTCTCCTTCCTTTACTCCTTCTAGCTCTCCTCCATCTCCATTCTCCCCCACATCCACTCCCTGCTGTTTTCCTTGAGAAAAGAGCAGGCTTCCAGGAGACAACAACACAAACATGATAAAACAAGATACAATAAGACAAGGCAGAAATCTACATATCAAGACTAGGCAAGGCATCCTAATAGGAGACAAAGAGTCCCAAGAGCAGGCAAAGGAGTCAGAAACAGACCTGCTCCCACTGCTAGGACCCCACAAAATCACCAAGCTAACAGCCATAACAATTATACGAAGAACCTGATACAGGTCCATAAAAGCTCTGTACTTGCCTCTTTAGTCACTGAGCCCATGTGAGCCCTGCTTAGTTGATTCAGTGGGTCATGTTCTCCTGGGGTCCTATATCCCTTCTGACTCCTACAATCATTTGTCCCCCTCTTTGGCAGGTCTCTCCAAAAAAATAATAATAATAATAATAATAATTGTGGAAGGGGGAGGAGGAGCAGAAGAGGAAGTGGAAGAGGAAGAGGAGGAGGAAGAGGATGAAGAAGAAGAAGAAGAAGAAGGAGAAGAAGAAGAAGAAGAAGAAGAAGAAGAAGAAGAAGAAGAAGAAGAAGAAGAAGAAGAAGAAGAAGAACAACAACAACAACAACAACAAAAGAACAAGAAGAACAAACAACAACAACAACAACAAGAACAACAAGAAGAAGAGGAAGAGAAAGAAAAGAAGGGAGGAGGAGGAGGGAGGGAGGAGGAGGAGGAGGAGGAGGAGGGGAACCTAAAATTCCCAACTGCTAAGCAGGCAGGATGGGACCAGATATAAGCATTTGGAGAGAAAACACATCTGTGTAACTTTTATTACAAAATGTTGACATAATTATTCCAGTTTAGTATCTTATTTTTTATTTATTTATTTATTTATATTTTTTGGTTTTTTGAGACAGGGTTTCTCTGTGTAACCCTGGCTGTCCTGGAACTCACTCTGTAGACCAGGCTGGCCTCGAACTCAGAAATCCGCCTGCCTCTGCCTCCCAAGTGCTGGGATTAAAGGCATGCGCCACCACCGCCCGGCCAGTTTAGTATCTTAAATTAGGCTTTACCAACATACACATGGAGAACATGTAAAATGTAGGAGGTTCAATACTCTCTGTGGTTTGGGCTATCCATGAAATCCTCGGGTTGTATATTCTAAGCCAAAAGAGAACTCACTGAAAGGACTTGTGGCAGTGAGTCAAGATGAAAGCAGAGGGCTATTCAGGCAATCTGCTATTAGCCTCACTCACTGTGGGATTGTGTTACTTTTCATGAAAGAAGCCCAGATGATGACAACGCATATGTCAGATTCAACCTTGCACGAGAAGTAATGTGTCTGGACCTGTCACTTCCAGATGCTGGTTATGTGACATGATAGTTGTCTTATCTCTTTCACCTGAGTTTTCATACACAAGTACAGACGAAGAACAGAGCTGTGTGGAATTTGACTATTAATCTGAATTTCCCTTTTAAAAGGGGAAGTTAATAGGTCTATCTCTATTATTAATACATTGGCAGAGCCATGGATCTACATCGGTTAGAACTCCAGTTTTCAGAGTCTAATGTCACAGAAAAATTGTTTCAACAAATAGACTGAAGCCAAGCACTAAGAATACATGTTAAGATTATCAAAGTATTGGGGCTCCTGTTCATTTTCCTAGCACTGGTGGCTTAGAGTTTGAGACAGAGGATTGTCTTTTTGTCTTTCCTTAAAAAACAACGAATCTCAATTCACTAGCAACTCCACATGCTTGAAGTTTGAGCTTTTGTGTGTGTATTTGTTTGTTTTTACAAAAATACCCTAAACAAGAATAAAAGATAAGGGAGACTGGGTGTGACTTTGGTTATAAGTGGTTCCTTATAAGAAACAGGTTATTTGGAGTCTTAAATTGTAAACTTGATATGTGACAGTTCATCTTTGAGCTGAATATTAAGAATAATTGTGTTGCATAATACAATGATCTGTATTTTAAATTTGTTTTTGTTTTAAGATTTGTTTCATAAGTTTAATCATGTGCACGTGTTTGGGTCTTTGAGTGTGAGTGTCCATGGAAGTGAGAAGATTACAGTCCCCTAGATATAGAGTTACTGGTGGTTGTGTGCCACCCAAAGTGGTACTGAGAATGTATGTTACAAAAAGCCATATATGAATTAGACAAATGAGTCATCTCTTCATCCCTTAATATATAATTTTAATAAAAGCATTGTGAATTATTTTAGGCATCCCAAAAAGGTATTATCCCTAGTTAATAAATTGATCTGTTCTCCAATTGTATTGCATTCTAATTCTTTTCATAGAAAGGGCAAGAGACATAAATCTTTACACAAAAAATTGAGCTTTCAACTGTGTAACCACTGGTGTCATACAAATAACTGAAGGACACCTTAAGAGTAGGTGTGCCAAGATTTACTTGGGTTAGAAATGTTTTCCCTTTGGGGGAATGTTGAATTTTGGTGGGTTGCTCTGTATTGTAATGCTAAATTCTATACTCAAAGGTCTAATTGCCTAAGAGAATTCTTCCATTTACCAGCTTTTGTTGTGCAAACCTTGTTCCTTAGTTTAAAACTATTGATTAAATAGAAATGGTACAACCAATCACTAGACTGTTTAGAGGTAGGCTGGTTTTTAATTACCTGTTGAGGGTTTCAGGGAGAGAAGGGGAGAGGAGAACGACCTGGGAGAAAGGAGGAACCTGCCATGGAAAGAGATGGACCATGAGCACATGGCCAGAAAGTATTTGAGGTACTCTGTTGGGGGAGGAGCCAGGTCAGCAGTTAGAAATGGAGATTAGGGGTTATCACCCACCCCCCAAGTAATTGTCATTGCCAAATAAAATAGCCATAGTCTGAGTCTCTTTCATTCATAAGTTAGACAGAGATAAGCTTAAATTGGTTCAACTACCAGGGAAACAGGGATGCTAACGAACCTCACAAGAAAAGTGGAAGGACTTGTCCTTATAAAGGGATTATACAAACAGTGAACAGTGTTCAGGGAGTTCAGGGAGAAGATACTCTTGTTAAGTAGCTGTCTGCTGTCTGCTGTTAAAATCCTGTGCTGTAGCCTTTCTGAGCAGTTGTTTATGCTGGGATGGACTCTTCCTCACTCAGCTGCTCCAGTCATCCATACTCCTGTAAAATAATCCCAATACAACCATGAGTTCACCATGCTAGGCTTGGGTGAAATTATTTCTTTGCTGTGGGGTTAGTGCCTTTCTAGGCTAAATAGAGTTTTGCTCTTGTCTCTTTAGAAAAGAACATACAACAGTATCATAAAGCAACTTTCAGTTTAACTAAACACATAAAAGGATTAATAAGAGTTTTAGTTTATTAGATAAATATTTCCAATTTCTAAATTGAAATGACACAAAACAAGATGATAAGATGTAGTGATTATCCATGTGTGGTGAAATCCACAGGAAGATGATACTGTATTTTAAAACTCTGGCCATTGGAGGGTTTTAAGGACACAGAGTCAATGATTTATAAAAGGATACAGGATGCTTCTGTCCTTATTTTATGTAGTGTAAAATGATACAGGAACATTCTAAACAAGATTTCCTCAGCTTCATTGACAGTGCTTTCATGCTATACTTTCTTTATATCCTGCCCAAGCACTGAGGTCCAGAGAAACAGCTCAACGATTATTTTTTCTTGCCATGTCAATAGTAAAAGTAAATCGCTGAAACAAAATTGAACAAGCAATTGTGATTTAGTCTCCAGGTTTTTTTTCTAAGGAGACTTTAAGGCCCTTTTTGTGACAATGAATGTCAATATCCCCTAAACAAATTTATAAATTTGTGTTATAATACTTTCAGTAGTATAAAGTCCTTGGATTCCAAAATTATTTGTTAATGGGAATTTCTAAACTTTTTGCCAAAGATATTTTCAATATGATAAATGCTAACTTGTATTTTTGTTTATTAGGGAAGGTGTAGAATCCTCTGCTTATTTAAATATCAGACTTTCGTGTTTTGTACTCATAAAGACTACAGAGAAACTAACATACATTCTCATCATCTTAGAAATAGTTTCTATTCTGGTGTCATTTGCACAAAGGTTCCTTTGCAGCCTGCAAGTAAATTGAATGTACCTTATACAATATAAGTCAATAGTTCTCAATATTGTGACCCTTTAATATAGTTCCTCGTGTGTTGGTGACCCCACCCACAAAATTATTATCATTGCTACTTTCTAACTGTAATTTTGCTAGTGTTGTGAATCATAATGTAAATATCTATGTTTTCAAAGGTCTCTATAAAAGAGGACTTTGATCCCCAAAGGGATTGTTGTCCACAAGGTGAGAAGTATTGAGGTAAGCAAAACTTTCCTCAATGCAAATGTAGAGGTGGGGTTTACACAACTTTTGACCTCAGCTTACTCATCTGCAAAGTACCAGTGATGGGGTAATACTTCAAAAGAGTGCTTTTCTGATAATCAATATATTCATAGTCATAATATTAAGACTGTTATTTAGTATTCAGGGGTAAGGCACTTTAAAAGTACTGTGTGGTTGGCCTTATGATATTCCCAGTGGCTATGAATCTTTGTCAATAGGAAATTTAAACATCAATCAACATTCAATGTAAAATTTTCAATAAACGAAGATAGCACCTTTCCCAAGTGTCCCAGGACCCCTAACAGCAATACATTTTTTTTTCACTGTGTCAAAAGCACCAAGAAAATGGCATGTAACAGGGAGATCCAGGAATCTAATGGCAAGACAATGATGCCACTTTAACAGCAGTTGCGGTTTTTTTTTTTTTTTTCCATCCTTGGAAAACATTTCAATTTGCTATTCCTAGATCCTCAAAATGACAACAAATAGTTGATCTTAACAAAATTTGATTAAAAAGTTTAGATATGAAACCACCATTCATTTAATTTCAACAAGAGTAGCACAAAGATCTCCTCGGAATCTCTTCACGGCAAACTTCTTATTGCCAGTTAATGTCAATTCACAAACATTTTAGTGGTTCAGATGTAATGGGTGTAACCAAGGGCTTTTTGATTGAAATTATGACCTTCTTGATAGACACTCATGCCTGATACTGTCAATCTGTCCAAAAGCAGCTCTCTAGGATAAGCACTAGAAGTAAATTGATTACGATTATTTTGCTAAATGAACATAGTATGAAACTACCTATTAAAAGGTATCTCTATACTCTTATATTAGTGCAATTCTCAGTCCTTATCAGAAAAGGGTCTTTGTGAACTAGATGGTATTTAATACAGAGACACACAACTGGATAGAAAAGCATGGCGAGCATGATTCAGTAGTATGTTCAGCCACAAATAGGATGACTGTATCATATCCCCTAACACCAGGGATCAAGGGACATTACCAAAGAGTGGGGGTAGATACAGTAAAAGCCAGAGGTAGAAGATGACAGGGATGAAGCATCAATAGTAAGCCAAAAATAACAAGGAATCCAATCAGCATTCAAGCATGGACAAGGGAGGAGTATACAAGTTTCTATCTCTAACAAAGGAGATACTGACAGTGGATGGCTAATAATAAGAGAGTTAGTTTTTGAGGGGTTTGTTCTCTAATTAAGTTGTCCATGTTACAATCTCTATGTGTATAACATTAATTGTAATCAACATATATAATATTTTTTGTTATGGTTGTGTCTTTTATTGTTTAATGTAATACTAGGTGTGAGAGGGAAGCCCTCAAGATCTGGCGTTTGCACTTGCAGCCCCCATGACCCTGCCTCCAACTTAATTCTGATTGGTGCATAAAGATGCCAACAGCCAGTAGCTTGGAAGAAGAGACATATGTGGGGTGTAGGTTTCATGAGCTTGGGAGGAGAGGAGGACAATGAGGGGAGTGCAGGAGAGGAGAAGAGATCATGGGTTAAGAGTCAAGAGCGTGTGACCCTGAGGGCTACTTAATTGTAGCTAAGAGCATCCCGGATAAAACATAGTAAGCAATAACTCAGGGTTATCAATAGTAGAGTAGATTCTAATAGCATGGAAGCTAGGTATCTGTCCAGCTCTTGTGCTGATTAAGGCTTATTGTAAATATAAAAGCTGTGAATACGTCTTTCATCTGGGAACTCAGTAACCAGAGGCAGTGTAGAAGCCCCAGACTGGGATTTAACTGATTTACTACAACAGTTTTTAAAGAGGAAAGCTGGGTTTGGTGGTAAATACTTTTAAACCCAGTACACAGGAATCAGAAGTGGGCAACCCCTATAATTTCTAGTCTAACTAGTGTTTCATAGTAAGACCATACTTCAAAAGGGAGGAAGAGGAAAGGAATAGGAAATGAAGGTGCAAAGGAGACATGAATTGAGGATCCTAGAGGAGTTAGAGATAGGGCTAGGAATAATATAATAAAAATATAATATACATTTATATGAAATTCTCAAATAATAAATAACCTTAAGTTAAAAGATTTAATGTTTCAAGTACCTATTTTACAACGTTCTGTATAATTGGGAACTTGAACATACTCTTTCACTGTGACAATGTTTGTATGTGAAATATGTGCCACTTAATAAAACTGTATCATTTATAAAATATGGAATCATCCCACAATTTCTCCCTAAACTGAGTTTTAAGTCACAGAGCATTGACATTTTTCATAAGAAATGAATATATTTAGTATTTTTTATGTTTATTTTTTTATAATTTTTGATGGCTTGGATTGTGGGGTAGACAAAAAGAAACACAATTGTGAACCCTGAGGCATTTAGTGAGGACAGGTTTCTGGATAAGGGTGAACCTTAAAGCCTAACAAGGCACAGCAAGCATCTAGGAAAGTGGTCATGAAATTATTTCTTTTTGTTCCTCTTTATTGAAAACATAAGCAGTAGACACAGACATCTCTACAGTCATTTTTTGTGAAATTCTAAGGCTAAGGGGAGCAAGGACAGAACATTGTCCCTCATTGATGGAGTGCTCAGAGGTCAGGAAAACAGACTTTGATGAAAATCTATATTTTATAACAACATGTTTTTAACAAAGTCAAGAGTTATAATGGACATAAGGAGGTGGGGAATGGCTAAAGAGCTTATTCATTTGTGATGAATCATATTGACATTTAAAAAATCATTAATGAGCTTCCATTTCAAAATATTCTTGCATATAGTCAAAAGTCTCAAGAATACCTATTAGTCCTGCACTTAGCTTTGCCTGTGTTAATATTACTATGAAACTCTTATGCCTATCATAATGTAATATCCAAAGTTCTCAAATAAACTGTGTAAAAATTAATATTATCCATACTTAATTAAGTTTACTTAGTTTTTATCTAGGACCTTTAAATATCCTATGAACCACCAAGACATTATATAGACACAAAGCTATCATGTTTTATTAGATTACTTTAAACTGTCAATTTCTAAAATTTTTTTCATTATGAACTTCACTGATTTATGAAGCACTGGTCAAGGGCTTGGCAAGGTTGTGAACACATTTAATTCCAGGACTAGGAAGGCAGAGACCCATGGACTTTTGTAAGTTTGAGGCCAATCTGGTCTATGTAGTCAGTTCTAGACCAGACAGAACTTTATACCAAGACTCTCATCACAAAACAAACAAACAAATAAACAAATAATCTTGATCAAAATAGCAATTACACTTACCCCTAGAGACAAATTCTTATGTAGCCCAGGCTAGCTTCTAAAACATTTAAAACATTATTTACTTGAAGACACCATTATGCATTGGATTACAACACCTTTACTTTGAAGTGTTGAGGGACTAGGTGTACAACTACACCTGGTTTCTGTAATGCTAGAGACTGAACCTAGGGCTTTATGGATGTTAATCAATCACTCTACCAAATGAACTTTCTCCATGGCCTGTCAACAATAACAATCTCTTTGCCTACTTGCTCTTACTCTGTCTGTCAAGACCACTTCTTCATTGGCATTAGAGTGTACTTCTTCAGGATTCTGGCATATATTGAAGACCAGTGAGAAATCCAGCCTCACTCACTGAAAACTGGATTCTTGGACTTTAGTTGGTAAAGATATTGCTGGACTAGGTGGACAATAACAATCTCTTTGCCTACTTGCTCTTACTCTGACTGTCAAGACCACTTCTTCATTGGCATTAGAGTGTACTTCTTCAGGATTCTGGCATATATTGAAGACCGGTGAGAAATCCAGCCTCACTCACTGAATACTGGATTCTTGGACTTTAGTTGGTAAAGATATTGCTGGACTAGATGGATGACAGCCATAGATAATCATTCTATTATCTCTCTTCTTCTAGAAAACACTGACTAATATAACAACATACCTAAGAAATAAAGAAAGATTTTTATTTGCTCAGGACTTTGAAGATTTCAACTCATAGATATATGGCTCCATTGCCCCAGACAAGGATGAAAAGCTGCTCACATCATGGCAAGAGAAAAAAAATACAGTTTTCAAAGTTATAATCCATCTCTACAACTTTATTTTTTGTAGACCATTCAGTTATGAATTCATCCATAACATAATCTATTGATAACATTAAACTCACTAGAATCACTATCTGGGCCCCAAGTCTTCATAATATGAGCCTTTAGGGAAATTTAATATCTAAACCATAACATTCTACACAATTTCCATGGAGTCTAATCCATCCCATAATGCAAAATGAACTTATGTATTTCTAAGAGTTCTTAGCACTCAATACTTTTAGCTTTTCTCAAAAGCGCAAGGTGAAAGTCTTCTGCGATTAAGGATAAAACTGTTGCTTTTGAGAGCCTATAAACTAAAAAAACAAGTCACAGTCTTCCAATACATAGTTTATAGGGCAAATTTCCTATTTTAAAGAGAAGAAACATGGGCATAGAAACAAAAAGAAAGGAGAAATAAAACCAAAGGAAGAGCCCAGCACAGTAGAATAAATGTTCATAGATAGTATTATAGCTTCATAGATAGTATTAGGGACCATAATCTGATTCTGAAGGACTAGGACAACCCTCTTCCAGATGTTTTGCTGCTGTGTCCCAAGTGTTGATTCTGTTCCCTCTCTGAGCTTTGTCAGCAGACATTCTACATTTCTGGCACTCCAACTACCTTGATCTATATTGTAGCTTCATGTTCTCACAAGGCTTCATGCATTGCCTACTTAGAAGCTGTTTGCATGGATTCTAGTCATGCCATAGTAGTCTTCTAGCCTTCCCCTTGAAATTTGATTGAACGCTTTCCATTCTGCACACTTGCTAAACCACACCATGCAGGTTAAAACAAACTTTTTTACCAGCTCATGCCATAGCCAGGCCACTAGGGCAATGTCTTTATGGGGGTCTCAGCTCTTCAATGGTTGAAAAAGTAGGAGACACATGCCAAAGTGGTCTTGAGAAAGCAAAGTGGCATGGAGATCCTTCCTCAAACTGATATCTTTGTCTTTCCAATGAGATAAAAACATTTAAGAAAGAACCCTGGAATGAATGAGTGATGGTAGTGTAAATAAATCCTGACTGAGCATCAAGGAATCCTTACTGTCATCACAGATTAAAGAAATTACCTTCTCTTTAACAGTAATGACCTCTTGAGTATCCATATTTTTTCATAGTCCTAACATTACAATTGCTTCTTTTTTGGAAAAATGGGAATTTCTCCTCTTCTGGTTTCCCACTTCTTACTGTAAATCTAGCTAAGAGTAGCCATAAAAGTCAACGCTGTAATATCTTGAAACCTCTCCACCAAATACATTAGTCCATGACATTTAACCAAAGCTTCAGACTGAGTCTCAAAGTGAAGGTTCTTGTGCTGACAGATAGAAGAACTTGGTATGTTAGCACATGGGATTTTTCCTTCAATGGAAGAAATACATAACATGTTATCTGCCCAGAAGGCTGGGACTGAATATGCATGGATTCTAGCCTAGTGAACTCTGATTCATCTGTGTGATTAAAGACCACACTGGACCATACTCTAGTCCCTTATCATAATCTTGTTTTTCCTCAGTCAATCTATAGAGTCTTTATCGAAGGTGTCACATGTACTTTATCAAGATTTCAATGTAATCATGTTCGATCTTTATTTAGCTCACTTTGTTCCTAAGGAAATGTATATATGCTTCTTTATTGTGTACACAGGTTTTAGTTAATTATCACCAAAAAAAAATCTGAACCAATTATGCTATGCTTAAATATGCCTAAAATAAACTGTTCAGACTCCTAAAGTTTGGACAAACACTGGTACCCAGTCTTCTTGAACTAAACTGTTTACTTGTCTCCCAGGGAAGATTACTCTGCTGGCCATGGTAGTCACAGACACCCACCCCCACATCAAAGACTATGCAAAACAGATTTTTTGATTTTTTGTTTGTTTGTTTTCTTTTTTTTGCTAACATGTCCTACGAATAGCCTTTAGTTCAATTACCAGTAGAGTTGTTATTTTTTATCAGAAATGACATGAATGCAGACATAACTGCATCTCTGCCATCATTCGATTTTTCTAAGTTCTCACCTCAGTCACCATTTAAAACACTCTTAGTTCAATCCAGCCTACATTTTCAACATCAATGCCTTTTATAACCAATACCAAGATTTTATAAACCGCATAGTCAGGAAGAGTCATCGCAAAAGTCTACTTCTTGGTATCAATTATTTGTATCAGTCATATGGTTGCAAAAAAAAGCAAAACAAAACAAAAAACTAGACAACCAAAAAACAACCCAAACCAGAGAAAGTCAACTTAAAGGAAGAAAGATACGTTTGGCCATTTCAGAGCTTTCAGTCCATATCTGGCTAAGTGCATAGTTATGGGCCTGTAGAGAGGCATACTGTTATGGGTACAGTAGAGAAGCATATAGTGGGAAACTGTTAGGCATCAGGACCTGGAAGGGGAGAAGTAACAGAGGTCAAGTTATAACCTGTAAAAGCATAACCCATTAGACCCACTTCTTCAAATAGAGCACATCTCATAGGCCATTTGGTTATCGAATCATTAATGTATTGATCTATTGTGGTTACTTTGTACTTTTGTGTCCCAATCATCTCTCAATGTCATCACTGTCTATAAGAGAGTAGTTAACATATACAATATTCAGAAGATATTTTATATCCAATTCCCAATGCCTATATTAACATTATATTGGCAAATTGTCATCTGTAACTTAAGCTTGTTGATGTGGAGTTGAGGAGCACAAATGGCTCCAGTATATTTGTTTTATGTCCTCCAAATATCCCTGCCCTTGAGCTGGCTGTGCTCCTAACTCAATGACAAGGGAAAAAAAAGAAAAAAAAAAGAAAAGCAATAAACAGTTGGGGGTTTATACACGTTATGCCCTTGAGATCAGTCAGTAAGTGGAGCACTTCCAATAGAGGTTAATAGTATTTGTTTCATGGTAGAAAAAATGCACATATAGAAATAAGAAGGGAAAAAAACTCATTCATGGATAGTCTGCCTGGGAATATCTCAGTCAGAAATTCCAGCATGACATGAGAATTCATCAGGATTTCCCCAGTCATGTCTGCTGCTATATGCATCTGGTTTGATATTTTTGTATCTATGTGCTGCTTATGTCTGCTAATTGTCCTTTTTTTTTTTTTTTTGCTTAATGAACTCCTTCCCAGACAAAATCAAGGCTATCATTCTTTGTGTGAAACAATACCATCAGAGCATTAAAGTCCTAAAAGCAGGTGCACCCAACAATGGAGAGGACTAGAGAGCTCTAAAATAATCTTAGGTATCTATAGCCAACAGAGGTACCAAAAACATACATTGTAAAAAGGTGATCTTCTCTAATAACTAGTACTGGGTAAACTAGATGTCCACATTAGGAAATGGAAATGAACTCCTATGTCTTAGTCATCATAAAATATCACCCAACGTGGATCAAAGCCTTAAATGTAAATCCCGAGTCTTTGCAAATACTTGAAAAAAAATCGGGAGAAATAACTCAAGACATTCGTAGAAATAATTTTTTCAACCTGGCATTCAAACACTCATGAAATAATGGAACAAATTGAAAAATTAAATTCTACCCAAGTATAGGCATCTACATAGCACTGTAAAAGAGCAAGGCAGGAGGAAGATGACAAAGAAAGTGTGAGGCAGACTTGTCAGTCACTTTTCTGACAAAGTTAATATACTGAATATGTGAGGGAGCCAGAAGCATCAATAAAACAGTTATTTACTGTCCATTAAAATGGACAACTTATTTACATAGTAACTTCTAAAAAGAACAAATATAAATGGCCAACAAAGGTTTTTGATATTAAAAACCTTTTTTAATATCATTTGATTTGAAATAAAACCCAAATTTTAGTGCGATAGAATCTCACTGAACCGGACAAGCTGGTGCAAAAATCAAAACCACACAAATAAACAGTGGGGAATTTACAGAGAGTTAGTAGAAATGTGACTTAGGACAACCATTATAGTGAAGAGTAGGGAAAGATCTCAAAAAGTTAAACGTAGGTCCAACAAATACAGTAACTAACTTCTGGCTATGTTTATAGAGGAAAAGATACCTATGTACCAGTAGGTTACCTGCATAGCAATACACATGGCTATGGTAGTCACAATAGACAGATAAGGAATGAACTGTGTGGTCCTGTTTCATATGCAAGTAGATGAGTCATTGCTAGAGACTGAAAGGGGTAGAAGGCTGTAGGAGGGCATGGAATTTGATCTGTGCACCCAATCAGTGGGAACAGATTTATCTCACTAACTTCATCATGATATGCAGTTAGTGAATGCTAATAAAAGAATACATATCAATTGATCAAATCAAAACTGTGTAACTTTTTTTCCTAGTGTAGGTTATGTTTTGTAGGGATTGAGAATATAGAGGCTAAGTCCAATTTAAGTCACATGATACAGGTAAATACTATTAACATGAATAAGCACTGACAATGGTCACACGGGGTAGAATTTGTCATAATGGTAAAATCACCCACTTTCTCTTAGTGTGCTCCTCATTAAAAGGAAATCACAATTGCAAACTGCACATTTTGAGAGACAAGCAGCTACATGAGTTAATATATTCTGAGTGAGAGATGTATGACTTATATGTGTGATTACTTAATAACTATATTTCTATAACTTTCTACATTTAGATCTTGAGTATTTTCCAAAACCCTTCGTGTTGAGGACCTGGATCCAACCCCATATCGTATCGAGGTAATGGGAAATCTGTGGCAACCTGGGGCTCATTTCTCACCTCTGTCCTATTCCTGTTTTGAGAATGTCATATGTATCTAGGCACAGCAGCCACAGGCTATTGGATTCCTTCACTGAAAAACACATTTGAGATTCATCCATGTATTGTGTGGACTGAAAGTTCCTGTCATTTTGTCATTATAAAAAGTATTCCTTTGTATCAAAGTTTTACAGTTTATTTATAAGCTCACCCCCTCAAGGACATTATTATTGTTTCCATGTTTTGAGGAATGAACAATGTTGCTGAAAGTATTTGTATGCAGGTTTCAGTGTGAATATGCTTTCTATGCAGATGGATAATTAAGGATAAAAATGTTAAGTGACACATTCATACAGTGAGGTTATGTTTATGTTTATAGCAAATTGTCAAAAGGGTTTACAAAGTCGTTCTACCACTTTGACATCCCCATTAGCACAAAGACTCCTAGCTATGCTCTCTCTTAGCCAGTGATGGATGCTGAGAAACTTTTGGATTTTAGCCTTTTAATTGGTGTATAATTGTATATCCTTACTGCTTTAATTTGCACATCTTAATAACAAATTATGTTGACCATTTTTTCACATGAGCCCTTTGTCTCTGTGTATCATCTCACCCAACATATGCCTTCAGCACTTTTGTCTCCATATTGACAAGGCTGTTTGTTTTCTTAGAGTAGAATATTTGAATTATTTGCACATTTTGATGGGTCATTTATTGGATTGCATTTTGCAAATACTTATTCCCTTTTTGGGGCTTGCCTCTCTGCTTCTTAACAGTATTTTCTTTAAAGCTCATAAAACATACATACATATATACATACATACATACACATTTAAAACTAACAGTATTGTAGTTTCATAAATGATTCTTGTATATTTATACAAATTAATACTAAAAAACAAGTTTATGCAGATCTTCTCTGCTATTTTCATTTACAAAGTTCTGTAGATTTTCCTTTTGGGGGTCTAAGGCCCATTTCAGTCAAGTTTTGTGACAAACTTTTCTAGCTTTAGGTTCATTGTTATAGATAGAAGAGGATCTAAGGTCCATTTTAGTCAAGTCTTAGGACAAATTTTGTCTAGCTTTAGTTCATTGTTTTAGATAGAAGTCAGTTCACGTTGTTTTAAGAGCACCCTTCCTAGTGCCTTTATCTTAATGTGAACAATTAGTTGATCATGTGTATTGTACCTGGTTTTGGATACTCTATTCTCTTTCATAAAACAATGTGTCTATTTCCCCAACAGTATAATGCTGCATTTATTTAGATCTCTAAGTTTGTCTCTAAACTTCTAAAACAACTAAAATATACCTCCTTTCTTTTCATTTTCAGAGTTATATTGGCCATTTTATGTGTTCTATCTCATACAAATTCTAGAGTAATTTTAGTAATATCTTTTAAAAAATTATCCCAAAACTTTTATTTGGATAGTTGTGATTCTATAGACAACTTGAAAAAAAAATTAGATTTGACTTCTAGAGAATCCATCCCCTCTAGACTTGAGGAATTTAGGCTTTTTCTTCCTCCTATAGTCTTCTCCTGTTTCCCCAAAGGAGCCTTGGTCAGATAAGATTCTTACCAAAATAACATAAAATATTCCTGTAATGAGACTCTGACTCCTCTTTCTCCTTCCCTCCTCTGTGTGTGTTGGTGGTGAGGGGTGGTCCCCTTTGATTCTAGAGGGAATATCAGTTTGTTGCTTTTAACATAAATTACAATGAACTTTCAGGAAATAATTATTCAAACATGCATATAACTTTATGGAATTCAAGAGCTTCTCAGGTAAACTATGACTGTGAGCTGTGTTTCTCTCTTGCTTGCTCCTCTAGATTTAGTGTGTGGTGGTTCCAGATTTTTGATGTATCCAAGAAAATCTGAGTTCATTTTTATTTGGTTTTAAGGGTATCAGTGATGACTTCAGAGCGCTTGCATGTTGGAACAGAGCTGAAACCAAAGGCTTCATTCTATTAACTTTTGTATATCTGTACCTTAACCTAGCCTCATACTAAAACAAAGCCAAACAGCAAACAGCAAAGTGTAAAATTCCATTCTATATACTATGATCATTTTATGTTTTATAGCACTTTTAGTTTTTAGTATTTTATATAACATTCAGTAATGATAGCACTTATTACAGTCATAAAAATAATTTAAGTAAAGTATTTTATTTTTTCTATTGAATAAATAGAGAAAAACAGGATTATGTACTTATTTCAGGTTAAGTAGCCAGAATGTAGCCAAGACAAAACATTTTTTCTCAAAAACTTCTTTTATCTATCTATCTATCTATCTATCTATCTATCTATCTGTCTGTCTGTCTGTCTGTCTGTCTGTCTATCTATCTATCTATCTATCTACTCTCTCTCTCTCTCTCTCTCTCTCTCTCTCTGTATATAGACAAATAGATATAGGTATGTAGCTACATGTATAGCTATATATAGTTAAGTAGGTTATATAGATATTGATGACAGATATATAGATATAGAGAGATAGAAAGAGATAGAGATAGATAAACAGAAGTAAGGAGATACTGGACTTTTGGAGACAGGCTCTCTCTAGTATGCAGCTTTGAATGAACTAGAACAGTCTTCAGGCTAGCCTTGAACTTGTAAGTATCCTCCTGTAGGTTAAGGCTAAGAGGTGTCATAGCCACTTGAGTTGCTAAGATTAACTGTATGTGCTTTCATGTTCTACTTGAAAATTCCATTTTAAATGTTGAATTTGTTCTACATTTGCAAGAAACCCACATAAAGATTAGAACTGCCCCATCTAAAACTTAACATGTGTCATTATTTCATGGGTGAGCCCCACAATTAGTAATTCTCTTATGTGATTTTTTTATGTTTATTTTGTAGTTAAAGCACCATGTGAATATAATTGGGTAGGTTAAATATCCAGAAAGCTAAAAGAGATAATCACAGTTGGTTTGTACTGGCAGAAATCTGTTCATTACTTAAACCATTTACTCTTCCTTAATTCTGAATTACTGTTGATTGTCCTCTGGTGTGTAGCTTCAAATTGCTGATGAAATATTGAGGTTTAAATCCAGAACTTGGCAATGCTTGCAAAATAAATTGAAGCCACATCACATTAGTAAGTTCAAAGTCCCACCTGGCTTGTGTTACAGCTTTGTATGGAACTGGGGAATAAGCAACCCTGTTTATGATCCCAATTCATCAAGTCCTTGCCTTTGCTAAGCAGTCATTTTTCTAATTGGTGCTTTACCCAGATCTATAAAGAGATCTTTCATGATCTGAGATAAATGGCAACATTTGACATTCCTTTATAAGGCACCACTGCAATACTTCTTACGACATTGCAGAGTCTTAAGACTTAAGACGTAAGATGTACATCTGATTGCTCTTACATGTTTGTAATGCCTCAGCACCTGGCACATCGTTTGTACATAATATTTTTGTTAATTACTGGGAACCTGGGCACATCTAAAATCTTTGAATGCTAGTAACAAATCGATGAGTTGTTTTTATAGATCTATGATTATGATTCATTCCAAAACACAAGTATGGACCTAATGTTCTATGTACTTTTACTACATATAGAATATGAATCTTAGAATGGAAATCTATAGAGAAAAGAGTGAGCTACCAAGCCATACACGCAGTTGCCATGGTAGTATATAACTACATATAACCACAAGTTGGATTGATGTAGATTAAGGATGAAGTTTATAATATGCAGACTTTACCTGAGTCTTCATGAATAGAACTAGCGCTATTAACTTAAACTTAAAAAGCTAGTTTTCAACGTACTTGCCTGCCATCTTTTCCCACTACATCCCTTCTGAGTGTCAGGGCATGAAGATAAACTTTGGTAAAGGAAGGAAAGAATCTTCAGCAATATACCATCAAAGCAAGCCCCACGAGCCCCTTGTCATGCCTGTAATAATGAAGCTCGGGGTATGTAGACACAGGAAACTTAGTTATCCTTGACCTTACGTTTCCATGGCTACTGTTCATAGATGAAAAGGCAAACGCTCAGAGAAGTTAATGTATACAGGAGAGCAAGGGATGGTGCACTTGATTATGATTAGGAGAGAGGACGGACACTTTGGGATGGATCATCGTAGACAAGGGCAGAAAGAAATGGTAAAGAAAAGAAATATAATCTCACAATGGAATAGGAAATCACCAAAACAAAAGAGAATATTCGTGACCACCAGTCTCCATTTGGGTGAGTTCATGTCCTGAACCAAGAGAATGTCTGAGAGTTATTCATTGTTCCAGGACAAACTGTCATTGTTAAGAGTCCTAAACATATTAACTAATAAACAGATGGTGTTTTAATACTCTCATCTCTGGCAAAAAAAGATGGTTTATCATTCATGGTTGTCATAAATGTTTGATTATCTACTGTATATATGAATGCCTAGAAGTTCGTAAGTCCATCTTCATGTGTATGTGTTGTCTATGTGTAAATCTCTCAACAAATGGAGAAACAATGCAATAACCCCACAGGGAGTAATTGTAACTAAGAAGTAAAAGAGTGACCACTTGACACAGGTAGCATTGTTTTACCATTTATCTATTATGCATTATTCTCAATAAAGGATAATTTTCTGAAGTAGGTTAAATTAGTTACAAAAAAATACATCCTCAATCAAAACCAACTTCAATGTAAATCTATAAACTTATGCCTTTCAGAGGAATATGATCTGGGAGAAACTGTCCCTCCCTCCCTGTCCATTTACTATATGTAAACATATAAGGATATAATAGACAATACATTGGCCTAAGTAACCAGTAATATTATGGCATGTAGATATTTTGAAAAAGAAAGAATTTGAAAAATATTTACTAGCCTAAGAAAATGTTTAACCAATATGAATCAAAACCCAGGGTCAAATAAACTAAGTCATCGTAAGAAATATACAACTGAACTTATGAAAAATTCATTGGCTATGTAGAAAAGATCAGATTTCAAAACATCCCTCTTTAATTAATTGGGCTATCTATAATACCAACAGCCCCTTCATCTAAGTCTTTTTCATGTTCCTACTTCTACCTGGACCAAACAGTGAAGTTTCCATTCACTGAACACAAGACAGATGAATCATGGGCTGCATGAACACTGTCTATTTGCTTCACATTCTTAAGAATCAGGTGCCCTTACCAAGAACACCCTATAATCCAGTAAAGGGAATGACATTTTAAGAAGAGTTCATCTAAGAAGTTTTTCTATCCAATAACACGACACAAAGAAATAGCAGTCATTTACCATTCAGAAGTCACCAGAAACATCATAACATTTCAAGAGAGTTGTAGTTGAGATAAATGTTTATTTTATCAACATCCATTAGTGGATCAGTAAGGAGAGGAGAATTAAGCTATTTTTATAGTCATTTACAGAGGGAGGACCCCTAGCTACTAAATGAGGGTCATTCATATATAACAAAAGGGTTATATAGTCACTTTATTCTGACTCCATCATGAGCAGATGGCCCAGAATCTTCAGAGTGGATTTGGAGAATTGCAGAATAGGATTCCAGTGAAGAACATCAAGCAACTGAAGCTCTGTGAGAAAGTAAAGTCACAGAAAGATTGTAAAAGATGAAGGACACCAAAGTGCTGGCCCTGAGAATCTATTCCCAATTCTAAGAATGGTGGAAAATTCACCTGACTTGGAAAAACAATTGTGAGATGGGAGATGGCTCAGTTGGTACAGACCATGTCAGGCAAGCATGAGGACCTAAGTTTGGATCCCATCACCCACATCAAAGCTGGAAACAGGACCTGTGGGCTGAAGGATAGAATGGCTATAGGCAGCTCTTCAGAACTTGGTCGCGCACCAGTTTTGTTCAATTACATCCACATTCTTTCAGAAAACATGATGGAGAGCAGCCATAAAATATATTCACTGTCCATCTATGGCAGCTATACAACACACACTCAGAGGAGGAGGCTCGAGTATTAAAATTCAAATACATAGTCACTTTTTTAGCCCAGCCTGGTGGTATACAAGACACACTGTCTCAAAAAATTATACATAATCCTGACTACTTGCTAGCTTTTATAGCCTCTGGAGCCTGTCGCCTAAATGAAATGCTGGCTTACCACATCTGAGTTTGACTACTAGGCTAGATAATTTTCAGTTTTCTCTTCCATGTTTTAGAAGTTAAAATGGTATTCATATCTCTTAATATTATTTTTCCTAAGTAATTTTATCCATTTTCTGCTTAAATCTCAAGTTGTCAATGTAAGTAAACTTGGTTAATTCTTATTTTAAAGTGCTTAATGGTGATTTACAATGTATTCAGACCAACATAAATGTCAGAACAGAACTGTGTTTTCCACATTCTCACTGCTTCTCTAACTCAGTTTTAGATTGTCAAACAAAAACACAAAGAAAGGTCTTAAGAGAGGTATTCATCCTAAAAATAAGACAATTAATATTTTAATTTATGTTTTAATCTTGTTTCCCCAAAACAATAAGTAGCCAAGCCTGGCTATCCCCAGGTATCTTGTTTCCACCAACCCAGAACTTGGGTCACAAGTAAACTAGTTTTTGTTTTGTTTTAATAGGAATTATGGAGACTGAACTTGGGTCCTCATACTTGGATAACAAGTATTTTATTGGTTGAACTATTTCTACATCCTTTTCCTTAACCTTAATATTTAAAGTTAATATTTGAATAGGCAAAGAGATTAGAGGAGAGCTGCAAGAATCACAAATTAGTGAAATTAGACACTTCAAATGGCTACCAAGCCCAAAGTTTACTCCTCTAAATCATATCTGTTTCTTGTTTTAGATTCCATTAATCTCATGACACTATCCTGTCAAATGTTAACAGAACTATGCTGGAAATATAATTATGACAACTACAGAAAATAAAGCATCCTGTGGTCTTGATTCTCTTCTGTGACTTTAAAATAACTCTGTTGACAACCGGCTTGCTAACTGTTCCAATGAGACAAAAGTGTAAAAGTCTGAATTTTGCAATGAAACTAGCTGATGATATTATTCTCTGAAAAATGTCATCTTATTAAAATATTAACCAAAATGAAGCTTTTTTTTCTGAAAAGAAAGTTTAGGAATGAAGATGGTGCATTTATTTTTTCAAGTTACAAATCCTTTAATATTAAAGTATTGAAAGAGATAGAGTAGCAGAATGAGGTGTGTGTCGCCTTAATCCTGCACTATAGATTGTATAAGCAAAGCCTCACTGGCCGTCACTATTATCCTAAATATTATATCAGTAGAAAGGTGATCATGAAAGGAAATTGTGCTGCGAGTCCCATGGCTGCTAATGAGAAGAGCAACAATTACAATACAAGTCATTCCAACATCTTTCTGTGATGAACTGAGTACAGAGAAACACATAAGCTCAAATTCCCTGGACAAACAATTGCATAGATTGTCCTTACTGCTTTGTGAAGTTTCTCAGCGGTAAAGTGGAAGAACCTATGTCCCTTATTGGCTGGGCAACATAATGTCTTCATTCTTTTCTCATGGAAAAACAACCAGAAGATCGGTGAATCAACCTGACTAATCATTTCAATAGACTTTAAAGAAGAGGTCTTTTGGTGAAGACACGTAAATGCTGTTACAGTGGGAAACCATGTAAGGACGGAATGTTTTTAAAATATATATGGCGTGGGCGGTATGTGTTTGTGTGTGTGTGTATATGAAAGAGAGACAGAGACAGAGAGACAGAGAGAGAGGAACACAGAGAGGCAGATGACACAGCACATATTTGAAACATTAACATTAAACAGAAGCATTAACTTATGTGACTAGTAATCTCCTTTCACTATGCGGATGCTAGGAATTGAAACCAGGTTGTCAGCACTGGCTGCAAGTACCTTTATCCATTGAGGACACTTCACAGCAAACGGGGAGACTTTTCAAAGGAGTTCCAACGGAACAGATGCTAAGAATACACTGAACAGATGTTAATCTTCATGATACTCAGGCCCTTCTGTATATATCTTTCCACAATAAAGCATAAACTTTGAAATTTCTGTCATTTAGGTATATAAAGTGACTGTCACAGTGACCTTGAGAAAAATTATTTTTTGAGTCACATCAACTTTTCATTTTGTGGGAGCAACTTTTTCAGTTACAACTTTCCTTCTTACTCAAATAAAATTGTATGTTTTATTTATTTTATTTTACTTTGCTTTATTTTATTTTTTATTTTATAATATGTATGTGAGCCTTCTTGAGTTTATCTATCATGTGTGTACTGTACATGCAGTATCTGCAGAGGCCAGAAGATGGCAGCAGAGTTCCTAGAGCTGGGCTTCCAGACAGTCGTGAGCTGCCATTTGGGTGCTGGGAACTGAACTAGAGTCCTTTATAAAAATTAAGCACTCTTAAACTCTAAGTCATCTCTCCAGCCCCTGGATCATTTTAAAATCATGTCCTAGAACCAGAATCATTTTCATCATCATGAGTTATTTATTTATTTATGTATTTATTTATTTATTTATTTTGTTTATTAAACCCACCAATGGGCATTTTTTTTGTAGGTCTCTAGACAACAATTCTAAAGTGGATCCCTTGAGTTAAGTTAGTTTTAAAATAACTACTGATTTCTGAAAGTGGCCTATTACCCAGCCAGGATAGTATAAGAGAAGACACTCCCCATTGAACCTCTGCACCCCAGAGAACCTCCGCTGTGTCTCTGAAGTTCCCCAGTTTGGAACATTACTGCCCTCTGTAATCTGAGAGCTCTTCTGTGGAATCAATACACGCAGCACTTCCAATACTGATTCCCTTTACCAGATTCTTCACCTTGTCTTTGTATGAGCAACTCAGAAATAAGAGCTAGATAGTAACAATAAAAACTTGAACAAACGTAAACACTGAGTTTGTGATGAACATAACCCATACATGTCTCAATACAACGTGAGGAAAGTTAACTTAAAGATGTGTTTCATTTTCCTTTCAGAATTATTCAAACTAAACAAACACACACAAAAAACAGTCACATCTACTTATATGTTTACTTTAGTATTTCGACCTAACGAAAGCAGCACTTATTCACGCTGCTGATCTCTCGCAATGGATCCTGTTCAAGTCAGAGCCAGACTGGTTGAATTTTGTCCCTGATGACCTATGTATGTAATCTAATATTTTTATTTACTGACCAAGGATAGATCAGGCAGTTGATCCTCATTACAGCCTGGTAGGTCAACAAAAGTATAATGCTAATTTCCTCACGAAATATCAGATAATAATGAAATTAAATAATGAAATAACTTGTTAGCCTATTAACATGAAGACAAAGTAAACTTTCCTATAAAGGCACAGACAATACTCACCTGAATCTGTTCTATTTATGCAGCTCTCTGCCACCAATAAAGCCTTTGAGGTCCTTGAAGGGATAGCTCATATGTAACTATATAGAATTTAAGCTAATAACATGGAAGTAATAAACCTTATTTTCAATTCCTTGAAATCAAGAGACAATAAAGGTACAGAAGTAAAGTCATTTTATCCATTGCTGCCTTACTATCCCAGACCCATGTCTTTGTATTATACCAAGGGCACTCCAGGGTAATATTTTTTGCTTTCATTCATTTAACTTAAATAATAAAATTTGCATAGACACAAAGATATTTTGTAAATAAAGTTCCTGACACTTATACAAGAATGACACAATGGCTTTCTGTGATAGGAGGGGACAGATACACAGTATGTTGGGTGAAGAAGGATGATGTATGCGTCTGATGAGAATGGGGGTTGATAATTTTAGTTTATGTGTTTCACTACTATTCAGCTTTTTGAGTAGTGACACTATCAAAAGGCCTGGTTTTATATATTTATTATTTGGCGTGTGTATGTGTGTGTGTGTGTGTGTGTGTGTGTGTGTGTGTGTGTGTAAAGGGGGGAGGGTTTGTGTGTGTGTGTGTGTGCATGTGGTGGTGTGTATGTTTCTGTGTGTATACCGACAACCATGTGCCAAAAAGTGCATGTGTACAGCAGAAAACAGCCTGTGAGAATTAGTTCTCAACTTCCTTCATGTGAGTTTCAGGGATTGAATTCATGTAGTCTTGGTAGCAAGGACTTTTACTCTCCAATCTATCTCACCCACCTATATAAATACATGATATAAATATGATATATCAGAGACAGTATATAAATTCTAAACTTTAGAAAAGTATTAGGATGTCTATCAGCAAAAATAATGAATTAATTTTTAAGAACTAAGTAATAGTGTCCCATTAAATTTCATGTGTTTAAATTTTCTCTCTCTCCCTTTTATAGTATTATCTCATGAAAGTTTGAAAACTAACTAATAGACAGTTTTTGGGATGGTTTTGTATTTTCAACCTTATGAATCAAGTTCTTGGAAGTCACAGAATGAAAATTCCACCTTAAATTTCAGATGAATTCAAACGGAAGAAGTAAAATAATAAAAAAATCTCTGTTCATGCCATGTGATTATTAGATGGTTTTTATTAGCCACTGGCTTACTTTCAAAACTCTATCTGTCTAATTCACGTTTTCAGTCTCATGGAATACAGCTTCCTCTTTGCAGAAAACATTATTAGGGCACTTCTTAAAATACTGCCTAATAAAAATTGAGTTTTGCTTCCATTTCCACACCACTCAACTGTGAAGTATGCCATCTAAGCAATAAACAAATTTCTGCCTTTAATTAACAGTGTTCCTAGCCGCAGACTTCCTTGGCAGGTACTCCACAGAGCATGGATGACATCCAATGGCCAAATCAATGACTTGCAGGGCTCAGTTAGTAGTATGGCTTCCCTTTCATATTCCTCTTGGTAGAGCCAATTGTAATATATTTTCCACAGTGAGAAGATTACATATAAATATGTATGTATATCAAAGGATATAGATGTAGATATAGATATACCCATCTCCTTTGATATGGACAGATGAATGGTGAAAACATGAATAATAGTGATAGAAACAAAAGAGAGCAATCATTTTTAAGTATTTTGTAAGTTCTGCCTCTGTAGGAAATGATTTTTATCAATTATGCCTCATGAGATATCTCGTTTAGGTAGACATTTGATTGAACACTACCTTAAGGTTTTATTGAATATATTAATGTCTGTGAATGAATGCCACATGTAGGTGGGTATCAGTGGAGTTCAGAAAAGGGGGTTAGATCCCTAGGAACCAGAGTTATAGACTGTTATGAGCCACCTAACATAGCTCCTGGAACTAAACTCAGAATCTCCACAAAAGCAGCAAATACTTTCAAGCACCAAAGTCCCTCTCTAGCTCTTTAAATATCACTTTAGATTAGAAAACTTTAGAAGTCAGAAGACATGAACCACAGATAAAACAATATTGGGAAAATTGGAAAGGTTATTTTAATAAATTCCAAAGACACTGTTGTGTAACCTACCCTAAATCTGGGTGTCGTCCTCTGATAGAAACTACATAAAAAACATGGAAGAAAGGTTTTGGGTTTGCCTGCTTGCCTTCACTCTTGCTGGTAAGTTCATATATCCTGATGCCAGTACACTCCTTCACTGGTGTTAGAAACCACTTGTTGAGGGTTCCGACATATACTGAAAACCAGCAGAGACAATCAGCCATGTAGTATGGCATTTTTTGTTCTTTCTCTGAGAGACAGCAACTATTGGATTAGTTAGAACACACCTGTAAGCCATTCAAACACATACCCTTTAAATAATTATGATTAGTTCTATTAGTTGTTACTCTTGGGACCAAGACTAATATAAGTTTAATAGCTGGATATTGAGGTATATGTATTCAAACTTACTGGGGAATAGTCACCCTGATATTTATAGTAGCTGTACAAATTTGCACCTCGACCGTCAATAAAGTGTTTCTCTTTTCCTACATCCTCTGATTTGTTTCAGTAATTTGTGGCATTGTGAATAGGTGTCTTATTCAGGGTTTCTATTGCTGCAATGAAACACCATGACCAAGAAGCAAGTTGGGGAGGAAAAGGTTTATTCAAGTTACACTTCCACACCACTGTTCATCACCAAAGGAAATCAGGACTGGAACTCACAAGGGCAGGAACCTGGAGGCAGGAGTTGATGCAAAGGCCATGGCAGCTGGGTGTTGGGGGCAAGGGTTGGGGGAAGAGGGAGTGAGCAGCGCAGGTGCTGCTTACAGGATTGCTTCCTTATAGAACCCAGGACTACCAGCACAGGGATGGCACCACAATGGGCTAGGCCCTCCCACCCTTGATCACTAATTGAGAAAATGCCTTACAGCTGGATCTCAGGGAGGCATTTCCTCAAGTGAGGCTCCTTCCTCTGTGATAACTCCAGCTTGTGTTAAGTTGACACAAACCCAGTCAGGACGATGGGGGAAGAAAACTCTCAAAACAGTTTTAATTTTGGTTTTCCTACTGACAAGGATATGAGCATTCTTTTTTCTCAGGATTTATGCTTATCTTTTGGAATCTTTGCTTAGCTCTGTAACCGATTTTAAATCGAGTATTTGTTCCTTGATATTGCTTTTCTAGTTATTTATGCGTTCTAGGTATGAATCCTCTGTCAGATATATTTTTCCATTCTGTAGGCTGGTACTTTGCCTGACCAGAATGGTGTTCTTTTCCATGGAGAAGATTTTCGGTTTTATGAGGTTCCATTTCAATTGTTGGTCTTGTGCCTGTACTATTGGTGTCCTGTTCAGAGTCCTTTCCTGTGCTGAGTTCAATCCTATTATTCACTTTTGATTCTGTCAGATTCAGTGTGTCTGACTTGAGGCCTTTTATATACTTAGAGCTGAGTTTTATATAGGGTGATGCATAAGGATACATTTTAAAATTAGCTTATATATTTTTCTTGATGCATTTTTTTACATACAGCCAAGTAGTTTCTTAGCACTATTTATGAAAGATGCTGTCTTTCTCCAGTGTGTGCTTTTGTTTCTTGTTGAAAATCTGGTGTACTTAGGTATACATTTACATCAAGGTGTTTAATTTGAATCCATTGATCAATGTGTCTGTTAATTATCATGCTTGTTTTATAAGTATACCATTGTAATATAACTTGGAATTTTGATAGTGATACTTTTTTCAGTTCTTTATTTCAGGATTGTTTTAGTTATGCTGAGTTTTGTGTGTTTGTGTTTGTGTGTGTGTGTGTGTGTGTGTGTATTTCCAGATGATGCTGAAAATTTTCCTTTTGATTTCTGTAAATAACTTTTGTAATTTTGATGAGGGTTTTTATTGAGTGTGTAGAGTGATTTTGGTAGGATGCCATTTTAAAATTAATCCCACTGATCCATGAAGAATAGGAGAAATTTTCAATTTCTGATACGTTCTTTAATTTCATTTTTCAGTGTCTTATAGTTTTTATTATACAAGTCAGAGGAAATACTTCCAAGATATTACCCATAAAAACTGATCTTACATACATGATCCTAAAAGCAAAAAGTTGACAAATGTATGATAGAATATTAGCCATAAATAAAAATTAGGTCTTCTCTTTTCAAAAGGAATGGATGTTCTTTGCAAGATATTGATGATGAAGGAAAATAAACCAGAGGCAGAAAGATAACAATTCCATGATCTTCTTCCATTGTGTGAAGGGAAAAAAATAAAAGATCTAATGATAGGCTAGTGATCACTAAAGCTCTAAAGATTAAGAATGATGGTGGGAGAGGTTGAGGCACAGTAGAGGATGTATAGGATAATATATGTTGTACTCTGTGCATATATGGAAGTAACTGCTGTGATGCCTATTTCAGCGATCTATGCATTAAGTTACAAATAATGGATTTACTGTGTGTAGCCTGGCTTTGGCTACTTTGTGGGTTCTTCTTTCTTCCACTCTTCTCCACCCCTTTTGAGCCTTCAATCCCCTGACATTGGATAGGAAAGGAAAAGGATAAAGGGTCAGCATCACTAGACTATTTCTGCTGATTAAAAGGTGTGCAGTTTCTTGGGCAAGTTTGCTCTTACCATTGGGATATCAAATTTCTTCCTTTTAGATTCTTGTTTTGCATTGAGTACTTAACAAGTCACAACTGACAGCAACCAACCCGCAGCCCCCACCACTGATTGTAGGCTCTAGCATTTATATACCCTCTGAAACGTTCCCACAATCGCAGAAACTACCTGCAGCTGGCAAACCCAGCCCCTGTTAAAGCACGAGGCAAATCATAGTCAGCTGCTGTGGACAGTCTGCAGGAGTCTCATAGCTCACACCTGTCATTAAAATGAAAACAGATCCCCATAATATTTCTCTGTTTCTCAAAGAAACAAAAATTTTCACTACAAGTGTGGGAAAATAAAACATGATAGCAAAATGATTTGGAAAAAAAAAAACAACCACTCCATTATTCTCCAATAATGACCAAACTCTAGTTCAGAGAAACCCTTGCTGTTCTTATCATATAGAATGTAAGGCATGCTTTGAGGGTGTCCTAGTGAACAGAGGTGTCTTCTGTGAGTATTGCTCTTCTTATCTGACCTCATAGCACAGAAGATAACTTAGGATCTAATATTAAATGACCTGAGGATAAACCATGACTCAATGTCCTTTCAGGCATCTTGAATTACTGGGAGGCCACAGATCTTTTGAATTGGCCATTTCATTCTCACTTGCACTAATTATCTAAATGTGTTGTTTATATAAAAGTCCTGAAGCGACTTTAGTGCATCTGGAACTTAATTTGGCCCAGTCGCTCAGTTATTCGATTAATACTCAGTGACTAAGTAAGATGTCTAGGTGTTCTGGAGTAGTAGGAATAGCAAAATCATCTACCTAGTCCCAGAAAATGTAGATAACATAGACAACCATACATAGGATAATGCATATGTCATATATGTCATTGTCACCTGTCACAGCCAACACCACAGATGATGCTAAGTAAGCATAGAAAACAGAGACTTTACTTATAATAAACACCCATTGAAAATAATATACATTTGTTTTTTGTGGTCTTATGTAACAAATGTGTGTACATGTTCATATGAATGTATATATGTACCCTCGCCACACACACACATATTCACAATATGGCATAATTTTGTTTTGTCCAAAGATCGTATTTTCTCACTTCTAATATTGGTAAGATGAGCTGCTTTATGGATTTTGTGAGGAAGAGGAGATAGTTTATAATCAGTAGCACAGGGCTTGGTGCAAGAGACAAATGGCTTAGGAAATTATTAAGTGGGGATGGTGATGTCAACGATGACATTATCTGTTACTGTACTCATATTATGTAGATAGGAAGAAAATAATATCAACTGTTCAATGACATAAAAATAATAATTCATGTATTCCATTTTCAGTAATGGTTAGCTACAACTTAGCATTTATTTTAAAAGTGTTTTCATTCCATAGTTAGCTGGGTCCCATATCCCAATGTTATGCAGTATCCTGACTTCCCATGTTATAAAACAATAGCAATTCAGATCAAGTTGCATTTCACATTTTGAATTTTGATTTGTTCTCAAGAGATTAAACTATGTACTGTGATATTCTCCTGTGAACCTGGGCAATGGAAGTCAGGCATGGCTCCCCATTAGTCTTCATGGTAAATAATCAATACTCTTCAGGAAATTGTGCTGCATGATCTCTAATTTGTTAAGTATATATATTTCAACCTTTGTTATTTTAATATATGATGGATTTACTGGGAGGTAATCATTATAAATAGTAGGCTATGGACCAAAAAAAAAAAAATGTTGAATACAGTAGTTATGGGAACCTTGCTGTAGGCCACAGAGATGCTGTTCTATTCAAGCATGAAGAGCCAATGCAGAGAAGAAATAGCATACAGCAGGCTCACACACTGCATATTATACATTAATATAGTTATCAAGTGATTTTCATTATATGCTTTTTATAGGAAATACATTAAAAGTAAGTACTTTATATGTATTTATAATTATTTACATTTATGTTACATATTAAATATGTTTATATTATAATAAAAATTATTTTTTATAACTTGTTTTGGTAGGTATCTCTATTTTACAAATGAAGAAAATGTGACCTTGAGGTATCCATAGATTTCCTATTATTCGACTAGTTACTTGAACAGCTAATATTGGTACCCAGTCAATATCACTCAGAGAAATACTGGGTGATAATTATCCATGCCATATGAAGTCATTTGAAGAGGTTGCTTTTTTTGTAACATTATTTAAACCAGGACTGTCTGGTTTTTAAAATCTGTAAGACTGAGTAACTTATCTGAACTTTGAGGTTTGGTTTTCTCAACTTTGGAATGGCTATAGTGGTAAGTTCTCTTTTGAAGACTGGAGAGTCTGGGAAGTCAGTTCCTTTGCAGCATCTAGCATAGTTGTTTGTATTTTTTAAAGAAGGATATAAAAATAAATTTCCCTTATTCAATATATGGTAATCATTTACTTCCATTGATGCATTTCAGGTATAAAATGAAAATGGGATCTTTTGTTAGATCCCTTGTGCCCCTGGAGAAATAATATTGCTGTGGACCTTGGTTTCATCTTGCCATGCAGTGAGAATCACACTTCTGAGCTGTCTTTGAGTTTTCCAAATCAGATGACAATCATGTCAGTGAATCTCGGGAGGGGGACAGGCATGCCAAGGCACAGGGAAGCATGATACAGTCCATGTGACGATCTTTATTTAGCAAGGGAAAGTAAAATGACCCTCTAGTGCAGTAAAATCAACGTAGCATAATAAACAATGCTGAGCTATAAGGTCAAGTAGACTTTACATCCTCCAAGTCTCTTTCACTGGGATCCTACTAGACCTGCTTCAAACAGATTAGGGCAATCCCTTGAGGGTCCTTGCCTGTCACTAGCTTTTACAGTAGTTCTAGCTGTAGTTCCAGTCGAATAAACCTGAAAATGTACAGATCTTTGTTTTTATGTTGTTGGTTGTTTTTTTGTTTCGTTTTTTTTGTTCTCGTTTTCGCTTTTGTTTTGTTATTTTTAAAAAAAAATTCTTTAGTATGAGCATTTAGAGAACGACAATATTTTGAAATAAAGAAAAACAATTCCCATCTGCTGAGTAGTTTATATGAGTGAGTAGAGAGCCTGAAATCAATGACAAAAATTAAAATCTGTCCACTGAGCCCAATCCATCTTTTTCTTTCCTCTTCATTCTTTTCTTCCTTCTTTCCTTTTATCCCTTCTTCCTTCTTCCCTTTCTTCCTTCTTCCTCTTTTCCTTTTTCATTCTCTATTTCCTTATTTCTTATTGCTTTTGGATGATAAGGACTAAACCATGACCTCTGGACACAATAGGCTAGCTATACTCCATACCTTTGAGCTGCAATAGCCCCAGTCTCAAAGCCCTGCTTCGCCAGCAAACCTGTTTCTTTCTATCACCCATAAGGCATGCATAGAGGAGTCCTTCGAGAAACAGGTAAACTGTAAGCCCAGCCACTATGGAATTCAGGATGGAGAGTTTTCAGAAAACTAAGAATAGGTATTCCACATGACTCAGATTCACAAACTCCTGATTGTGAATACTATAACAATTCAAGATCAACCTGTGAGAGAGATGAATGAAACTCAGTATATCTTTTTTGTTATTTTAATTAATATTTTTTTATATACTCCTCCTAGTCTCCCCTCTGCCTGTTCCATACCCCATACCCCCCTATCTCCACAAGGACGTCTCCATCTCCCACCCCCACCCCACTAGACCTCCCCAGTCCCCAGGGCCTCCAGGGTTAGGGTTAGGTGCATCTTCTCTAACTGAGCCTAGACCTGGTAGTCCTCTGCTGTATGTGTTGGGGCTTAGATCAGCTGGTGTATGCCTCCTGGTTGGTGGTCTAGTGATCTGAGAGATCTCAGGGATCTGGGATAGTTGAGTCAGCTGGTTCTCCTATAGGGTTGCCCTCCTTCTCAGTTTCTTCCAGCTTTTCCCTAATTCAACCACAGGGGTCAGCAGCTTCTGTCCATTGGTTGGGTGTAAATATCTGCATCTGACTCTTTCAGCAACTTGTTTGGTGTTTTGGAGGGCAGTCACGATAGGCCCCTTTTTGTGAGCACTCCATAGCCTCAGTAATCATGTCAGGCCTTGGGAGCTCCCCTTGAGCTGGATTCCACTTTGGGTCAGTCGCTGAAACTTCTTTTTCTCAGGCTCTTCTCCATGTCTGTCCCTGCAGTTCTTTCAGACAGGAACAATTATGGACCAGAGTTTTTTTTTTTTACTGTAGAGTGGCAATCCCATCCCTCATTATTTGCTTGAGGTGGGCCTAACAAGTTCCCTCCCCACTGTAGGATATTTCATCTAAGGTCCCTCCCTTTGAACCTGAGAGTCTCTTACCTTCCAGGTCTCTGGTACATTCTAGAGGGTCCCCCCACCTCCTGCTTCCTGAGGTTGCCTGTTTCCATTCTTTCTGCTGGCCCTCAGGGCTTCAGTCCTTTTCCCCCATCCAATACCGATCATGTTCCCCTCTTCACCTCCCTGTCCCCTTTCTGTCCTAGGTCTCTCTCTCCCTACCCCTTTGTGGTTGCTTTCTTCTCCCTCCCAAGTGGGATTGAGGAATTGTCACTTGGGCCCTTCAGTTTGTTAAACTTTTTGAATTCTGTGGACTATACCCTGGGTATTCTGAACTCTTTTTAAAAAAAAAAAAAAAAAAAAAAACAAAAAAAACTAATATCTCCTTCTTAGTGAGTACATACCATGTACAGACCTTTGCAGTCTGAGTTATCTCACTTAGGACAATATTTTCTAATTCCATCTATTTGCCTGTAAAACTCAGGATGTCCTCTTCTTATTGGCTGAGTAGTATTTCATTGTGTAAAGGAACCACATTTTCTGTATCCATTCTTCTGTTGTGGGACATTAGTGTTTTTTCCAGCTTCTGGCTATCACAACCAAGGCCACAGACCCTGTGGCATGGTGGGGCATCTTTTGGATATATGTCCAAGAGTGATATACCTGGATCTTCAGATAGATCATTTCCTGTTTTCTGAGGAATCTCCAGATTTATTTCCAGAGTGGTTGTACCAGTTTGCAATCCTAACAGCAATAAAGGAGTGTTCTTTCTCCACATCCTCTCCAACATTGCTGTCACCTGAGATTTTGATTTTAGCCATTCTGATTGGTGTAAGGTTGTACCTGCCCGTTCTGCCCCAGGTTTGGGGGCCGCTATATCCCAGCCTGAGCTGCTGCTTCAGTCTGCAGGTCAGGGTCTAGCAAGAGAGAGAGTGGGGAATGGAAGGGCAAGAGATGTGAGGAATGGAGACAAGACAGAGAATCTGTTCAAGTCCTGTTCCCTGTTCCCTTTATTGAAAAGAAATCATGGGTATATATAAGCTAACAGGGGGACACAGCAAGTGCACCTTGCAGCTGGGGGCACTAAACAACAAAACAAGATATGTGAGAAAAACAAGATGTTTATCAGAGTGTGCTCAGCTGTTGTAGGCTGTTGAAAACAAGTCTCTTGTCAGGGTATATGGCTTGAGGATGGCTGCAAAGATGATAGCAGCTTTCTGCTCAGAGTTGGCTCCCAACATAAGGAGGAATCTCAGGGTCATTTTATTTGCATTTCTCTGATCACTAAGGACTTCTCACTCATTCGGGATTCCTCTGTTGTGAATTCTCTTTTAGTTCTATGCCCTATTTTTTGATTGGGTTGTTTGGTTTTTAGGAGGTTAGCTTTTTGAATTCTTTATATATTTTGGATATTAGACCTCTATCGGATGTGGTGATAGTGAAGATTTTTCCCAATCTGTAGGCTGCTGATTGTCTTTCTGACTATGTCCTTTGTCTTACAGAAGCTTTCCAGTTTCACGAGTTCCCATTTATCAATTCTTGATCTTAGAGTAGGAACCATTGGAGTTCTGTTCAGGAAATTTCCCCCTGTGCTAGTGAGTTCAAGGCTTTTTCCCACTTTCTCTTCTATTAGATTCAGTGTATCTAGTTTTATATTGAGGTCCTTGATCCACTTGGACTTAAGCTTTTTTCAAGGTGACAAATATGGATCTATTTTCATTTTTCTACATACAGACTGCCAGTTAACCAGCACCATTTATTGAAGATGCTTTCTTTTTTCCATTGTATATTTTTGGCTTCTTTGTCAAAGAACAAGTGTCTGTAAACATGTGGTTTTATTTCTGGGTCTTCAAGTTCTACCCCATTGATCAATGTGTACCAATACCATGCTGTTGTTATCACTATTGCTCTGTAGTAGAGCTTGAGGTCAGGGATGGTGATTCCCCTAGCTCATTCTTTTATTGTTAAGAATATTTTTTTGCTATTCTGGGTTTTTTGCTTTTCCAGATGAATTTGAGAATTGCTCTTTCCATGTCTTTGAAGAATCATGTTAGGATTTTGATGGGGATTGCATTTAATCTTAGATTGCCTTTGGTAGAATGGTCATTTTTACTATGTTAATTCTGCCAATCCAAGAGCATGGACGATCTCTCCATTTTCTGTGATCTTCTTTGATTTCTTTCTTGAGAGACATGAAGTTATTGTTATTCAGATCTTTCACTTGTTTGGTTAGAGTTACTCCAAGATATTTTATATTATTTGTGGCTATTGTGAAGGGAGTTGTTTCCCTAATTTCTTTCTCTGCCTGTTAATCATATTTATAAAGGAAGGCTACTGATTTATTTGAGTTAATTTTATATCCAGCCCTTTGATGAAATTGTTTATCAGCTGTCAAAGTTCTCTGGTAGAATTTTTGGGGTCATTTATGTATACTATCATGTCATCTGTAAATAATGATACCTTTACTTCTTCATTGCCAGTTTGTATCCCCTTGATCCTTTTTGTTGTCTTAATGTTCTAGCTAGAACTTCAAGTACTATATTGAATAGATATTTTGAGAGTGGTTATCCTTGTCTTGTCCCTGAGTTTAGTGGGATTGCTTCAAGTATCTGTCAATTTACTTTGATATTGACTGCTCGTTTGCAGTAAATTGCTTTTATTACATTTAGGTATGGGCATTGAATTCCTGATCTCGCCAATACTTTTAACATGAAGGGGCGAATGATGGTTTTGATATGTTTTGAATTCAGTTTGCAAGAATTTTAATGAGTATTTTTGCATCATATTCATAAGTGAAATTGGTCTGTTTGTTTTTTGGTTTTTTTTGTTGTTGTTGTTGTTGTTGTTGTATCCTTGTGTGGTTTAGGTATCAGAATAATTGTTACTTCATAGAATGAATAGGTAGTATTCCTTCTGTTTCTATTTTGTTGAGTAGTTTGAGTATTGATATTGCTCTTCTTTGAAGGTCTGTAGAATTTTGCACTAAAGCCATCTGGTCTTTTTAAATGACCTCTTCTATTTCCTTAGGCAATGTGGGCTTGTTTAGATAGTTTACCTGCTCTTGATTTAACTTTGGTATGTGCTATCTGTGTAGAAAACCATTTCATCTAGATTTTCCAGTTTTGTTGAGTATAGGCTTTTGTAGAGGAGCTGATGACTTTTTCAATTCCCTTTGTTTCTGTTATGCCTCCCTTTTCATTTCTGATTTGGATACTACTTCTGCCTCCTTTACGTAGTTTGGCTAGAGCTTTATTCGATCTTGTTGATTCTCTCAAAAAATATCAGCTTTTGGTTTTGTTGATTCTTTGTATAGTTCTCTCTCTTCTTTTTTTTTTTTTCTATTTGGTTGATTTGGGCCCTGAGTTTTATATTTCCTGCTTCTACTCCTCTTGGGTGTGTTTGCTTCTTTTTGTTCTAGAGTTTTCAGTGTGCTTTTAAGTTGCTAGTGTACGATCTCTCCAATTTGTCTACCAGGGCACTTAGTGCTATGAATTTTCCTCTTAGCACTGCTTTCATTGTATCCCACAAGTTTGGGTACATTGTGTCATCCTTTCATTGAATTCCTGGAAGTCTTTAATTTCTTTCTTTATTTCTTCCCTCACCAAGTTATCATTGAGTAGAGAGTTGTTCAATTTCCATGTGTATGTGGGCTTTAGGTTGTTTTTGTTGTTATTGAAGACCTGCCTTAGGCCATGGTGATTTGATAGGATGAATGAAATTATTTCAATCTTCTTGTATCAGTTAAGGCTTGTCTTTTGCCCAATTATATGGTCAGTTTTGGAGACAGTACCATGAGGTTCTGAGAAGAAGGTGTATTCTTTTGTTTTAGGGTGAAATGTTCTGTAGATATCTGTTAAATCCATTTGGTTCATAGCCTCTATTAGTTTCACTGTGACTCTGCTTAGTTTCTGATTCAATAACCTGTCCATTAGTGAGAGTGTGGTGTTGAAGACAAAACATTTAGTGTTTTGATTATTATGTGACAAGAGGATTTTCTTTTCTGGTCCCATGTATTTGGTGTTCTATAGTCTTCATGTACATTTATGACCATCTCTTTCTTTAGGGGGAAGTTTTCTTCTATGATTTTGTTCAAGATGTTTTCAGGTCCTTTGATCTAAGAATCTTTATTCTCCTCTATTCCAATTATTCTTAAATTTAGTCTTTTCATTGTGTCCTCGATTTTCTTGATGTTTTGGATTAGGAGTTTTTTATGTTTTGAATTTTCTTTGACAATTGTGTCAATGTCCACATTATTGTGTGGAAGTTCAATGTGTGTCTTGAGCTTTAGTAAAGTTTCTTTTATGAATGTGTGTGCCCTTGCATTTGGGGCATAAATATTCAGAATTAAGACTTTCTCCTGGTGTATTTTTCTTTGATGAATATGAAGTGTCCTTTCTCATCTCACTTGTTAACTTTTGGTTGAAAGTCTATTTTACTGGATATTAGGATTGCAACTTCAGCTTGTTTCTTGGGACCATTTGCTTGGAAGACCTTTTTCCAGCCTTTTATGCTGAGATAGTGTGTGTCTTTATTTAAATGTGTTTCTTGTATGCAGCAAAATGCTGGATCCTGTTTGCATATCCAGTCTGTTAGCTTATACCTTTTTATAGGTGAGTTGAGTCAATTAATATTAGAGATATTAAAGACAGATGATTGTTAGTTCCCATTATGTTTGTTTCTATAGGCAGCATTATGTGCATGTGGTTCTCTCCTTTTGGCTTTGGTATGAGATGATTAATATCTTGTCTTTTCTTTGGTGTAGGCACCCTACTTGTGTTGGGGGTTTCCTTCTAGAATCCTCTGTAGAGCTAGATTGGTAGATATTGTTTGAATTTGGTTTTGTCCTGGAATATTTTGGTTTCTTCATCTATGTTTATTGAGGGTTTTGCTGGATATAGTAGCCTGGACTGGCATTTGTGTTCTCCTAGAGTCTGCATGATCTCTGACCAGGCTCTTATGGGCTTTAGTGTCTCTGTTGAGAAGTCTGGTGTAATTCTGATAGGTCTGCATTTATACATTACTTGGCCCTTTTCCCTTGCAGCTTTTAATATTCTTCCTTTGTCCAGTGCATTTAGTGTTTTGATTATTATGTGACAAGGACAAGAGGATTTTCTTTTCTGGTCCCATGTATTTGGTGTTCTATAGGCTTCTTGTACATTTATGGCCATCTCTTTCTTTAGGTTGGGAAAGTTTTCTTCTATGATTTTGTTCAAGATGTTTTCAGGTCCTTTGATCTAAGAATCTTCATTCTCCTCTATTCCAATTATTCTTAAATTTGGTCTTTTCATTGTGTCCTCAATTTTCTTGATGTTTTGGGTTAGGAGATTTTTATGTTTTGAATTTTCTTTGACAATTGTGTCAATGTCTTCTAAGGTATCTAATACACCTGGATTCTCTTTTCTGTCTTTTGTATTTTGTTGGTGATGCTTACATCTCTAATTCTTGGCCTCTTTCCTAGGTTTTCCATTTCCAGGGTTGCCTCCATATGTGTTTTCTTTATTGTTTCTACTTACATTTTTAGGTCTTGGACTACTTTTTCAATTCCTTCACCTGTTTGATTGTGTTGCTTCCTGATTTTCAGGTGTGTTGGTGTATTCAAGGCTTACTGTGGTGGGAGAACTGGGTTCTGATGATGCCCACATATATTGGCTTCTGTTTCTTATGGTCTTGCACTTGGCTCTCACCATCTGGTTATCTCTGGTGTTAGGTGATCTGGGTATCTCTGTCTGGAGCCTGCCTCTTTGTCCCTGGGTTGCTTCTGGTCTCCTGTTAGGCCTGTGTTCCTGGCTGTAGTAGAACCTCCTGTGGGGCCTCCTGACTGGGGGTCTTCAGAGTGGCAGAGAAGCTGCTGATCTGTTGCTCTGACTGCAGCAGATCTCCTAGGAAGTCTTCAGACTGTTGGGTCTTAAGAGGAGCAGTCAGGTGTTGTTCTATGTGTAGCTGTTCTCCAGAGGAGCCTACGACTGTGGTTTCTGATTGCCCTGTGTATAGCAGAACTACAGGGAGGTTTTCAGTCTGTTGGGTCAGTTGGCCTTATGCAGCTGAGCCCCTGGGAGGTCTTCAGACTCTGGTGTCAGTTGCCTACATGCAGAGGAACTCCTGGAATGCTGAGGTGCCTTCAGGGGAGCAGACTCTGTCCTGGCAGAAGGCACTGGCTGGAAGTGCCTCAGTATGTCTTATAGCACTACTCATGGAAACTAAGGTATAGCAATAGCCTAGGTATCTGTCAATAAAATAATGGATAAAGATCATGTGATATATATACACATACGAGTATATTATATAGCTCTCAGGTTCCATGTAATATATGAATTATATATGCAAATGCTTCATATTTTTTTCTGATTTGTGAGTCTTAGATTTTATATAGATCCATAAAACCATATAGATTTAGATGGCATGAAAGTAGAATTTATACTCTCTGAGGCAACAAGTTGAGTTGGGAGGAACAAAGACAGAGAAGGTAACACATTACACACTTGCATGGAAATGGCCCTATGTAACCCAGTTGAATGAAACAAGAAATCAAAATGGAAAGAGAGAGAGAGAGAGAGAGAGAGAGAGAGAGAGAGAGAGAGAGAAAGTGGTTTGAGAGCTGAATAAGCAAATGAATGTAGAACACCTGCATTGCAATGCAGCAACCACCATTAATTCTCACCAGTAATGGTTATTTTGAATGAGTGACTGGAAAAACAGGATCTTTTACAACTATTTCCTAAAACAATTTACAGTCTCCATGAACTTTAGTGTTGCCAAAGCTGTCAGTATTCAAGTTTTTGTATTTCAATAGGGTCTGAAATACAGAGCATCCCGAGCCCTATATGAATTTGTATTCATCCATAATAATTTTTCTCACAAAACTACCAAATGAAGACTTTCTTTTGTACAGTTCTTCATGGTAGTCATTAGGGAAATTATGACCACATGTGATAATAACTGCATTGAGGGTTTTAGAGTGTCATATAGTTATGATAAATATTTTGGTGGCACTGTCACCTGGCATAACATGAAAATCCTGCAGCCTTCACCCTCAGAGCAATAGGTGTCAAAGTGACAGCCACATAATGCCTTAGCCCAATGTGTGGGAATGTCATAAGTACTGAAAGGATAGAGAAATTGTGCTGGTATCCCAGAAGCTTCTGTGTTGCAGAATAAGGGGCCAGGGGAAGCAGTCATAAATGCTGTTAGTTCTCTGCCCACCTGTGCACTGAATCCCTGCAGAAGATGGGTATTGACTAAGTCTGTATTCAGTTTACTTTTGTGTTTTTGGGTCTAGCCAGAATGATGCTCTATCCACTGGAAGAATTTTATTTCCCTGACATTAGAAAGGGTACCAAGCAGGTTTCCTCTGCATACCTGGTGCGTTGTTACCATCAATAATTGGTGGTTAGACATAAGGATGAAGAGAAGTGAGTAGTCTGTCTCTAAGCTATATCTCCTGCTTTTGGGTTTCTCCATGACAAAGGCCAAGGATGCTAACCCCCTTTCCTTGTTCCCTGAGGTTTAACACTTTTATTGGTCTTTCAACACCCCTCTTCTTCCCCATACTTGCAGGAAAACAACAACAACAAAAAAAAACAAAAAACCAACAAAGAACACTCTTTTTCAAACTCAAAGAATTCAAGCAGATTGCAAAATCAGGGTTACTTGATAATAAAGGACAGCAGCTTTCCCCTTACACAAGCCACCAGGATGCTGGACATGCAGTTAGAAGAATCGACATCTTGGAGATAGATACTGGTCTTGGATGCAGTGCTTAATGGTGCTGCCCAGGACATGTCAGGATTTGGATGAGCCCCAAGGCAGGAACAGACTCTTCTTGCCAAGAGAGCTTTTAGTTCTCCCTCCACCCCAGAGCAAGCCCTGGGAACTGATCTTCCAGAGAAAGCTGCTGCCATAGCACGTGTGGTCTCCTGGGGCCCAGGAGAGAAGGACAGAAAAAGGCAATCCCATTCTGACATTTCTTTAACCAGGAGACAGGTGATGTCTGGCAGGACTGAGCAAAGGCAAACATGGTTTTCATAGGAATCAAGCAATAAAGATTTTATACTTACAGAGCGTATTTAAGAAAGAGCTTGAACAGATTAGGCTTAGCACTAAACTCTCACAGGCAGTGAGGGCTCTGAAGGGGGAGATTGTGTAGTAACTTCCAGAATGGTAACTTCAGAATGGGACCCCTAGGAAAAGATTCACATGCTGTTCCCAGGGGAACTTCTTGTATTATTGTGGTGTGGATCTGAAACAACCCCCATAGGGTCATGTTTTGAATGTGTACTCTCCAGCAAGTGGTACTGTTTTGGAAGCTGAAAAGACTGATGCAGTGGGCACATACCAAGCGGAAGTATGTTACAAGGAACAAGCCTTTGAAAGTTATACCATCCCCTAGCCAGCTCTGTTTCCTGATTGCCTTCCATATGCAGTCCAACAACTACATCTTCCAGTTACAATGGAGGCAATCGCTCTGTCATACATACCCTGATTTGTTTGACTGAAACGTCTTTGAAACCCTATACCAAAATAAATGTTGCCTCTCGGGTTGATTCTGTCAGTTATCTTAGCCAGAGTGATACAAAAGTGACACTGACTAAGGATTATCATGAACCTATGGTACAATACTCAGGAAGATGTTCCAAACACATCTAAATTCAGATGAAAGAACATTAGTACAGTCAGTGGCTTCCACAAATCCTCACAAGTGTGGATATAGCCTTCTCAGAAAGGCCATTATCATTTTCATAAACTCATAAGCTAGAGGATAGCTTTTCAATTGTGTAGACACACAATGACGTCATGCCGGATGCCCAAGCCTATTGGCTAAATTAGACTACAAGTCATCATCTAAACTAAAACTGGAGTTCTAACAGACAGACCTCCTTGGGGATAAGAAACAGCTTCTAAAAATACTTTACCACCAGGAGTGTGATAAGAAAGTGAGAAGCGTCTCAGCAATTAGAAACGCATAGTTTGGCCCAACCAACACACCTCGCCACTAAGAGGATGACAAAATGGATAATCAATACTTTCAGTTTTATTTCTTTATTGTGCATGATTAATTATCAGTTAAGCAAAATTTTAATGAACTATAAAGTAACAGATGTTGACATTAGAAATAAAGTAAATGTATAACTCACACTATATAATTTCAAAACAAACCCAGAATTACATGTGTTAATAGGAGAACCCAGAGCACAAGGAAAACAACAAATCAATTAATTGAATTAAACACACACACACACACAGAGCATACAGAACTTCAAACATGGAGTATGTGGGCTCCTGTGTCGATGTCCTAGTTATTATAGATCACTTTCTAAATCCAGAGAAGTAATTTATTGATTGGGAAGAATGACTTTCAAGAGAAAGATAGATCACAGAGGTCCACAGTACTTTTTGCCAGACTTATCTGTAGCCAAAGCACAAAACTGCCTCAAATTGTCCTGTAATAGGCAGTTTACCACCCACACCCTGTCTCTACACAGCAAGTGAAGGGATACAAGCAAGAGGGCTTAAAACACCACAGATGGCACCGGATGGGGTTCTCAGGTTCCCACAGTGAGCTTGATTATTGCTGACTGGTTTTATTTCACTAGGTTATCTTAGCCGGAGACTGCCTTTATCCTTAGTCACAATGTGCATAGTTTCTGCAGATATGTCACTGAGTTTAGACTATCAACTCATTGCTTATAAAAGTATACAAAGTAAATGCTTGTTTTGGTGCCAAGAACACAAGAAAATAAAATCATAATTAGAACAAAAAGCTAAAGGGATCCTGGATACTTTTCATTCAAAATTTTAATTAAACTTAATCACTCATTTTTTCCAAAAAAAAAAAAAAAGAATTGTTTTTTTCCTCTCCACTCTTAGGCTCTAAGCTGGGGAATGCATCCATCAAGTTCTTTGGGGGGGGGCTTGCTAGTCAAAACTACAAAGGATAGATTATGCTGCTGTCCTTAGTTATTCTGCATAGGTACACTGCTTACCAACATAGAAGAATAGAAAACTCTCATGACAAAAGATTTGTCTGGCAATGGAAGATTTTCTTACAGTGATTTTAAATTTAATTTCATATTTAAAGTCTAGGGGAAGAGGAAAATTCTGTTTAACTGAGAGAATGCACTACCATCTTAGTTATTCTTCGGTTTTGAGTAAACATGCTGGTTCATTTCTGATATTGGCAGCTCAAGGTCAAGAAAACTTGCTCAAATAAACTGCCTTCTTAGGGAATAGTACAGAGAGATCTGGGTCAGTTGCAAAGATGCCATGCTGATGTCAGACACCAAGGGTTTTCCCTGGACTGTGAAGTCTCTGGTTGACCCAATAGGAAAGAACAATTTCCACAAGTTTCTGTGCTAGGGGTATAACTATTGAAATGAGGATTTAAAGTATTTAAAGAGAGGCAACAGACCTTTACGAACAAATACCCAGGACTAAACAGAAGCATCCCTCTGAAACAGGCCAGGGTACAAAGCATCAGGATTAGAAAAAATACCAATTGATATGGAAGCTTGAGGACCATTCTGCTAACATCATTTAAGTGGTATTTGCTTGTTCTGGGAGGTGATTAGATGTGATTTTTAGAGATGTATGCTTGCTTAAAGGACAGGTCTTTCCTTGTGGGATTCCTGCACCTGCAGTTGAGAAGAAGGATTATCACAGAAGTCAGAGAAACAGACTGAAAACTCCAAAAACCTCATTTGTAGTCTGAAGAAACTTGTGAGGCTTCATCATGAGAAGGATCAGAAACTCACTTAATCCTCAGGTCCCAAGATGCGGAAACTTGTCCTGAAACACAGGCAAGAGAGGGGCCTTCGGCTGACTCCAGAGAGCACCATTGGGAGCCAAAGGGTGCAGTTTACTTGTAATTGGACACGTGTAATTACATGCACATACAATATGTCTACAAAGAAAGGAACATGTTTGATATAGTTCAGGAAAACTAACTTGCTTGATTAACATTTGACTCACCCTCTTGCAAATCATAAATTTAAATCTGTTTCTGCAGCAACAAACGGATAAAGAAATACTGCCCCAAACTCTTTTTCACTAATAATGAACAGGGTGTGATACAGCCACTTCCTTCTGTAGAAGGTTCTCTTCTACAATAATAACAACGATATGTGTAGGTATTAAATGAACATAATATGACCTCTTTATATATTAACATGTTCTATATTCAGCTCCTGTAGATAACTCTATATAGCTTTATATTTATATGACTCTTGTCTGCCTTGGCATGATGTAGGTAATGCATTAACAAATTTGAGTTTATTTTTTCCCCTTCTTTCACAGTAAACAGCCACGATTTGAAACGTGTATCTCGTTATTAGTCAATGAACAATTTAGACTAATTTTCCCAAACAGTGTAGCTGATGTGATGGATGAGAGTTTAGAATGTAAGATGCAATAAAGCAAACAAATCAAAATCTCTGAACAAGGCTAGTATCCTTTCAGATCCTCCATTTCTCTTGACCGTGATAGGAAGTTAATGATGAATTTCCTACATGTTAAGAGCATGACCCAGTCGAGCCTCAGTGAGACAGGATGTGCCTAGTCCTGCAGTAACTTGATCTTCCAGGGTAGGTTGGTACCCAGGGGACCCTCCCCTTTTCAGAGGAGAATGGGAGGATGGGTGGGGCTATGTAAGGGGAAGACTAGGAGAAGAGGGTGCTATGATCAGGAGGTAAAGTGAATAAATCAATACATTAATTGGAAAAAAAGAGTATGACCCTAGTAATAGTTATCATGTAACAGAGTTAACACAAGAGCACAGAGCTGAGAACCTAGAACAGTGTTTGGAGCATCAGAGTTACTTAATTAGGAAGTAGTTGTTAGATGACTGGGTGTGCTGCTCTTTGGTATTGGACTGGGAATAGACTCATGGACCAGGAACCAGCATGGGGAATGGCTCAATCTATGTCTCTTAAAGCTTTAAGAAACACTGTATGAAACATAACTAAATCACCATCAAGATTTTTCTAGATCAATCATTTTGCCTCTGACATGACCTTACCAAACTAACAAGACAAATGTCCAATCCAATCCTTAAAACTCTTTAAGCCTTCCTCACAATGAGTCCATTTAATCCTCATAGAATCCAAATCTCTCCCCATCTCCATCACACACAATCTATTAATGTTATATATTTCTGCAAATAACATTCACATTCGTTCCTCTCCCTCTGGCATCTCCGTGTTCATGTTTCCTTAGAAATCGTTTTGTTCACACTTCTTTTTCCTCCTGATGTTTTGTTCCTGGTGGGGACAGTTTCCCAATGGGGGTTACCATAATAAAGCATTAGCAATCCGTCTCCCCAGATGGGCAGACCCACAGACCACCTATAGCCTGCAATGAGAATTTCATCTAGTCGGGTAACTTTGGAGGCATCATTTCTATTAGTGTTATCTTCTTTTGGATTATTCAAATAATTATTTGTACTTTATTAGGATGTGTTCATCCATAAAATGATTCATGTTTTAAACTATTTCATGTTTCTTTTAAGAAAAAAAAAAAAGGTTCTTTTTTATGTGGATTGTTTAAAAGGGGAAGAAGTATTTAAGCCTTTATGCCAGATCTTCTCTTTATCCTTTGAACATCCAGAGTAATGTCTATAAGTTTGAATTTAGGACATATTCCACTACTTACACTGACCTTTATAGCATCTATGGTCTCTTCCCTAGTTTGACTCAAAAGGTCAAAATGAAATCTCTGACTACTTTGCATATACATTGTGTGTCACTCTGCCTTTTGTTCTTTTGTGGTAACATACAAAATCCTAAAAAAAAAAAAAAAAAAAAAAAAAAAGAAAGGACATGACTGGTTTTGGATATGGTAGAGAAGGTTTATTGTAGATAAAAGGAGAGCATAGTCAGAGGCCAGGATATCTGGGAGAGTCCAGAGTGGACATGACCCTGAACCATGTGAGGAGAGAGTGGAGAGGGGCAGCGGAGGGGAGAGAGGGGATCCAAGTGCAGAAACCAGGAGGTCTAAAAGGAAATAAAGTAACCAAAACATTGGATTATATAGGGAAGAACAACTGGGGGAAGGGCTGGAGAGTCTAGGGTAGAGCATAATGGATAAGGCAGCCACACCCTGTAACAGGTAGGGACTGAGGGATGCTGGGAGAATCTGGCAGTCAGGCTTGATTTGATACATTAAATAGGCACACCAGCCATTTGTCCCAGGGTTTGAGACTTAAGCATAGCCATGTGAAAAAGAGCCATAAAAGAAGAAATGGAGCTTCTCTCTGCATAAATGTTGTCTCCTGATGTGTGTGATATATGTAAATACAACTGACTATGCCGAGATTTTCCTAATTTCCTTTAAAAATATTGAAATCATATGGGAGCTACATTCTTTTTAACTGGGTTTCTTTGAAAATTCTAGTCACCGAACATTCTGACTTTACGACAAAAATGGCTATTTGATCACTGATAGTGCCCTAAGTAGGCTGTGTTACCCTAGGACAGGCTGATTAAAACATGGGGTGTCATTCAAATTCAGGTGCTGGAGCTGGATTTTGTCCACCTGGAGAATTGCTTCTTACAGTCCTCAAAAAGGATGGTCTATTTCACCAGGAAAAATTCTCAGATCTCATTCCTCTCACAGTACCGAAGTCTGTATCCATGGGAACTATAATCTCTAGCATCAAAATAAGACACGAAGGAAGATAAGAATGTTTGGGGAGGTAGAAAAAAAATAATTCTGGTGGAAATTAAACTCTAACATTGAAATCCCATAGGATATGTAAATTCATATAGGGTAGCCTACAAGGAAGAGAAGTTGGGGACATTGCTAAAGCTTGGAATTTGAAAAAAGGGAGGTAACTGTGGAGTTTGCTGAGATGTAAATGGTTGATTTTTGTCATCTAGGAGAATACTGTAGGCAGTTAAGAGGGTCCTGAGGGCAGGGTAGAGTAAGATAAGGCCACCCAGAAAGTGAGGCGGCGTGTGTGTGTGTGTGTGTGTGTGTGTGTGTATGTATTTGTGTGCTGGTACACATTAATATGTGTGAATGGATGTGGAGCTCAGATATCAACGTTAGTTATCTCCTTCAACCACTTTCTACCTTACTTTTGATACAGAGTCACTCTCTCATTTAGCCTAAAGCTTGCATATTTGACTCAACTGGATAGCCGAAGAGCCCCACTGGAAAGATAAGGGTACCAACCCCACTGCTGGCTGTTTATGAAGCCGTAGGTAACTAGAATCAGAGCTCCATGTTGGCATAGCAAGCACTTACTGCCTGAGCCATCTCTCCACTCTCCAAAAGGTTTAAGAAACTCAGTACCAGCATTTCCATTGTCAAAACTTAGTCTTTTCAGCAATCTTCTATTGAATCTGGGGTGTGTTATTGTTAAGAGCCTTGAAGGCCCCAGTGGGAACTTAATTACATATTCACATTTTTAGTTTCTCCATTATAATGTGTTGAAAATTGGTCTTTGAAATTAGTCAGAAGTGCTGGGTTACAAGAATAGGCCTCTGTGCTCTGCACAGGTTTCTTACCCTGCGGGAGGAAGAGACTTCATGAGAAGCATATGTGTTATAGTGATATTGAAACATTTCCCAATCTCAGATGACATGTGTGCACATTAAGACTATGACGTATCCTCTGGCACATTCAAAGGTTGTGTTCAAATCATAAGAGAAAACAAAAAAGAATGAATGTCAATGTAGATTGAAATTTGATGCATTCCTGTTTTCCTGACTCATTAAAAAACAGTCCAGAAACCTTAATAGAAAGAAATATTAGAACCGAATAATTTTATTTAGTTAATAAGGAGACTTTTTTTTATTTATCAGCCTTTATATTTGTTGGCATCATGAGTTATTTTCTGAATTATTTTGAATCTGTATTACTTTGAATCTTACATCACACTTGGTAATGATACATGCAGAGATGGATTTGTCCTTGTAATAGAACAAAACTTCTTTTCAAGTGCATTTTTCTGTATAAATTAAATGAAATTAATTTCTAGAAAAGGGTACAGGTGAGTTCTCACTAGCATGATCAAGCAAATGTGATGTGATTTCAAAATGCATATACTGAGTTGTCAAGTTGTTAGTCCCATTAAGAATTTCCCACCATTCTCCTGTAGGAGAAACACAGGGGGACAGCAACCTATTCACAAAACTTTTGACCCAAACTTTGTACTGTTTGCAAGAAATGGAGGGATATAGATGGAACAGAGACTGAGAGAAAGGCTAACTAATGACTGACCCAATTTGAGACCCATCCCATGGGAAAGAGTCAACCCTCACTATTAATAATGTTCTGCTATGCTTGCAGACAGGAACCTAGTATAACTGTCTTCTGAGAGGCTGCATCCATCAGATGATGGAAACAGATGCAGAAACTAAGAGCCAAACAATATGTGGAGATTCCAGGGAGTCTTGTAGAAGAGTAGAGGGAAGGAATGAGGGAGTTGGGGTGGTCAAGAACATGAGAAAACCAAGAGAGTCAACTAACTTGGGCCCATGGTGGCTCACAGAGACCGCAATCATCAACCAAAGAGTATGCATGGACTGAACCTAGGTTTCTTACACATATGTAGCAGATGTGACTTGTTCTTCATGTGAGTCCCCTAACAATTGGACCTGGAGCTATCTCTGACTCTGCTGTGAGACTTTTTTTGTTGTTGTTGTTTTTGTTTTTTCAAGACAAGGTTTCTCTGTGTAGCCCTGGCTGTCCTGGAGCTCGCTCTGTAGACCAGGCTGGCCTCGAACTTAGAAATCCACCTGCCTCTGCCTACAGGTTAAAGGCTAGGATTAAAGGCATGCACCACCACTGCCCAGCTGCTGTGAGACTTTAAATCCCTTTACCATAGCTGGGCTGCCTTGTCTGGCCTCAGTGGGAGAGGATGCACTTAGCCTTGATGTGACTTGGTATACCAGGGTCAGTGAGTACCCATGAGAGGAGACTCCCTTCTCCTCAGAGAAAGGAAGGGGGAGTAGAGGAGGGAGTATAAAGGTAGGACTGGGAGGAGAGGAGGGAGGGGGCTGTGATCAAGCTGTATAGTGAATACACAAATTAATGGATTAAAAAAAATGTCAAGGGAAATATGGCTGGATTAAAATCAAGGGAAAACCAAATGGGAATGAAAAACAATGTAGAAACAAAAGTAATAAAACCTCCATGCTATATAAAATATGTATATGAAAGAATACTTATTGATCAGAATTATGTAATTGTGCTTTATACTGTATGCATTTGCCAGCACCCTTCCATCCATTATTTTTCTGACAATGTTTGCATCTCCTAGTGTTTGAGTCCAACTAATATTCTACCACTGCAGGTGTTTCTCAGATAGACAGATGTCCTTCTGAGTTTTATGCCTCTTATTTTTATCACACCTTTGATTGCCACAAAATGTACACCCTGGGCATTCACCACTTCAAAAATTTATTGTTTTGTTTAATTATAGCTTGTCTATTTTGAGCTTACCTGGGATTCTGTACCAAAGCAAAGCTTTTGAGTATATTTCAGTTTCGGGTAAAGTTATCTGGTATTTGTATTATTTAAATGATTTCTGTTATGTTTTTCCAGTATTTCATGCTAAATTCCAATATGTAGAATTGTGATTGGGACCACAGGAACAGTGGATTTTGCAAAGAAGGTTTACAATTCGGTCTATATAAGGCCAGGGCCTAGTATACAAAGCTAGTGATGTGATGGGTTTTGCTTGTATATTTTTAAGAAATTTCATTGCTCTCCAAACTATATTCTGCATTATACCCAAAAGAATTCTTGCTAAAATCATTCTTCACTGGGTATAGAACACAATGGCAGCATTTCAATAATTTCAATAATCTCTATTTGTCTCAGTTGTGCAGGTAGCACGGAAAGTCAGCATTGCCCAGAAGACCTAACCTCAGTTTTCATTGCTTCCCATCATGAGAGTACACTCTGTCCAGAATAATTATTATGGGCATTATGAGGGGAGGACAAGATGAAGACTTCCCCAGCTCCTAGGAAGTTTACTTATAGATCCCAGACAACTAGTCCAACACTTTGGAAAGAATGGAATAATTCAATGCATTAAAAGAGAGTGAACATTTACCATATAACTGAGAAGCATTTGCTTTTTTTTTTTTGGTTTTTGTTTTTTGTTTGTTTTTTTTGTTTTTTGTTTTTTGTTTTGCTTTTGTTTTTTGTTCACGAGCATATACAATGTATTCCCAAACATCTACTCTTCCTTGTTGTTTCATGTACAAGTGGCCCACCTTACATCAACTTGTGTTGATGTAATCAAATTTAATTTATTTAATCAATCAAGTGTCAAAATGACTTTTTAACGGCCGGGTTGTGCAGTGAAAAGCTTTGATTATAGAATCTGATATAGTAAAATGAAAGCAGTGGAGAAATTCTTTGAATGTGACATGGCCAAACTGAACCTTTGTCTTCATACAACTTTATATAGTATTCTGTGAAGAAAGCGGGGCAAAAAGGAAGTAAGGGAAAGAAAAGGGTTATAGCCATGATGCACCACACTGTCAGACTATTAAAGATTCCATCATAATCTCATAGTCAACAGACAATTACAATAACCCAATATCACTCATTTAAAGGTGGTTATTAGGATGCAAACTCACTGACATGAAACTTAGTGTGAGTTGTTGGTGGTAGAGTTTACTCAGTGCCAAAATACTTTGCACACTGGTCTCTCATTTTAATCACAGCTTCAAGTAGATATAAAAAGATTTTTTTAGAATCATGAAGCACTCTTGTTTGTCCACAATTGTAGACTTATCTCTTTGCTATAACTCGGTGTCTCATCTCTCTAACAGGTGGACTGAGTGTAGTTCAGGATTAGAATGTGGTTGCCTAGAATGTGCAAAGTTGTTTGAACTCCAGTACCAACACCCCCAAAAAAACCGAAAACCAAAAAACAAACAAGAACAAACAAAAATTCACTTCTCCAGTGGATAACTCTACATGTATGCTCTGATAGGCCCAACACTAAAAGTCCAGAACTTCTGAACACCATAGAAATAAAAGCGTATAAGCATCATATTCCAAGATGACAGCCTATAGAGGGTCATCAAAGCACTTCTTGAATACATGTCTGACTTTTAAATTCTAGTAAGAAGCTTGGCCACCCCCATTTGGTTACAGGCACCTAACCTATTCATAATGAATATGATATCTAGAAATTGAAATTTTCCCATGGCAAAGATGATATGTTTCTGGCAGGTTAGGTACCAGGTTAGGTGGGTTAAAGAAAGTATTGATATTAGTTGGGAAAATAGTTGATAAACTCTTTCGTGTCTAGTGAAATGCAAATGCAAAGCCTATGTCAGGGTCTTCCTTCCAAGGATAAAGAATGCATGGGTGAAGACATTTCTGGGTAATCAGAACTTACTTTATCTCTTATGTTCATTTTGTAATGAACATAAGCTCTTCCCTGTGAAGTGTAATGGTAAACGATGCCAGTGAGTTTTATTCCCTAGGTGCTACCAGCCAGTTAACTAGGTTTGTGCTGGCCATATAGAGTTGACAAGGACAGGATCCCAAGCACACATCTTACACACTGGTTTGACCCCAATGTTTTATGGTATTTGTGAGCTTAACTCTGAAACTTGGTGAAATTAAAGAACCAATGAATCATGAAATAAAGCAGTGTGGTTAGCCTGGGGTGTAGAAATGGGCACTTAGAGTGGATGAGGGTATTCAGTAGACATGTCTCCTCTGAATTCACTCATGACTTGAACTGGGTGGATCTTTTTCTTGGTGGAGCCTCTTCTGACAGCTGCCCATGTTTCTTCCGGCTTCTCTCTTTTAATCAAGGGCTTTTTTAGCAGGAGCCTTCATTCTCCACATAACAACTGGGTGCCGGGGCCCTGTAGAACTCTGGATCGGATGATCTTGGTGGAGGCAATGTATGACATTTTCACTGTTTGCACTACAGCATTCATTAAATTCTTGGCTGCCTGGATCAGGGAGGTGACACTGTCCAACTGGAAGGAAAGAACAAAGAGAAAAGTTACTACAAGATTTGTGGATGTGAATGTCAACAGTGACACTTTACTTTGACCAAAGATATGAATGAGCAAATTCTTATTTTACATATTGATATGTAATCATTCACATAATCCCATCCTTTTATTTTTTAGAGATTTATCTGATGCATAAATACATCCATTTTTTTGTTTTTAATGTGGTAGGATTAAATTCTTTCTCTTCGCGAGGAAGCTACGCACACACAACACACACACACACACACACACATTACATGAAAGTGGAGACATATACACATACCACTTTTTTGAGTATTTCATAAGAAATCATACTTAAATGGGTCTCTATTTTAACATAGAAATGTTATTTTTGTGGACTTCTACATTCTATATTCCATCTTGGCTGCCCTGGACCCGAAGTGGAGCTCTATTGGGTCATGATCCCCTGGCTATGACATGGCAGCTATGCTCTCTGCCCTGCACCTTCTCAGGAATGGTATCTCTTCTTTCCTACCCTCTGCATGGTGGATCTCCTCTTTCCCTTTCTTCCTTGGTGACTTGCCGGAGAATCCTAAAAATCCCGCCTCTGTTTCCCTGCTCAGTCATTGGTTGCCGGCATCTTTATTTACTCATCAAAACCAACTATGGGCAGGGTGCCCCCAGTATCTTACGGTGGATATATGTGCACATTCTCATGCAATCTCGGGGACCCAAATTAACATAGTACAAGTAACATTAGGCCAAACTCAAAACAAGTTTCCAGTTTGCAGTGGATGAAGGAAGACAAACAGTGAGAGACATGACTGGTAGAGACCCAGAAAATAATAGACTGCAGAATGTTCGCTCCTAAAGAGAATGTATATGTTGTACTCCAACCTCTAAGGGAAAAAAGGGGGGTATACAATGAACTAAAGAGCTAGTGAAAGTAGATGACTACAAGGAAATAGTATTGTCAGAACACAGCAGAGGCTTCGCGTATCAAGTCTCAGCTGTTAAGATAGCTGTCTCCTTAGAGGTCTGCCAGAGCCTGAAATATACAGAGGCAGAAGCTCACAGCTAACCATTGAGCTGATCATGGGTTTCCCAATGGAGGAGTGAGAGAGAAGACTGAAGGAGCTGAAAGGCTTTGCGGCCCCATGAGTAGAGCAATAATACCAACCAACCAGAGCTCCCAGGGCCTAAACCACCAGCCTGGGAGTACATAGGGAAGGGCTGATGGCTCCAGCTGTATATGTAGGGGAGGATGACAGTGTCAGGCATAGGTGGGTGAGGAAGTCCTTGGTGCAGTCAAGGCTGGATGCCCCAGTGTGGGGAAATCTTGGGTGGGGAGGTGAGAGTGGGAGGGTGGGGGCATATCCTCATAGAAGCAGGAGGAGGGGGGATGGGATAAGGGGGTTCCTGGATGGGGGGGAAAGAGGATTACATCTGAAATGTAAATAAAATATCCAATAAAAAATTTAAATAAAAAAAAAAAAGACTTGTACAAGCCCAAGCTAGGATCAAATTCCAGTAGCAAGACCATTGAACTGATCAAGGGGTTCCCAATGGAGGAGTTAGAGTGAAGACTGAAGGAGCTGAAAGGGTTAGCAGCCCCATGAGGAGAGCAACAATACCAACCAACCAGAGCTCCAGGGTCTAAACTACCAGCCTGGGAGCACATAGGGAGGGACCCATGGCTCCAGCTGTATATGTAAGGGAGGACGACCCTGTCCAGCATAGGTGGGAGAGGAGATCCTTGGTCCCATGAAGGCTGGATGCCGAGTGTGGGGACTTCAAGGGTAGGGAGGTGGGAGTGGGGTGGTAGGTGGGGGCTTATCCTCATAGAAGCAGAGGAAGGAGGGATGGGATAGGGGGTTCCTGGCACGGCGGGGTGGGGTAAGGGGATAACATCTGAAATGTAAATAAAATATCCAATAAATAGATAAATAAGCTAACCGAACATCACTTTCCTCCCTTAACCAAAGAGCCACTGATAGTCATTTGCTGCCAGGAGAGGAAGTCGATTTTTGCTAAGAGTGTAGCCCCTGATAAGTTAGCCGTGTTCCTGTGCAAGATCACACACCCATGAATATACGGGCAGCACACATTGACCTCGATGTGGGGAAACCGAATAAACAAGCAGGACACAGCCTTGAGCAGGAAGGCAGGTGCTTCTGGGAAGAGCGAGTATGAGTGAAACCTGGTACATGGATTTCTCAAAGAACTACTGATAAAATATCCCCATGTTGTCTAGTATAACTGGGATGGTACTTGTCAAACCCAGCACAGAAAAGCAAAACAAAGACACAAACACATTTTTCCAATGAGTCCAATAATATTTTAGGAGGCTGAATATGGCATCCCTCAAACGTGACGTCACCAGCTTTGTGTTGTGGGTTCTGCACCATCATAGATTCTTTTATAAAGGACAAGCATGGGGACCACCTGTCATTTAAGCTTTACATCAGTGGCTTTGATCTGACCCCTCCAAAAACTTAACGTTCTCTTGCCTTCCTTTTGACTTTGTAATCTTACCATGGATAGACTACATTGGCTTCCTCTCCTTTTGATTTCTCCATGCAAGCAATATCTTTAGGCAGGGAGCATAGAAAGGGAGCTCAAGTTCAACCCAGCTCTCACAGTATGGGGACTGGCTTGTCTTCCTTCTCTACTTAATCAGTAAGTCCCTACCTGTGCGAATATGAACTCTTAGCTTGGTTTTTGAAAAATCTTTTGACTTTAAGATTTTAAATGGTTATAGGAAAATCTTATGTTCCACATGACTCAGGGAAAACACACGACAAATTATGCCCCCCGAAGAGCATGATGACTGGATTTATAGACAGTAAATTAGGGCAATTGCTCATAGAATACTGTTATTTTATGAGGATAACTTCCAGACATTGCTGGAGGCTACTCAGGTCTCTGTGCTATATGTGCTGAAATGAGTGCCTCTGAGCTACTAGCCAAAAGACAAGCGATGGCAAAGACAAGTCGAAATAATGGAACAAAATTTCATTCTGTACCCAAGGAGTGTCTATAGTCTACTCATAAAGAATAAATATGTGCAACTGAATGCCTGCAAAACATTATTAAAAATCCTTTTTGTTCAGATTTAATTTCATGAAAAATACTTTAAGAGAAGGCATTGGTAGAACTCCACATGTAAAGGCAAAGGTAAATTTGGGTGAGGTAATACAGGGCTATGGCATCCACAATAAACTCATTGAACAAAATGTCCTTAAAATCACCTGTGCAGTACAAGACTATTGACTCATTCCAAATGTCTAGGGAGCAAACCAGCCAGACTTTAAAATTGAGGCCGATGGGATCCCTATTATATATCACTTGCATTAACTGAAAGTTCTGCTGGCAAACATAACCTGAAATGTTTGCCACAGAGAGGATCTTCTTACTGGCATCTGCTCACACTCCCTTCTGAGCTAGATGGAGAACTAGGAACGGGATCAGGATCGGCTATGACTCTAAATTTCTTCCCCATTCTCACACATCACAGTAACATGTTAACATTGCGCATGTGTGTGCGCATGCGTGTGGACACATACACACACACACATACACAAAAAATAATAAATAAAATATTTAAAAAAAACAAAACTGTACACAAATTCAATTATAGCTTCCAGGACAAGGAAGTCCCTGTTTAATCATTAAAGTGTATATATGCAATCCTGATTAATCAAATACATTCTCTGATACTCAGAAAAGAAATTTAAATTAATATCTTTGCCTAGATTTTGAAGCCTCTGGGAGGACGCAGTAGTCTGACTCTGAAAACCTTTTTTCACTCTGATTTAAAGGGCTCAGTTAGAGCATTTGGATTAGACATCAGCACAGATCTTATTAAAACACATGCACATGCATTGGGTGGTTAAGTGCATAAAATCGTTGCATCCTAAAAGATTTAAAGATCCTTTTTTTATGTTTCTAACTTATAGGCACAATTGATATCTCTAGACTAAAGTCTAACCATGATTAACATACACTGTGAAATGCTGCAATACATTTTTTCAGCAAAAATACATGAGCAAATTCAATATTTTCCGATCTACCATAAACCTCTCTTGAGCATCTCATTTATGCCAGCACTTACTTAACACATTCTATTGTCTCCAAAGAGATTTACCTGAAGAATGGCCTACATTGAAAACATTCTTTTTTTTTTCCTAGATGTATTCAAAAATGCAAAACAGCCTTGCTGGCTTAAAAGGCAACTTCAGTAAAGGCTTTGTTAAAGCTAGTTCAATTGGAGTTGCATCTCCAGATTTAAGTTGTCAAGGTCATTAAGAAGAGGAGAAAGTTTATTGTAAAAACATGAAATGCATCTCTATGGACCTCTGATATTCACAGGGCAAACATGTCCTTGGCCAACTCCAAACATATACATGTACATGTACATATACACATATGTATGAAATGATTATTATCTTTCACCAATGCTGATTGAAGGACAAATATTGAGGCCAGAGAGATATATCCATGATTATCATGATTATGAGTACATATTGTTCTTGCAGATAACCAATATATGGTTCTCAGCAATATTTGGTAGCTGACAATCTGACAATGGCCTCTTACACCAGCTCTAGGAGACACAATGCCCTTCTCTGGACTCTGTGTGTAACTGTCCCTCAACATATACATAAAAATAAAAATGAATCCTTTTTTAGAAGACAGATGTTTAGTGGAGGTACTGATTTTTCCAAATAATAATAGCTCTAGAGACATTTTATATGTTCAAAATGACAATCTTTATCTTCCTTAACATTAAATTTATCATAAGATAATAATCCTCCATCAATAGAAATGATGGTTATTATTTATATGCTTCAATTATTTGAAACAATCAGTAGTGCATATTTGGCATACAAATAAATGAAATGTTATTTATATAACTTTTAAATTATATGTGTAGAGAAGTCACCAAATATTTTTTAAGACAGCCACAGTCATGTTTTTGGTCATCCCCCTGTACTCTTCCATGAAACTATAAATGACACCTAGATTTTCTATACTCAGACTTCACCAGAAATTTTCTAAAAGCTATAATAAGAAATGAATCACTGACAAATATTTTTTGATGATTTGCATTTAAAACTGAGAGCCTGTTACAGATACTCTTCTCAGAAATCCTCAACTTCACAGCTTTAGAGTAGAATCTATCCTTCCTCAAAACTACAGGTTAATGACTATGAAAGACAAACATATCTTATCACAAGAATAAAACCTGAGTTTTGCAATAAACAACATAAATCTATCCCAATCTGCTACCTAGTCAATGCTACACGAGAAGGGTTTGATAATAGTCATTTTTGGTATTTACTATTAGGGTTGTTAATTTCTCATAAATGTAATTTTATAACTGTCACATCAGCACAAACTGCCACAGTCTTTGGGGCTAAGAAGATGGAGACTGCAAAACCATGGAACATACTCAAAGTGGAAGACTGTCTACCACCAGTTTGACAATTGTCAGCTATTGGGTAACCCTGACCTTGATGAGGAAAAATTCCTGCCAAGCACAGTGGCAAGGACAGTGGATTTCTGCCGGAGGATGCATTTCCCTCTATTTCCTTTGGGAGGTTTGTTCTGATTTAATCCTCAAAACCTTCTGAAGTGTAGCTTTTCATTTTACTGATTATAATACTGTGCTTGAAGACCTAAAATTAACATCTGTGTACTTATTTAATCAACATTTTTCATACATATAAAGCAGTTAGTTTTCTTAGCTTCATCACAGATATACACACACATATACACACATACATGCACACACACACCGCAACAAATACACAGCAACACACACACAAATACACACACACATATAGTACATACACATGCATATATACACACGTATAAACCATATACACACATATGTCACTCACATATATACATTCACACATACAACACATACACAGACATGCACATATAAAAAACACACACAAATATACATGTATACCACTCACAGGGACACATACACATGAAAATATACACACATATACATAAATATATATACATATACCCAAATACACATGCACACACAGACAGACACATATAGACACACACACACTTCTAGACACAAGATGGGAACAATAGGAACAACCTTCCATGTTTCTTAGGTCTTTATGTATTTAAGTGATTCTTAAGATGTGTCCGAAGTGCTTATGATTCCCTAAAACAAGGCTAGTATTTTATTTTATTTTTTTAAAAAAAATTGGGGCTACAGAAACAAAGAGATAAATAAATAAATTATTTTACATGATTGTCACCTAAGTATCCATATATTCTTTATACGGATTTCTACAGAATGCCTCTTTGTAGTAGAAATTATTATTTAAACCCCAAATTTGCCGGGGCAAATCTCCTACCCGAGGGAGACCAGTAAAGGAAGACACAACTCAATAATTATGTATAAATCGCACGCCTGGATTGGGCAGATTTACCACTACACTACTCTAATCCCTGGCTATGAGATCCTTATAACTTGCGGTTTTATCCAGGCCGCGTGGTTGTCCAGCTCCATTGTCGGCTTCCTTCTACCTTCGGCTTCCTTCTGCTTCAGCTTCCTCCTGTTTCTCCCTCTTGCAACTCCTGAGGACTCCCCTCTTCTGCTTCTGCTCTGCCTTTTATATTGAATTCCTCTCACTCTCTCCTCCCCTAAGCCTTTTTCTCGCCTCCCCTTCTACTGCCCAATCTCTGGCTCTAGTCTTTATTTTACAGGTTTTAATTGAACAGAAGGTTTACAAGATGTCGTCTGTGTACAGATTCAATCATCCTCTGCAGCCCCTCCCAGGAGGGTGGAACTAGGATCAAAATACAAGCCTGGGGCTATCCACAACACCTCTTTATAATTTTAAGTAAAATGTCATTTTGCCAAGTACTTTTTATATTCCTGAAATTCCACTACATGTTTAAAACTTACATTATGACATAATCTTTCCATAGTCTATAAGACTTGACTATAGTTTAATATAATCCCATTAATGATAACACGGTCCCAGTAGTACTGAATTGAAGGGTAAGCCATAATATCTATAAAAAGTAGGAGCCATATTGATGCATGAACATTATAAAATTGCAACAACAAAATTTTAAGATAAAAATGCCAGTTTTCTGGGTCTAACCATGTCTGGTTAGTGTCGCATTGTACCCATAGTCTCATAGGCCTGGGAACATGTGTGCTCAGTCTAGCCTGAATTGATAATATATATTTGTGCACTCAATCAGTGGTTTCAATCTCGAATGAGCAGCACTTATCACTAATTCATACCAATATGCTTGATTCAACCTAGTGGAGCAAGAGGGTTGTCAGCTAAAGAGACAGAAGATTTCTTTGGAAATGATTCCAAGGGAAGCCTGGAGCAATAGAGCTGTTATCTGAGATGGGAGGCATGGAATATGTCAGTGAAAATACTATGCACCTTGAGGAAAACAATTAAAGTGTCCTTCAAATCACTTCGTTCTATTTACTTCATACAAACACTTCGTATCTGAGAAAAATATCACGGGCTTCGGAATTGTCCACATTGGAGAAAATACTAGAAAGTTCTAATGCCGAATTTAGTTTCTTTTCAAATCAGACATCTCTTTCAGCTTGCCTGGAGTGTCTTATAAAACAAAGCAATCTTCCAGAACCTCTCTATAGATAAGTACAGCTGTCTCCTGGTTGAAGGCAAGACGTTCAAACACATTTCGGAGCAGCTGGCTCTTGCCCTCCCAGCTGCCTGGAAAATGAGAAACTTTTCTGGCAGCAGGCCCCAAGCCCAAAGCAGTGGGTGTCTGAACTAATCCCCAGGCATCAGAATGCACTAGGCTGCAGACACAGGAAAGCATGTGCAGCTTTTAATCATCTTGATCTTTGGCTTTGTGTAAAGTCAAAGAGGAAAGCTCCCAGGGTAGGATGGGAGATCAGGCGGGTGTATAGATGTTCCTATGCTGCAAACGAGGAGAAAGTCGGTACAGCTAAGAGGTTAAGGATGGGCTCAAGGCAGACTAGATGAATTCAAGCAGTTTTTCTCACTGAACCAGAGGGTATGTTTGGTTTGGTTTGGTTTTGATGTGTAAAATAGAAACATATCAACACGAACTGCCCAGAATTGTCTTAAGACAGTATGCAAGGCAGTGACCTGTACATACACCATTCTCCATGACTATGAAGGCATTGAGAAAAGCAGTTCCTTTGAACCGGGACAAGCATAAAGCTTGAAATGAAGAGGAAAGATGAATTTCCAGTAATGCTCAATTTCTCAAACCTATGTGCAAAGGCCATCTGCGTCAAGGTTTATATAGAAGTTTATATATCACACCAATAGGAGCTTTGTGAGGTAGGTAGCATTTCCTTACTGATCAAATGAAGCATCTGATAAATGTAAGACACAGGATTCCCGGGGACTTGGGCAACGTAATCGAAGCAGGAAGGGTGGACTCAAATCGCATGATGCTCCAAACTGTACTCTCCATCATCCTGGACTGACACTTTCTCTAAACAAGGAAATGTCTCATAATTTTTTTAAAATGTCTTCTCTCCCTGAGTGATGACTACTTAGTTCATTTGAAATCTCCTAACCCCCTGGTTTTGTTTTGTTTTGTTCTCTCGATTTGTGATGCCGAAACAGTTGTCACATATTAGTTTGGGAGTCTTCCTGCTTGTGTCTTGACGTTTCTAATATCACTTCTCCTTCAGACACTCATTCGAGTGTGCCTGTACATTTGTTCTGTACCATGCATGTCTCAAGAGAAACATTGATTTAAGTGACTGAAACTTATTATGTTTATGGGCATCTAGGCAGACCCCAACACCTAATTAAAGACCATGTTTTCACATTTGTGTATCTCTCTGGACAAAGTTAGTGGTTTTTATTTTCTTGTTAAAATCTACTACTTAACATAACACTCATAGGTACAGGCTTCATATAGCACATTGTTAGGAGTCTTAGCTAGGGTCACCCTCATTAGATTCCTGAGAGTTTCCATTCCCCTTGGTTTATAGCTTATCCCAGAGATGCTTCTCCATTCCAGTTGCCTCTTCTAGTACTTTGTCTCTCTATCTTCCCCAACCTGAACACTCCCTTTTCCATCCTCACCCATCCTCCACCCAGTTGCCTCCCTCCATCCACCTGTGATGTCTATTCTATTTCCCATTGTCAGTGAGATTCAAGCATTCCCCTTTGGGCCCTCCTCGTTAGTTAGCTTCTTTGGGTTTGTGAATTGTAACATGTACATTATGACTAATATCCTCTTATAAGTGAGTACATTCTATGTGTTTCTTTTTGGGTCTGGGTTACCTCACAGGATGATATTTTCTAGTTCTATCCATTTTCCTGAATACTTCATAATGCCATTGTCATTTAATAACTGAATAAAACTGCATTGAATAAATATATCACATTTTCTTTATCCATTCTTCAGTTGAGGGGCATCTGAGTTGTTTCTAGTTGCTGCCTATTACGAGTAAAACCCTATAAACACAGTTGAACAAATATCTTTGTGGTATGGTAGATCTTCTTTTGGATATATGCCTAGGACTGGTATAGTTGGGTCTTGAGGTAGATCAATTCCAATTTTCTGAGAAATCACAAAATTGATTTCAAAAGTAGTGTACAAGTTTGCACTCCTACCAGCAATAGAGGAGTGTTCCCCTTGCTTCACATCCTCACCACCACTGTGAACTGTTGCTTGAGTTTTTGATCTTAGCCATTGATGGGTAATAAGGTGGAATCTCTGAATGTTTTTGATTTGCATTTCCCTGATAACTAAGTACTTCTTGGCCATTAGAGACTTCCCTGTTGAGAATGCTCTGTTTAAATCTGTACTCTATTTTAAAAATTAGATTATTTAGTTTGTTAATGTCTAATTTTTTATGTTCTTTTATGTTAGCAATAGGGGACATGGAACAGGCAGTGGCCACCTTCTATAACCAAGCATGACTTCTAATGGAGGGATTGGGGTATCAACCCAGCCACAAAATCTTCAACCCAAAATTTGTTCTACCTACACAATATACAGAGATAAAGATGGAGCAGAAATTGAAGGAATAGCCAACCGACTTGAGACCCATGCCATAAGAGAGCCAAACCCAACACTCTCAATGGTATTCCGCTACACTTTCAGACACAAGCCTAGTAGACTTCTGAGAGGCTTGACCCAGAAGCTGTTGGAAACAGATGCAAAGACCCACAGTCAAACACTGGGCTCACCTCAGGAAATTATGTGGAAAGTGGGAGGAAGCCTTTAAAGAGCCAGAGAGGTCAAGGACACCACAAGAAAATCTATAGAATCAGCTCATCTGGACCATAAGGACTCACAGAGCCCACCAACCAAAAATCATGCATGGGGCAGACATTGGCCTCTCCACACATGTAGCAGTTGTGCAACTGGGTCTTAATGTGGAAGCAAGGACTGTTTCTGACTGCATTGCCTGCATTTGGTTACCTTTTTCATAACTTGGTTGCATCATTGAGCCCAACAGCAGAAGACGCCCCTTGTCTTACTACCAGCTGATATGCCAAGATTGGTTAATATCCATAGGAGACCTCCCCTTTTCTGAGAAGAAAGGGATAAGGAATGTAAGGGGGAAGTAAGAAGGAGGACAGGGAGGAGATGGGGAATAAGCTATAACCATAATATAAAATAAATAAATAAATAAATAAATAAATAATAGAAAAATATACAAATATAAAAACGATAAAGCAGGGATCACAAAGAGAGAAGAAAGTTGCCCTCTTGGGCAAAGCTTTTAACTCAGAGGCCCAGACATTTCAATGATGCATGCCATGTGTCACAAGGGCCATAATTTAATGGTAATAATAGTTCAAATACTGAAATTGGAAAGTGATTTACGGTTTCTACATAAATTAGTCTGTCTTAAAGGTTACTCATCTAATTGTATTCTTTCATTCAATTGTATTCTGATATACTATCTTGAGTGGAACAAGAAAAAATAGAGTTTAGGTCTAGCTTTTTAGTAGCCAAACCAAAGAAGCCCTTTAATAATACAGTGCCCAGTAAAATGAGTGTGTTCAAAAGAGCTATTTTCTGTTTATGACTATATATCTTAGCAGAGAAACAAAAATGAAAATAAAACCAACTGAGATACTCTAGTCTATGAACCATAGTAAAAAACCGAATGTCATTGTTCCTGTAAATCAATAGTAAAACATACCATGTTCCAAGATCTTAAGTTTTATTTCCCAAATTATTTAATAATTTTGTCTTGAATATTGGTAAGCGTTCATTTGTTTGGTTCATCTTCACAGTAATGTCTCCCATGGCAGACACTGTTAGCTGAATGTCCCTAGCCATTTGTCCATTCTTCATTGATTCTTGATTTTATTCTTATAGCAATTAGCTCAGCCATCATGGGTAGATCATGATTGGTCATAGGTAATTACCCTTTATGACAGTTGGTCTGTAGGCGATTCACGTCACCCTGATCTAATCAAAATGTTTTCTGGTTTCAGGAAAGAATTATCATTCATAGAAAGCAACTCTGCACTCTCTTGCACCCTAAGAAGCAGTGCACTAAAGCTAGAATAACTTTGAATTCATATCAAAATCATGAACTAATGCCCAAGAATAGACAACAGCAAGTAACAGATGGTGAAAAAGAGAACTGTGAAAAGTATTCAGGCTTGGTAGCATCATAAAACCATGGAATAATTATAATCTGAATGTATGGTAATTATTTATGTCTTTGATAGTAAATGCTACTCTGTGGAACAACAGGTATCGTATTCTAAACCCATTTTTTTCCTGCCAGTCCAAGATCATGCAAATAAAGATGATATCATCCTTCCAGCTGATCTTTCGCATTCTACCATCTTGAGAATTTGTTCTACATTCCTTTAACTATCTGCCTCACATTACATCTGTATACACACACACACACACACACACACACACACACACTCACGCGCATGCGCACCACACACACAGAGCCTGGCTGTTGGTACTTATAAGTGTCTGGTTCTATGTTACTTTCTTATTTAACCCCTACTGCACATCTTTCCTTAAGCAATAACTATTCCATTTGCAACCATCCATCTATAATTGCTTCAGCTGGATTCTGTAATTTGAATCCCAAGCTACTTTATTCATGGAACCATATTCATCATCTATTCTCATCTCTATATTCCAAGATCTAGGAAAGACTTATTAAATCACAGAGGCATTTATGCTGTGGTAGAATTTTGGTAAACTGAAACTATTTGATTTCTCTTAAAGAAAATTTTATCTAAGATATTACATACAAAAACTTTTAAAAATCAATTCTGTTTTACTACTTTGCTTGAAGCAGGGTCTTTCATGCTTTTTCTGTAGGTGATCTACATAGTACAGGCTTAGCTGCTCCACAAGTTCCCTATGATCCACCTGTCTCTACCTTCAGAATGCTAGGCTTACAGCTGTGCACAACTACATCTGAATAATCTTAACGTGGTTTTTCTAGGGATGTAGCTAATCTTGTTAGCCCCAAATAGCAACAGCCTTTACCCACTTACCCATCTTATCAGCTCTTAGGAACATCCTTTAGACACATGCTAAATAAAGGGAAGAAGTATTGAGGGCATGTGAGGAACAAATGGATTGTGCTACATACTGGTCTGTACTAGGTCTAATAATTTTAGATGACCAATGTGATTCCCTGTGCCTTTATGTCACCTCTGAAAATAAAGACAATGACAGTAACTATCTAAAGGTGACAGATCTCTACATAGATATAAACAGTTATATGGAGGTATGTGTGAATGCTGTTAGGTCACTCTTAGAACAGTTTTAGACCCATTGTATGTACTATATGCAAACATTTACAGCAATAATAATCTTTTAGATGGTAGTTCTTTAACACATAGTCAAGATGTGTATATATTCTATCTTATAAACTCCTTTCTTCAATTTCTTATTCATATCATTAATTCAAGTCATTATCTCTTTTACATGAACTAATGGAATGGCCTCCTATTTATCTCCTATGTTAGATTCCCTTTTATATTTTTATTCACCCAAAATTTTATTTCTAAAGCATCATCCTAGTGATTTTTCTGATTTATAAACTTTCCATGTAAGAGAAATAATTCTATAATAAAGTTTGTGTGGTTGACTATGTTGTATTCTCCAATGCTCATGTTATTATTTTACTCCAGTCTGACTCTTGGTTCCTTTCTCATCACTTAAAACAAAATCATGTTCTCCTATCTTTGGGATGTGCTTATCTCTTCTCCAAGAGTTACTTTCCTTGAAATCATACTTATTCTTTCAGACTCAGCAAGATTGTGGCATTGATCCCCTAGTGAGATTTGAATCATTTCTCAAGCTCTATTTTCCCCTCTCAGGAAGAGGTCATCATAAACTTCTCTGTCCCCATTGTACCCTGCACACACACTGTCATTATAGCACTTGTCGCCGTGGAGGCAGCTCCTTTGTCCTGATCTTCATTGGGAAAACAGATATAAAACTATAGGTAAGCAAGAAACCAAACTCAAATTTTATTGGCTTGTTGCCTCATGTTTAAAGTGGTGATTATACCTTTTACAAGATCCGAGAGAAATAACTATCATTTTCTTTGATTCGTTGGGACTGATAAGCCCCACTTTGCAGCCACATTTATCATGTTAGAAAGAGAAAAATAAGGAGAAGAGGATGAATGCTAATCTAATCGAAGTAGGTTTAGATTTGCTGTCCAATATCAAACAGAAATACATTAAATGACTCCTTTGATGCTACCTTGTTTGAAACCAACCATATTTAAAAAGATAAAAGCTGCTGATTTAAATGTTCCATCAAAGAGTTTTAAATATTATTAAAGGAAATCAATGATTATTGGCAATCTCAGTAAAATAGAATGGGATGACATAGTTATTCTTAAGGGAATTTTACAGAGATGAATAAGCCTCTGGATTGAATGAATGTTAAATCTTGCATTCTTATTCCATTAAAACCAGTATTTGCTCTTTGCTACTTAAATCTGATTCATAAATCCATGTAGAAGACTCTCAAAAACACTAATATAGACCTGCCATATGACCCAGCTCTACAAAGGATGTAAATATTCTCCAAGAACTTTACCTCTTGCCAAAGAGAGATTCTTGACCATTTATACTTATCCCTGCACCTGTCACAATAGCCAGGAAACAGAGCCAGCCTAAGTGTCCGTCAACTGAGAAATGGATAAAGAAAATGTGCTACATATATTTATATATGTATATATATATAATATATATATATTTCATTCAGCTGGAAGATAAAATGAAATCATGAAGGTTGAAGGAAAATGGATGGGATTGTCAAGCTTACAAAGGTCAGAAATGTCAGTATTGTATATCTCTCTCATACATGTATCCTAGCCTCTAACTGTTAAATATGTGTATTGGCATGTAAATGTGAGAATATCCTTGGACATGGAAAGTGTCATTGAGATATGATTTAAAAATATACTTTATTTGAGGGTCTGAGAAATAAAATTAAACTTTTAAGATATTAAAGAAGTTGGGGGTAAAAAGGACAGTAAGGAAAAGAGGTGTCTGGAGATATCACGAAGGGGGAGAGAAAAAGATATGAGTCAACTAAAACCAAATATTCATGAAAATGCCCCAAAGAAACTCTTTATTTTTTGAGTTAATTTTTAAAAATATGTTCCATAGACCATCTAAAACCAAGCCCATGACTAAGTCTGAATTTATCCCAATAACCCAAAAAGACAATATAGAATTACTTGTCTCTGTAGTCCAAGTTCTCCATCTTGTGTCAGAGAAGAGACAAAACATGACGTATGTCAAGAATCCACTTGCCACATCTATAACCTTGACATGGCTTATTGGAAGTAACTAGACAGCTTGATGATTGGAGGCTGAAGGGAACTGGTAGGAGCTCAGCAAAGGAAGTTTGATTTATAACCTTTCTAACTGATGACTTTTCCAGACTTGTATCAAATGGTCTTTCTGGATCTCAGCCCTGAATTTATTTAACCTTTGTTGCTGTGCCAATTTATCTACACCTATTAAGTCTGCCTTTCCAAGACTGTGGGCCCAATTTAGGCCAGATATAGGCCTAAGTAAAGTATTTTTGGCAGGTAGCTTCTTGACTTAGAGCCCAGTTCCATTTACTGACTTATGTGTGAATAAGCTGGGGCCTTAGTACCCCATGTTTGTGTTCTGACTTGGGATGTGTAATTGACAACTAACGAAGACTGACAGAAAGGTATTTTCAGCCATAAGTAAAGAGATAAAACTTTCAATGTTCACTTGGATACCAAATAGTTTTTTGTAGTTATGTATTCTCTGAGCTTAAATTTTCTTCTGCTATATATGTTAGACTGAATTATTTATAAAAGCTTATCCAGTTCTATAAAATTAAGAGTCTTGACTATTATCTCTTCCTTTGGGTCCTCCTATAGACTCTTTAAAATTATGAGAAATGATAGACGTGTCCAGGTTGTTACTCTTAAATTCTCATGCTTGTTTTCCTAATATATGCAGATTGCATGCCTATTCACAATATTACATGGTCTTTGGATTTAGCATGTATTGTTGGATTACTCATATTTGAGTATTTCCTTCTGTCTTTGTCATTCCTTTCACATTAATACGTCTCTAAAATAATCCAATATTGTGGGACTGCCTGAGTCCCTAATGCTAGCTTTCTAGGGGTAACCCTAAGCATTCCTGAAATAGGAAATAGCCCACACACATGAATTTTAAGGTTTCAGAAAACAATCCTGTAACTTCCATAATAGCAGTGCAGAGTACTCTACCATGTGACTACTGGTCCAGAATATTCTATATTGTGACTAATTCTCTAAAATACTCTATACTGTGACTACTGGCACAGAACACTCTATGTTGTGAATATTGGCCCAGAACACTTTATATTATCACTACTGGTCTGACCTTTTATACTATGCTACTGGTCTGAAACACTCTGTAACACTGTGACTGTAAGTACTAACTCTCTATACTGTGACACTGGCCATAATACTCTGTACTATGACTATTTGTCCAGAATACTCTCTACTGTGAGTACTGATCATGAATTCTCTATACTGTTTTACTGTCCCATAACACTGTGACTACTAATTCAGAACTCTGTACATTCTACTTGTTTCACCCTGTGACAACTACAAAACCTGAGCTCTGTTTAGCAGGATTATGTATAATTAAGTGCAAAGTCTTTGGTGTTTTAGATTAAAAAAAAAATTAAGCCTGAAACCAAACTTTTAAATTTTGATGAATATATTGGGTAACTTAAAATAACGTGATAGGAAATTATATATTATCCATTGAAAAATAAACTGAATGGAATTGAGCAATAGGGATTATTTTTTTTTTACACCAAATCACTATATTGAACCACCAACCAATCAAGTCACAATTAATAGAACAACTTGCTAAACTAAAGTCAATATTTAATATAAAAAGAACATTTCAAGGTCTTTCAGATGGAAAGGTTCTAAAAATAAATCGCTGTGCTGTAATATGGACTCCACTACCCAATGTGACCATATCTTAAGAAAATGTAACAGCTTGTTATTGAGAGAGAATGCTACATTTATTCTTTCTGAGACTATTCAAATGTTTAAATTTAAATATATTCAGCTCTCACAACTCCCAAACAATATAAAAACCTGTCAAGAAGCATCACTCTGTTCTTTCTTATAGATTTGCAGCCAATTTCATGGTGATATTATTAAAGTTTATATTGTCCAGCCTTGCAGATCACTGACAGGAAATTAAATGATTTGGGATATTTGGAAGAGTAGTTACAAATGTACTAAGAGGCACATATGTGTATTTAGCTCCTCATACAAGAAGAATGTTTTGCATTATTAGAAAACATAATGAGTGAATAAACAAATGAATGAAAATTTGTCATTCTTCATACACACACACAAACACAAATTCACATGTTTTAATTTATGATAGCCTACCTCTTCAACTTATCCAATTAACCTTTCCTATTCTATTCATGCTATTCACAACATATTTAGGGTATGGAGCCCCAGATCTCATTCTAATAATTAGTATTTTCTAATCTGATACACATCAGAAAGACTGCCTCCTTTTTTACATCTTATTTTGAGAATTAATCCAGTTTTAGAAGTATCTGCCAGTGAAGCTTCTGTGGCTAGGTGGAGAATGGGAGCTAATGGACTTTCCCAGGATCATAAATCTAATCAAATCCTTGGAGTGAACATTTGCATATTTGTAATGCATAGTAAATACAGCTGACTATGATGTAAAACTTTAGTAACAACTCCATATATACTCAAGTCATTGACTGATAGTCAAAAATATGTACTGTTGGTCACATTATTTTCCCTTGTCTTTAGGTGAAACACAGAGATTTGTGGTCACATATATAGTAACAAGGCAAATTCTGAACCCAGGGAGAATAAGTCCACATTTTAACCATAAAGCAGACTTCCCAGTTCAGGCAAATTCAGAACCTAAATCTACCTTTCTAGCAGTAGTACATGTTTTCCATACACCATTACCTTGCTAACACCAGCTATGACAGTCTATAGAATAAAGGATGTGTTAAATTTCCCTAGAACATTTAAGCTGATCTTTCCAATGTAGAAAATATAGCTAGAGTCTGCATCTTTCCTACCAGCTGTGCACTGGAAATACAATTTATTATCCAAAGATCTGTACTTCTGGTCTTAAGGGACTGGCCACAATGTAAGCAAGAATAAAGTCTGACTTCCATTATGATTGACATTGCCACTCTGGTAGGCCATCTGTCACCTCAGAGAGGCTGCTTGCTACTTTATGCTAAGTAACTATTAAATTAGCCCCAGAGGTTAGTGAGAAGCTCAGTCAGTACAGTGCATGCTTTGCCAAATCCCACAAACCACATATACAAAGCTGGATGTAGTATAGTCTGGTTGAATTCCAATCTCAGTTCTGCAGAAACTGAAACAGGAGGATGCCTGTGACTCACTCACCAGCAACACTAGACTCTTGTTAAAGGCCATTCAATGGATCATATCTGAAAAAACACACCCTATCCAGGGAAGCAGGTAAGCTAAGAACAGATCGTTTCCTCTCCCTCCATTCCTCCAAGTCCACTCTCCCAGTCCTATTGCAAACTCTGTAGCAGACCAACTGCTATAACTCCATCATACTATCTGCACCCATTCCCAGGGAATAAGCAGATCATGGTGGAACTCCTCATTTCCTCCTCCTATGGGCTCCTCAGCCTCCCTTCTCTTAGCCCACCAATTACCAAGTGTCAGTCTCCCAACATAAGAAATGCATTTTACCTAGAACTCCCAATGGTCACACCTATCAGGATCTCATAAGATTTTCCACTAGATAACACAGAGCCACATGCTCTCTTAAGAACAGAGAGGGCAAGAAAAATCAAGGACCAACCAACCAACAATGACAAGACAGTTATCAACAACCAGAATTAGAATCTCCCCAAACCCAGACTAGACTTTGGTGTAAAAACACAATAACATCCAGAATAATATGTCTCCAAAGAGCCAGGATTCCTACTACATCAAGCCATGAGTATTGTTTTAATAACACCACAGAAACACAACACTCTTAAATTGCTTTTATATATAAATATGATCGAGTCCTTGAAGGGGCAGTGAATAAATTCTCCATGAAATCTATGAAAACAAAGGCAAACAATGGAAGAAAATGAATACAGCAGCTCAAGACTGAAAGTAGAACTGGGATCAAAGAAGAAAACTAACACTGAAGAAAATCTGGAATGAAAAAAATTTAAGAACAGAAACTGGAGTCTCAGAGGCAAGTCTCAGAAACAGAATACAAAGGACTGAAGAGAGACTGTCAGGAACTAATAACAGGCTAGGTTAAATGGATACCTCAGAAAAAAATATGGTAATACTAAAAATCTAGCAGCAGAAAATCAGGAAACCTTGGACACTATTAAAAGAACCTAAAAATAATAGGAATAGATGAAGGAGAAGAAAGCCTGTTTAAAGGTACAGAAATTTATTTTCAACAAAATCATAGAAGAAAATTACTCTAAGATCAAGAAGAAGATGCCTACCAAAGTACAAGAGGAATACAGGACAACAAAAAGACCAAAGCAGAAAAGAAATTCCTCTTGGCATAAAAATTGTAAAACACTAAACATATAAAATAAGGAAATAATACTAAAAGCTGCAAGGGGGAAAGACTGTGGTATATATAAAGGCAAACCTATTAGAATAACAAACTCCTTACTTCTCAGTGTAGACTTGAAAAGCTAGAAGAGGCTGGACAGATGTTCTACAGAGTCAAAAAGACCACAGATGCAAACTCAAACAATTATACCAGCAAAACTTTCAATCACAATAGATGGAGGGAATAGAATATTCTATGAAAAATCAAAGCAAAAAAAAAAACAAAAACAAAAGAACCAAAAACTATTTACGGCAGTATCTATGTACAAATATACCTTCTAAGGAAGATAATGAAAAGAAAACTTAATGTGATAGGTTAATCATATCCTCAAAAGTACAAGGGCTAAATAATCCCATACCAGCAAATCAAAGGAAGACACACCCCACCACCGAAACAACACAATAACAGAAACCAACACTTCATTATTATCTCTCAATGTTGATGGTCTCAATTAATCTATAAAAAGATACAGACTAATAGAATGGATGTGAAAATGGGATTGATCCTTATGCTGCATTCAGGAAACATACTTTAATATCAAGGACCTCAACCTAAAAGACTGGGAAAAGATAATCCAAGTGAATTGACCTAATAAACAAGCTAGTGTATCCAGTTTAATCTCTGATAAAATAGACCTTAAACTAAAACTAATCAGAAGAGATAAGAAAGGACACTGTACACTCATCAAGGAAAAATCTACCAAGGGGACATGGCAATTCTTAAACATTTTCCCACCAAACACAAGTGCATTCAAGTTCATAAAAGAAACACTTCTACAGTTTAAGTCACATGCACTAATAGTGGGAGAATTCAATACCCTACTCTCTACTATAGACAGGTCTTCAGCACAAACTGAACAGTGAAATGCTAGAGAAAACTAACATTTTAAATCAAATGAATCTAGCAGATATTTACAGAACATTTCCCCAAACACAAAGGAATATACTTTTGTACTTCATGGAACTTTCTCCAAAATTGACCATATACTCGGATACAAAGAAAGTCTCACCTGATACGAGGTAAGTGAAATAATGTCCTGAATGCTATCTGACCACCAGAGTAAAGCTAGATGTCAACAACAACAACAGAAACAGAAGTTCCTAACTCAAAGACATACACAAAATTTGCAATCCCATAAAAAGGCCAACCCTAAGAATAATAGGCATAGAAGGGGTGAAGATTCCCCTCCTGAAAATCATAGAAGAAAACTTCCTGAAGAAAGAGATGGCTATACATGCAAGAAGCTTACAGAATACCAAATAGGTTGAATTGGAAAAAAAAATTAACAGCCCACCTGAAATCTCTGGAACAAAGAAAAGCAAACATGCCCAAGAGGAGTGGACAGCAAGAATTAGTCAAACACATTACTGAAATCATCAATTAGAAACAAAGAGAGCATTACAAAGAATCAACAAAACCAAGAGCTAGTTCTTTGAGAAAATCAACAAGATAGATAAACCCATAGCCAAACTAAGTAAAAGCTACAAAAATAGTGTGCAAATTAAAAAAAAAAAAAGAAAGAAATAGAAAAGGAGATATAACACCAGAACTGGAGCAAGTAAAAAAAATCATTAGGTCTTACTTCAAAAGGCTATACTTTGCAAAAATATAAAATCTAATAAAAATGAAGTATTTTCTAGGCAGATACTACTTACTAAAGTTAAATCAAGATCAGGTAAACACTTGAGCTGGTCCTATAACCCCTAAAGAAATAGAAGCAGTCATTAAAATCTGCCAACAAAAAAAAGCTCAGGGCCAGATCACTTTAGTGCACAATTCTACCAGAGTTTCAAAGAAGAGTTAATACCAATATTTGTTGGAAACTGTTTGCTGCTTCTCTGAAGCAGAGAATAAAAAGAGAGGAAAACATCTACCTGCCAGGCAGAGTCAAGACAAGTCAGGGCCTGTTGGCACATTACTATGAGTAATACACTTCCTGCTTGCTTGGTAATGACCTGCAGCCTCCCATTATCTGTCTCTTACATCTCTTTTATTTCTATCTTTCCTATAACCATCATCACTTCCCTCTCAGAGGACTGTTTGACTTTGCACCAGCAGATATATTCCACAAAAGAGAAACAGAAGAAACATTACCTAAATCATTCTATGAGATCAGAATACTTAAATCATGCAAAGACCCAATAAAGAGACCGAGTCACTAACCAAAGAACTTACATGGGCTGGACCGAGGCCCCTGGAACATGAAGCTTAGTCTCCATGTCTGCCTTATCTGGCCTCAATGGGAGAGGATGCACCTAATCTGGCAGAGACTTTATGTGCCAAGATGGAGGGATACTCAGGGGGTTCCCATCCTCTTAGAGGAGAAGGGGAGGGACTTTGGATGGGAGAGAGTGGGAAGAAGGAGCAGTGTCTGGGAAGTAAATATTAATTACATAGTTTACACAAATATGTAATTAAATAATGTAATTAAGTAACATGTAATTAATTGATTAATCAATTAATTACTTAAAAGAATGTTTAAAAAGCCCACAGAATACCCACTCATTGCTGGTAGGAGTGGAAACTTGTATAGCCAATATGGAAATCAATGTGGTGGTTTTTCAGGAAGATGTATTTGAGCTACCTCAAAGTCCAGTTAGACTATTCTTGGGCTTCATGCTACCATAGAGACACTTGCTTTATCATGTTCATTGCTATTCTCTTCACAACAGCCAGTGAATGGAAACAGTACATTTTCCTCAACAGGTGAGTGGATAAAGGAAATGTGGTACAATAATTCAATGAGGTACTACTCAGCCATTAAAAAAATAAAACCATTAAATTTTCAGGTAAAAGGATGAACTAAAAAAATTAATCTGGAGTGAGGTAATGCAGACCCAGAAAGAAATGTAGTATGAATTCACTTATATGTGAGTATTAGCTGTTAATAAAATTAAGAGAAAGCTACAATTAACTTCAAAAGTTAGGTTTAGAGTAAAGAATTGGTGATGGGGGGGCAAATAGATGTCCTTAGGAATGGGAAATAAAATAGCAATGGATATATGGCAGGCTGGAAAAGGGGATCAAGTTGCAGGGAAGTGAGTGAGAATATTTGGGGAGAGAGAGCTGAAATTGAGGTCCATTTGTGGGGAGGTATGGAAACCTAATGCAGCAAATGCTTGTGTGTGTGAGAGAGAGTGTGTGTGCATGCATGTGTGCATGCGTGTGTATGTGTGTACGTATAGTATAAATAAAATCACCGAATGATAGGGGATATAGAGTCCCCAACTGAACATCTTTTGTCACCAAGTGAAGCTTCTCATGCTGGGATTTGGTTATATCTAATTGAGTTGTTGGCTAAAGGGCTCCCATGGGAATCCTCAAATAATCAGACCACAGTCAAGACTATAAGTAAAACTCTTCACAAACTGACAGCAAGACCCTATTACTGAAGACATTTACACAACACATGAACATGGAGAAGTTGACCTGGTGTCCATGTAGAGCCATCATCTCTATGTTATAGTGTGTTTAGTAGAGGCATATACTTGCAAGTTACCAAAAGAAATGAAAATACCAACCCAGCCACAAACTCTTTGATCTGCAATCCTTCCCTACCTACCAGATATTCTAGCGCAGTGGTGCCACAAAGTTTGGGGGGAGTAACTAACCAATACCTGATTTGACTTAAGGCCTATTCTATGAGATGGAACTCATACCTAACACTGCTTGCATGACCAAACCCATAAAACTAAATTACCCAAGGGCCTAGGGTAAAGCCAAATATATGCTCATATATCAGTGCCTTGATCAACCATCATGAAGGAAGCTTCCTCCTGCCATAGACAGGAAGAAATACAGGGACACACCACAGGCAGACATTGTACATTAAGTGAGAGACATTGTAAAACTTAGGTACAAATGAGATATCTTCATTAAACTCAACCCCAGGCCTCAGGAAATCTTGTAGGAAGCAGAAAGAGTTCTAAGAGTCAGAGGGGATGGAGCACACTAAGAAGACAAGGCTCTCCAAGCCAACAGAATCAGTGCACCTATGAACTCACAGAGACTGCAGCAGCATGCACAGGACTTGCGTTCGGTCTACATCCCTTCCTTTTTGTATATATCATAACTTCCAGTTTAGTGTTTATGTGATATTCTTGAGTGTGCTAATGAATGAGTCTCTGATTCCTGTGCTTTCTCTTAGACTCTTTTCCTTCTGGGTTTTAGTTTAGACCAATTCTGATATGTTAGTTTTGTTTTATCTCATCATGTTTTATTTTATTTTACTTTATTTTATTATTATCCCTTACAAGGTGGTTGGGTTTCTAATGGGAGACAGAAAGGTTATGAACTCAGAAGGAGGTAGAGATGAACTGGGGAAAATGAAGAGGGAGAGGAAACAATAATCAGGATATATTATATAAAAATCTATTTTCAATAAAAAATAGAAAAATTTCAGATTATGAAGACCAACAAACAAGATATGCAACTTCTCTGGTAGGACAGCTGTGGTCCTCTGACCTTTATATGATAACACACACACACACACACACAACACAAGACACACACAACACACGTCACACACACATGTGCATGGACCTGCATACACACATACATGCACATACATATTTCTGCACACACAGATTCACTCTATTCTTTCTTCCTTAATATGACTATAATGGATTAGAAGGTACTGCAGTAGTGCTGTCTTATTGGAATCTGACTCAATCAATCATCCTTGAACTCATAAAAAATATTTACAACATAAGCAAACGAGAGAAAACAGGAATAAATGCAGCATTTTTTTTTTTAAAAATGATAATTCTTCCATCTGCATCATTTTCTAGACCTGACGTTTCTGGACATTCTATTGAGCAGAGAATGCTTACTTTATGTCAATTCTGCTCATTTCATTTGTTTGTTGGGATGGTATATAAAGTGTGTATACATAATATGACATAGATGAGTACATTTAATTGAGATTTATTTATAAAATGATGCATCTGGATGCGTCTCTGTATGGAAGTGTGCATGTTTCAATGCAGATGTCCACTGAGAAGAGAGCATCAGATTCTACAAAGCTATAGGAGTAGGTAGTTGTGAGAGGCAGGCACTGACTTTATGTCCTCTGTACAAGCTGTACACATTTGTAACCACTAAACCATCTCTCCCTATCAAGATGACTCTTCAGAGTATCAATGTTTGTATTAGACTTCAGAAAAAAAAAACATACACTCATCTTTCCCAGTCAAGTACAATTATCTTGGCAATAATTAGAATTAAGGCCTGTAGCAGGGTAGGTTCTGTAGTGTTTTGAAAGTCAGCTGGAGACATAATGGTGCTGGGGACAATAGCAAGGTAGGGGTTGGAATTCAGAGAACAGAGAAGATCCCAGACATCCGTATCATCACTTTCCTCTTAGCAATGTGCCTCCTGCCTTGAACTTGTAGAAAGAAGCAAGAGACCAGACTTCAGGGAGGGTTGAAAAACTAAACAGGAAGAAGACACAAGTGTGAGAAGTTATATTACTGAGCTGAAATACGTCAGACTTGTGAAGCCATAAACATGCTACTTAGGAATACAAGCTCTGTGGTCAGAAGGTCAGGTGTCAAGCTGGTTTCAATCAGGTATTTATATGTCATCTGAAGAATGAGTTATTTAACCTCAAATTTGGGCTTTGATTTTTCAATACTGTGGAAACAGTGTCTTACAAATTGCTTTTAAGGCTAAAATGAGAGTAATACAGGAGGAGGAGAGAAGAGAAAAAAGAAGGGAGAAGAAGAGGAGAGAGAGAGAGAAGAGAGAGGAAGAGAGAGAGAAGAAGAAGAAGAGAGAAAGAAGAGGAGGAGAAGGGGAGAAGGGGAGAAGGAAGAGGAGAAGGGAGAAGGGGAGAAGGGGAGAGAAAGGGGAAAGAGAGAAGGAGGTGACAGGTCCCATAGGGTTGCTTTTATCTTTCTCACTGCTAAGGGCCATATTATTTTAATGCATATTGTCATACAGATTCAGAGACAATATGTTTTCACAAAGGAGATATACAAACCATGACTATACTTCTCAAATACTGTTGATAGGCTTCACTAATGACAAATACTGCCATTTTCTCAAGAGGCGTTGGACAAACAAAAATCTTCAAATGATATTTACCAGCATGAATCCTTATGGAAGGAACACATTCCTCTCTCTACCAGCCTTACATGATCCACAGATCCAAGAACATAGACTTTATGGGTGGCCCTGGATGGAGTAATTATAGCTCTGTGGCACAGAAGCCTCTTGTAAAGTGTTTGAGAAAATTCTGGAATCAACACTAGTAGACTGTGCTCCCAACCTTGTCTTATTAGAGCAATAAAAGCATGCACAAGTTACTAAACACCTATAAGACTATTTATATATGCATTATTCATACAATCATACACACACACATGCACAAATGCATGTGCACATATGGGACAATGCCACATACACAAGTGTTCCTAGTATTATTGTAGTAACAAAGCCATTTTCCTGGAAAGCTCTGCAATGTCAGAAAACCTGCAAGGGTACATTTTTACAACCTCCTACATGAATTAGCAGAGATCTTTATCCTCTCTCAAACCAGCCCTCCTGACATTGCTCAAGTAGTTGGAGTAATTTACTGACCTTACCAAAGAGGAGCTACCCAGGGCTGCTCCGGGCTCCATTTGTCACCTTCCCCTTTCTTTGCAGTATGTTTTGAGGCACTTAGTACCATTAAGAAAAATTATGTCATTCATGGCTTGTACCTGGCCTGGCTCCTGCTCCCAGGTGGAGCAGCAGATGCATAATGGGGCCATTTAAAAATGCTACCTTAGAGAAAACAGCTCTACAAAATTAGTGAGACGATGCCAAGCCGTTCTCTTTCTCTGCTTCTAGCATGAGTTATCTTCCAGGAAATCGAATTACTGTACCAACCATGGAGCAGCACAATTAAGAGGGAAAGATACTGGAGAAGCATAAGGCAGCATTCCATAGATGATGACAGAGAGAGCGTACAAACCAAAGCATGCCACTCATACGTCCATGTGTATTGAGCCTGAGACGTTTAGTTAGTATACGGAATGTTTCAGATTATCCCCGAGATTCACATGATAAACTAAATGTTAACTCAGCAGGGCTCAAATGAGAGGTCTAATTAAATTAAGTTGTATTAGCAGGAAGTTGTTTCATAGACTCCAGGAAATCATTAAAAGGGCAAAGAGAAGCAAGAAAGATAATGAAGGATGTACACAACCATGTGTGCACTTGTATGTGTGAGGAAAGCCATGATCAGAGAACACAATCAAAGTTTCAAAAGCTCTTTGTCTCAAAAATTATGAAAAATATTATTTGTCATAATTATCAATAACCACCGGCATTTTTAGGCATGTATTAGGTCGTTGGTTGGAATGCACACACGTGGTGCAGAGACATGCCTGCAAGCAAAACATCTACACACCAAAACAAAGAATCTTCTGCATGTCTTGTTTTCAGAATCCGGAGTGCTATCAGAAAATTTTGCTCCAAATCTTCTGTGACCCAAGGCTTGACAGCACGCATCCTCCTGACATCTAATATTACAAAAAAAAATAGCAGATTGTATTTGCTCACGCAGGTTGTCAGGGTTATTGTTGTCCTGGGCTGTATCCCCAGAAAGCAGCATTTCTGAGCCACATTATTATAAGTCCTTTCTGAGATACCTTCATTCAACTTAGACTTGCAGAAACTTCATGTTTAACCACTGAAAGATGGCATTGGTTTTCATGTAGCCAACGGATACCCTAGAAGTATTTAACTAACAGAAATCATCATCGTCAAATTTCAAACCTGATAAGACATAATCTCTCTCAGTAACCACTTATACTATCAGTAGCAATGACTTTCACCAGTGTCTGACTCCATATTTATCTAGAACAAATGTATCCTAAATGTCTACACTGGTTCAAAATCTGTCACTATCTATTACTAATTTAATTTCTAACTTATATATTGTTTTTGTTTTTTTTTAATCCCTGCAATTCTCAGAATCAAGTGAAATGAAACTATTTGTAGTAAAATATGTCACAGATTGTTATTTTTCTGCTTGTTTCTCTTCCTTAATGCACTCTTAGAGAACAGAAAGCTTGTTTTGGTGTCATGGAAGGAAAATGAGAATAAATATGTGTCAGTGGAGGATGACACAAAGGGCAGTAACTGGGACTTGAATCTACAGTTCAACTAATCATGTAATATTTGGCAACTTATACTCATTTATTAGCCTTTGTTACTTGTAACCCAAATTCCCTGTGTTTCCTTGTATTGCAGTTAAGAGGATATCTATCTATCTATCTATCTATCTATCTATCTATCTATCTTCACCTATATATCAGTCTATATCTCTATGTATCTATCTAACTATATGTATACACACACACACATACACACACATATGTAATAATTGAAAATTAGTCACCAAGTGGAAAAAGTTCTCCTGATACCTCCTCCCAATCAGTGAAGGAGTAATGATAAAGAATACTATGATGTTACAATGTTCTATTAACTTGATACCTATGAAAAAATGTATGAGAGATATTTGTTTACCTAGTTCTGTTCTTAAGAAAAGGAAAGAAAAACAATTGGAAAAGCAGCTGTAATCAAGGAGAACACTGTTTATTTCAGCCAGAGGTGAGAATTTTGCCTGACTTTGCCAGGATTACAGAACTGCATTGTCAAGCAATACCTTGAATGGGACTGTCTAATAAATATTTTGCATCCACCCATAGTCATGGGCTAGCTACATAGGCAGGCCTTGCAAGGTGGTTATACAGAACTACTCAGAGGACCTTCTAGAGCAAGGAGTGACTATGAGATGAAGTCATCCAACACCTAGCCACTGAGAGGCAGAAGAAAGCCAGCTAAAGAGACACACCACCGTTTTCATAGTGCAAAGATTCGGGAATCTTGTTGAACATTTTGCAATGTATGAGACAGCCCCCCAAAATCAAGTAATTATCTAACTCTCATAAGCAGATCGTGCAAAAAATGAGCAATCTGGACATAGATACAAGCACAAGAAGCCAGCGTTTGGTATCAGTTCCTAACAGTTATTGATTTGCTATTAATATCATTTAGACTTTAAATCATGAAGAAAGGGCTAACAAGGTGGTTCTGTGACTAAAACACTTACTGAAAAAGTCTCATGACCTGAATTCAGTCCCTGGAAACAACCTACAGGGAAGGGAAGGAAAGACTCCCTAAGGTTGTCCTCTTGTCTCCTTAATGCATAAAGCATTCCCAAATCACACCACCCTCTCTCCCTCCCTCTCTCCACTTCCTGTTCCCCATGTAAACACTTGCCATGCATTCCACACTAATAAATAAAATTAAAAGATAGTAAATTATGAAGAAAGAAGTGTATGTTTTTTGATAGTAAACCCAGAGAAAGGGAGGGAGGGGAGAGGAGAGGGGAGAGAGGCAGGAGGGAGGGAGGAGGAGGGAAGAAGGTAGAAGAAGGAATGGATGGAGAGATCAGGAGAAGAAAGGAAGGAAAAAAGAGGGAGTGAGAAAGGGAGGGACACTTATCTCTTGACCAGCATGACTGTCTATCATGCACCTCCAAGCAGGAATACAGCCTGAAGTCAGAAAGGAAGTGACAACTTGGCATGCAATCCACACCACCCCGTCTTTGCTCACACAGTTTTCATGCCTGCCTTTCTCTGTGCTATAATGAATTCTGAAATGAACATTGTTCTTCTGGAATCCTTAGCCCCTTGCTGATTTTCATCTCTCTCTTTTGCATCTATGATTTTTTTTTTTATACCAGATTTCCAACTAAACTCATAAGCATCCAAGTGCCTGCATGGTGAGTTCCTCTTACTTTGATGTGTATTTTGCCTAATGGAAAATTGGCTCCTTCCTACAGTTGTTCAAATGCATCTTGCTTACCTCCTGGACTTTTCTTCCAACAGGGCTTTGAAGATCCAAGTTTCAGGTTGCTTAGCATATAAGAAGCACAATTAATTTCTTCTCTTCTTTACTATGGAGTTGATAACAAGCTAATTCCATTCTCAAGAACATAGTTTTACAGTCTAAATGTCTGTTATCAATGATAACAGAATAAAATAGAATAATTTAGTTCTGTGTTTTGAATCATGCAAGACTATTAAAAATAACAATCTCTAAACTAACAGTAAAAACATTATGCCCACTTCCTCTATTTCATTCCTCTTTGTAGGCACTGATTTTTGTAGCTAATCCAGATGTCTGATCTTACCTCTCCCTAGTGACTAAAACTAAGTATCCTAAAAAACAGAACACTGGTCTTCCTAAGAGGAACATCTCAGGAAGCAAAGTCAAACCAGTCCTAATGTCACAAAGAAGGTACATACTGGTTTGATATGTGTGTATCAACTCTTATATTTTAATAATCGCCAAGAAAAGTCCCTAATGCCTCACCTCTTGCTCTTGCTGATGAAGATAAAACAATACTGTAGCAGTGCTCTCTTAAAACAAAATGAGACAAAGGATGGCTCTATATGCTCTAAGTGTTATATGGCAATTGTTGTAGAAAAGAACGTTTTGGACAAGCTGAAAAGGACATCAGGAACAAGGTCAGAAACTTAGGAGGAAAGAACCAAGATGAATACATAGAAGAATGGGAAGAAGGTCTTACTGTCTAGATTACACCCTGGTCTAGTCTTGGGGGTTGAATCATCATACTAATTGTGTAATCTAAGCACGTGTTCTAGTCAATTAATCTTGCAATTCCTGATTCAACACACCCTTTCTGGCATAATATTATGTTTAGTCAGTGTTTTTCCTATTTTGCAATTAAACCAGACCCTAGCCCTGGACAAAAGCAGACACCATGCAGCCGGATGTTATGTTACCACCTCAAATCACACTACCATAAACTTCACTGGGAATAAGAGGGTATTTTCAATAATTATGAAGTAGAAAACATTGTAATTTTAATTTTTAATGCCTATTTCTAATGATGGTTCTTAAATGCTTTAACCTCTCTTATAGCCCACCACCCAACAGAAGTAGTAGAAAAAAAAAAAGATATGGGAAAAGTGGATCTGTTTAGACAGATTCTTCAGAGCAACTCCCATCTGTGTTGTCTGGAAACTGGCAGTTCAGTTCATAATAGGGCAGCTTGATCCACTCGCAAATGCTTCATGGATACATCAGCAGCCCTCCAGTTCAGTAGAGTTGGAATAGCAAGCATAATAGTAAACACGAATCAGATAGCATTACCTAGCAGAGACAGGCAGGCCTCAGCCTCAGCTCAAGTCAGCAGGAAGGACCAGGGTCAACAAGAACACCAGGCAAAGTTTTCTGCTGTGCCTCTCTCGGGAATCAAAGATCAGTGAAGATGCAAGACCAACAAGTATTACACAGCTATATCTATAAACATGCACTAGCTCAGCCTCTGTCACTGTCTGTCTTATTTATATTCCTGTAAACATCATATGCTCTCCATGGGTCTTTCCTCAATCCATATCTTGCCTTAGCACGTGCATCTGTCTCAGCTGACATCACTTTGCCAATCAACCCAAGTCCACAGAAGTGGCAAAAAAAACAAACAAACAAACAAACCTACAGCATACCGTCAGAACTTGTTTGATGTTTCTCTCTATGGAGTCCTGACTAAGAGAGCTCAACTACGGTAATGTAAGGCAGAGCAATATATGTAAGCCTGTTGGGCCATGGAAGGGCTGCCATTGGCCTGGAAACCCTGAGATTGCAGTATGGCCACGCCCCCAAAGGCCAGGCCCCAGACCTGCCCTCCCCATTTCACCTGTGCCCTTAAGCCTAAGAGCCCTCTGCCTTGAGATTTGCATATTAATGAGGCCAGGGGACATAGGTAATTAAGTTTTCCCTCCCTAACTCCTCCCCTTGATACTCCCCAATATAAGGAAACCCCTCCTGGCTTTTGGGGGGGAGCGCACCAGATTCACCATTCTTGTCAATAAACTACTTCATGGAAACTCAATTCCACGTGTCCGCTGGGCCTACTTCTACCCTGAGAGCTTCAACCATGTGGGAACTACAGGTCCCGGGCGGGAAGTGCTCCAGACCCAGGCCTCCACTTCGGCCCGCTCAGCCTCCGCTGCCTCATCGACTCAAATCGCGAGCAAGACCCCGCCCCAGTCGCGGGCGCCACACGGAGACCTTGGGGCCCCGGGCACGCGTGTTTTGTTTCCCACATAAGCCCTTGGCAAAGAATCCTTCATCACGTGTCCTTTTATGTGTTTGCTTTAACAGAACATCTTTTCTCCTGTGTCTGCTTTAGTAAAATATTCTTTCAGGAATCTGTCTTAGTCTTTATCTTGCTTCCACTTCAAAAACAAAACAAAACACTGCTTCATATGTTTGCCCTAGAAAAACATCATCCAATCCAACTGACTTTCCAAAGAACCCTTACGTTTCCAGATTAGAACATAGTGCTCAAGATTCTGGTCCAAGTCTACTGAGACCTACCTCTGTGTCCTGGGAGAAGTAATTAAAACACCTCCACCTATTTCCACATTCATAAAGTTAAGATAATTACAACATAAAATATCACTACAGTAGCTCCAGATGTTACCGCATCTGGATACACTATAGAATATGGCGATTTCTGATTAGTTCAATTGTACAAATCAACCAACTAATGAACAAAACCTATACTTTAGAGCGTAGAGTTTTAATAAAAAACTTTTTCCTCTTTGTCTCCTTTTCTTCTTCATTCCTCTCCCTATCCACATTTCTATTGTTTCCTCTTCAATTTTATATTTTGACCCCATGACTTTTCCATGATAAATATTTATGCTAATTTTCAAAATCTTTCTTTCTTTTTTTCTGTTTACTTATTTTTTTTCATGCCTAGACAAATGGATACACTATATTGGGAAAGCTCATTAGGTAATCCCCTAATGCTATAACATTGCATGCACATTAGCTTGCTAAGTTATTTGTATGGACTTGGTTGCTTATGTTCTGTGGACCCTGGAGGCTCCTTTGGTCAATAGCTATATTCCTGCTGACCCCTATCATTCCTTAATTGATATATACTGCTCCCTGATGCTCCCAGAGCTCAGTTGCAATTGTCTGGAAATTTTTCAAATATTGCTGATCTCTCTCTCTCTCTCTCTCTCTCTCTTCTCTCTCTCTCTCTCTCTCTCCCGCCTCAATGGATTAGTTTCATATATTTCTCTAATTTTTAAAAGTGTGGCTTTGGCACACCTGCCTCAGGGTAAGAGAGTATAATTAAACACATTTAATGGAGAGCCACAAAACACAGGCGTTACATAATTAATCAATTTTAAATAGTATCAAATTTGGTGAGCTAAAAACATGGCAGCTGGAAAAAAGGATAATTTTGAGAGTTTAAACCTGTTCACAATTTGATCCCCCCCCCGATTTATATATCTACACATAGTAGACTATAACAGTGCTTATTTTTTTTTTTTTTATCTTTTATGGCATGTTTCATGCAATTCAACAATTATCCCACTTCTGTGCTTCCAGAGACTAGAGGAACAATTGAGAGTGTTTTCGGGGGACTGACTTCTGGTAACCTAAGTACTGGATAATCACTTGGAGGGTTATAATCTTTATATTTTTCTTATTTAAGACCCTCATAAGTCAGAGTGTCTGTGGAGACTGAGCCACTAGAACCTGTTTAGTGTTCTGGCACTCCACACATGGCGAGTCTTTTGGGTGATTCCCTTGTGATCTGAGAGAAAGCACTTGGAAAGTCATTGCGATTTCAGGGTCTTGTGCTAGAGGATGAACAGGCTAGGGCACATTCCACCACCAGGCAATAACCTGAAGCATGATGAGTATACAGCTTCTCTGTCCTCTATCTCAGATCACTGTGGCTACCTTAGGCTACTTTCTCTTCTGAGCAATTCAGAGAAGTGATTGAGGGGATGGCCATCTTAATTCTGTTTCGCCAATGAAGTTTGGGCAGAGAACTCGAATTTCACTGTTAACAGAAGATGTCTCCAATTTTATCAGAAGATGGGATCTAGGAGTAAGGACCTCTTCAACTCTCCACTCATATATCTTTATGTGTGATTATATCTTAATTCACCTCAGTCCCAGCTCAGACAAAAAAAGCTCTCTCAATGTCCAACCCCAATCCCTCTCATCCTTCACTGAAAACATTATTTGCCATGTTATTGTGTGGATTCTTCATTGGTTTCTTTGTTTCTCCATGCTTCTTATTCTTTACCTGAGAATCCCTGAGTGAATTCGATTTAACATTACATAAGTACCAAAGATAAATAGGCTTTCAGCAACCTGTAATTCTGTTTATTTGGGAACACTACCCATACTCCCACTTCTTGCCAACCTATTTGATGGTCTCCCCCCATGTCTAAGTCTGATCTTTTCTCTTTCTCTGCATTGGTTCTCATCTCACTTGACATCATCAGCATCATCCTATTTCTGATACAGGTTGACAAATAAAGCCAGGTACTTACTAATAATAAACTGAACGTGTACTCTTAAGGCTCAGGGAACATAAGTTGTCTACATCATTTATAGCGATCAACTCCTGCCTAGTGACACATTTAAGATAGTAAAGAATCTTAATTTTCACAGAGATTCTATCTTTTAAAAAGCAGATGTTTAAAACATGAGCACGCACTGCTGAGTTTCTGTTTTTCACAGAGGAACATGCTAGAAATTGTGAGTTGCCACCACCACTCACCCTTTTCTTTATGAAGCAACTGGCTACACAGAGGAAAGGGTTTGCATCCCGGCATTATTTTCATGCTTTGTCATTGGGAAAGCTTTGCCTGTTAATGTCTAGGGAAAACTGCAGCCAAGAACATGTGCTTCAGTTCCATTCCTTCTGACTGAACATATTCTTTGGCTTAGGTAATAATGCAACCAGAGCCGGAGATACAAAGTGCAAGGAACAAAAGCTTGACTTCCTGAGGACTCTCTAAACCTCTGGGAGACACACCTCCCAATTTGGTTAATGTTCCAAAATAAACCTGTATACTGTGAAAAGTCTCCTGGAATTACACTATGGAAAAAAATCCTATCTCAGCAGTTTCTTTAAATCCTTCTCCAGTGCTCATTTAATTAGTGGTTCCAGTGGCTTCTCGGACCTTTCTTCCCTAAGAGCCATGATTGTATTCATGCCCACGTTCTTCTCCTGGACCTTTCTCCCTCAGATGTTCCATTGTCACCTAAGTTGAATAAATATAATTGAACATGTCTACCTATTCTTCTAGACATCATGCTCCCACCATGTGTACCATTTCATGTTGCCACTGCTAGCTAAGTTGCCAATGCCCAGAACATTAAAGTCTTACCTGTCCTTCATCCTTAACATATGACAGCATATTGACCTCACACTTCACATGCTCACGGAGATTTCAGAAATACAGGCTTTCTCACTACTTCCCTCTCAATCATATTAAAGCAAGCCCTTACAGCCCAGTGGTTTTCCTCCTAACACTCTATTTTTGATCTATCAGTAACATCGCATAGTTAACTTCGAATGATCAGATCTCATTGTGTCCCTCTCAAACTTAAAGTCAATTATCTCTGAGGTGAAGTCTGTTTACTCCTACTCCACAACACACATGCAAATAGTATGAGCAATACTAGCTTCAGTCAAACTACTCTGCTGGCCTTTATGGATATTCTATAGCTACCCTGTTGTAGCCTCTTGTCTTATTGTCTCCTCTGCCTGGGTCCTCTTTTCTCCTTCTCCAAAAAAGCACATCTAATTGCCACTGAATAGTCAAGGCCCAAATTTGGATCCGGCAACTTCTGTAGCTTTCTCTTCTTCACTCTGCATACTGGAAGAATTAATTATCCCCTGCCTGTTCAACTATGTACATCTGTGCACATTCCTAATACATGGTTTATTCCATTGCTTTACATTAATGCCACACACTCAAATGTATTTTTATGTTACTTTTATAGTGTAAGTAAGTAAGTAAGTTCATTAGTTAGTTATTAGCTTTTCATGATAGACTTTCTCTGTGTAGCCCTGGCTGTCCTATAATTCACTCTGTAGACCTGGCTAATGTCAAACTCAGAAATCTGCTTGTCTCTGCCTCCTGAGTGCTGAGATCAGAGGTATGAGCAACTACTGCCCTTGTGTTTCTTTGTATGAACTTAAGCATCATAAAAACCCCACAGGCTAAGCCACTGTCTTGTAGTCCAGATGTATAAGTGTGCTTGGCATAAAGAGGAACTCAGCCCCTTTTCTACTATTTTAATGAACTGTACCTTGGTTTCTTATAGTTAAATCATGCAACCTCAAGATGTGTATCATCTAGACTTACAAATGAGAGGTTATGGATTTCAATTCGATGGTATACTATGTGCATCTATTTCAAATAATTTCATTTCATTAATTCAGCTTCTCTGCCCTACCCCGTGGAACTCACACAATATATTCTACCTATTCATTTCAGAATCTCGGCCACTCTAGTGAACACTGCAGTTTTAAATACAGAATCTGTGTGATATTTCAAAATGAGTTTCTGTGCTTTTAGAAGCTTGGTTGAGATACCTCATAACAGTTTAGTTTTCAATTTAAAGAAGAAAAAGAAAAGGCAGACATAAAAGAAAACAGATGAAGAAAGGAAACAGGTGAATATAGGGTCACTGAAATATTCAAGCAAGTAGAGACTTTGGCACACAAAGCTGAAGTGTACGTTGAAAGCTTTCTGAGTCTACCTGAAGGCAGATGTCGAGAATGTAACAGGGGGCATGCTTTTCTTCTGGCAGATTTATTCTTCTAATGGAGAATTATGACTAAAATTATGACAAATAGCTTTGGGTTCTTAATAATACATGGACACATAATGACTCCACTTTTCAATGGGAAAGCCCAGATTTTTAAATGGATCCGGCCCATTCTGTCTATACAATATGTGGTTCATGAATTTGAATCACCACACTGAATAATAGTGAACATAATGCCATTTATATAGTTCAAGGAGTATGCATTTTTGGATGGACAATGAGTGGCCTTTTTTTTTTTTTTAAAAAAAATAACTGTAGTTCGTTATTGAAACATTTTTTAAATATACACATATTTTGATCTTATTCTTCCTCTCTCCCAAGTCCTTCCAGATTCTTTTCCCTTTTCCTGCTTTCCTTTAAGTACTTCCTCTAAAGCATGAAACAAAAACCTGATACAACAACCAAACCCCCAAAACTAAAAACTAAAATCAAACCAGAAAAAAACAAAAACAAAGTAAAATACCACTGTCAAAAACAGAACAAAAACAAAAAACAAACAAACAAACAAAAAAAAAAACACCCACTAACTATACCAAATAAAAGTATACATAAAATAAAACTATGAAGTCTATTATATGTTGGTCAACTACTCAAGAACATGAGGCCCGCCTTGGTGTGTGTGTGTATGTGTTTGTACGTGTATGTGTACGTATATATTGTCACTCCATTGGAGAAAACTGTTTTCCCACTCCCAGTAGGTATAAATGACAGTTCAGTTGTTCACTTTTACCCTAGTGGCTATGTTTTCATTTAGTCATTTTTTAAAATATAACAAAAAATACAATAGGAAAAACAAAACTACCACCTGAAAGTTGGGCCGGACAACCCAACAGAAGGAAAAGATCCCAAAAGAAGGAACAAGAATCAGAGACCCACTCATTTGCACACTTAGAACTCTCATTAGAACATTAAACTGGTAGCCCTAATATCAACACAGAGGACCCGGTGCAGACCTGTGCCATCCTGTATACTCTGCTTTAGTCTCTGTGAGTTCATACTAGTTGTGCTTATGTTTGCTTGGTATCCTCTACTGACTCTGGCTCTTATGATCTTTCCACCTCCTCTTTAGCATGGTTCCCAGGGCTCTGGGGGAGGGATTTGACAGAGACATCCCATTTAGGGCTGAGTGTTCCAAGATCTCTCCCTCTCAGCACTATGCTTAGCTGTGGGTTTCTGTATTTGTTCTCCTTTGTTGCAGGAGGAAGCTTTTCTGAGTATGCTAAACATGACATTTATTTATGAGTATAGAAGTCATGTATTTTAATAGCTATGTCAAGACTAGACCCGCGGACATGCATCACATATTTTGAGAGGTCTTCTCTGGTTGAGATGAAAGTCATACCATATATTTGGAAAATAACATTTGTGTGAACTTGGACCTTATAAAGATGATGACTGTGTGAAATATTGAATGAGAAAAAAAAAAGGACTGGATGTCTAATAATTCAGAAATGGAGCTCAGATAGCTTAATATGCCTATGTAATATGCTCATGAAAATAGTCACTCACTTACAATGATCTATAATTTTTTAATGTTTAAAGATTGGGCAGGTGACACAACATTCAGTAGAAACCAAATACTAAATTTTGAATCCAGATCTTTCTCTGTGATAGCAATGTGCAGTATATGACATAATAGCAGTATTACTGATATGAACATTGTCCTCACAGGTTGGACTAGAGCCAATGTCCAAATACAGTATTTCCTTACCTTGAGATAGTTGTTCAACATCTTATGTAAAACATTCCATGCATTGTAAAAGACACTGTATTTAAAGCTTTGTGCAGCATGTAAATAAGAATTTATGGTCTTCTCTTCATGTTTAGTGTAGACTAAACTACAATTTTTGGCGGGTTACATGAATTAAATTAATTTCCTACTTATGATGTTTACAATGCACAGCTGGTTAATAACTATATAATTACACCAAAAGTAAAAAAAAAATCATGAATATCTGCATAATTTTCTCTGGGCTATAAATGAGTACCCATGAATATGTGTATATTTTTACCTAGACATGCTGATATAGTTTATACAACTTTTGATTTAGTAAACTATATTTTCTTTGAAAAATGAAAGGATATCAACATTGATATTAGTCTAGGTGCTAGTCTAAAATTTGTGTATCATGGAAATAGATCTTTATTTTCACCTCTGACCTTTACTGGAACAAAAAGCAAGGCAGAAATTCTCCTAATTCTTTCTGAATCATTTACTCTTTTCTTACAAGCCTCAGTTTCCTCCAAGATTCAATGCTGGGCATCAGAAGAAATAAAACACAGAGGTCTCTGATGGGAAACCTCAACTTTGACATTTACATTATGACCCCGGAGGAGCTACTTAACCTTTCTGAAACAATTGATTCAGATATTAAAGAAAACAAAACAATCAAGTAAATGTCTCCCTGGAATGAGACTGTAACGACTGAGCTTAAACTTAGGTCAGAGATAGATAATCAATAATGATTAGTTTCCTCTCTCTGCCCTCAATGATAACCTTTGCTTTTTTTCTAACTGCATTTACTTCAAGAACATCAATACATTAAGAGAAAGTTCAATGCTAGGATGTAAGGATGAGAGGATGCAAATACATAAGGATACAGGTGCAGCTTTTTAAAAGATGTTCTAGCAAGGTGGTTTCCTAAAATGTTCATCATGCTTTACTTTAACTTAAATTTATAATCTTGGGACATGTCCTTCTCAAAGTCACTGATAACTGAATCCAATATAGACATCAAATATTTTATTACCGTGTCTGCTCTAGAGAAATGATCTAATGTTATTAAAAGATGAGCACAAACCACCATACATTATTTCTACCATGGAAATTTAAAAGCAGATTGAAACTCAAGGCCACCAAAGAATTTATGCAAGTTCCTTTAACCAAAAATATTTATAATACCCTATTTCAAAAATCACATATGGGTTTTTTTTTTTTATCTCAGGACTGGAATGTTTGTGTTACAAAACTAAATATGTAGAAAATGAAAACTAATAAATAGTAATAAAATAATAGCATTAATCTATGCTTTTATAGTCCCATATTTTAAAATTATACAGAACCCATATCAGAATTCTCTCTGTGCACATGATAAAGTTTGAAAACTGTTTCATATGAACATGAATTTCTTACCAAAGTAGTATCCAAAAGCTGATATATTCATAATCTCTGAAATAAAAATAACACATACACATACATACACTACACACATACATACACACATACATTCACGTATACATACACATACATATATATTTTTTTTCAAAAAGAAACCTGGAAAATGTTCTTGTTTGTTTAATTACATGTACTTTATACTAATTGTGACTTTGTCCTATGTTAAATTCATTTGAGAGAAATACTGAGCCGCACCATGGTTGCTCTGTTTCTAGTGTCTTCTGGGTAACAGTGGAAATGACAGGCAGTACTCACAGCTGATACGATGAGCTCTCCCCCCAGGTTTTGGATTTCTGCTTTAACTTGACTGCAGATTTTCAGCTGGTGGGAATAGAATTTAATCTGTTCCAGGTACGCCAGCAAGTCCTGTTTGCACGGTGGATCTGGACACTGCAAATGAATCAGAGATGCAAATAGAAACAGTTAAATAAAGAAGAGGCACACCAGAGTGGGCAGTACACAAGCCATGGATACCTTACAGGGCAGCAATTTTTCTCAAAAGCCATTTCTCATGCCAGCCCAAGTATAGTCCCACATCCTTTATTGGAAAGCTCCAGTGGAAACAGTTTCTTTCTTCTGCAGTGGTAATCACTAAGTTTATCCAAAGTACTTGTTATAGAAATTAACAGATCTGAAGAAATACATAATGAGATGCCTTTAATTCATGACAAGTTTAGCAGCCTTGAGATGATGCTTTTGAGTAGATATGAAGAAATAGTAATAAGAAATTGCCCTATCACCCAGAATCATTGTAAGATTATTCCTTGGAATGCATAGTTTTCTGCTGTCTGCCCTGTGATATTTGTATGAGGATATAAAATCCACAACAAAGCAATAATATGCTGTATTATTTTCAACTTTAAATGCTCTTATGTGGTACAGATAAAGGGAATTATTTTTACCTGAGACTACATCTGCAGATGCAGTGCTGGTAAGAAGCAGAAAACTCCCAGGGTTTAAGGATGTAGCAAACCTCCTTTTCAATAACAGTACCCCTTGGGGTTTTATTTTCTATAAGGAACTTCTAAGAAAATAATTTTGTGTTTCACTACAGTAGGAAAAATATCTCAGGATAAAGGTGAGTCTTTGTATTGTTTTCCACATGAAGTTGGATGCTTAGGAAGTAGTTTCCTTACTTTAATTCTATTATTAGTAATATTTCATAAGAATGTAGACATGAAAAAAAGAAGCCCATAAAGAAATTTATTGCTACAGCACTTAAAATGTAAAAAATTTGAAATAATGCAAAATAGTTATAAGAAGTAGTGTGAATGTCTGTCTGCATTCTGTGATACTGCACTGTTTAAATGTATTTTTAAGGACTGGAGGGATGGCTCAGTGGTTAAGAGTGCTTGTTGTTCTTGTAGAGTTCAGGTCCTTGAATCTATGCCAGATAACTCACAACAACCTGTAGCTCCCAGTTTTAGGAGTTGTGACACCCTCTTTTTGGATTCTACAGGAACCCACGGACTTATGACATTCACTTACATAGACAACCACATATGCATAAACAAGATAATGGACAATAAAACACTTTAAAATCTCAAAATTTAAAATTCAAAGCTCCCTTCAATTAAACTATATAAAAATATATGTTCTTAAATAAAATGTCCTGAAAAGGAAATCTATGAAAATGATCAATGGATATGATACAGTCTTTACTTTCTTCATATATTTCATCAGCATTGAAAAAAGTATACAGTATTTCCATAATTATAAGATGTTGTTTAAAACCTTTAGATCAAATTACATAAATTTATGAGTTAAAAGGTAGGCTCAACAGACACCAGTGAGCTGTCTCAATAGCAAGGGCACTTGTCACCAAATCTCATAACCATAATTAAATTCTCAGAACTCTCATTGTAGAAGAGGAGATCAGATTCTTGTAAATTATCCTCTGACCTCCACATATACATTGTAGCATGAGCCCTCCCCCACTACCATAAGTAAATAAATGTAAAAAAACTGATATGAGGAAACAAAACTTTTCATTAAACTTATATTCATCTAGGACATTCATCCTTCAAAATCCACTAAGGAGAGGTCCCAAGACCCATGAAGATACCAAAATCCAAAACTTCTCAGTTCATATTAAATAAAATGGCAAAGTATTTGTGCATAACTTAAAAAATACCCTCTTGGTAAAGTTTAAATATATCTATATTGCATATAAATAATTAAAGCAATGTAAACAGTATGTGAATAGTTGATACACTGTATTGCTTGCAAAATAACAGTTTGCAGGAAAAGATAGTACACATATACCTTCAAATATCTAACTATACAAAATTTAATTGAGTGGACTGATATATATATATCATATATAGAGAGAGGACTCACATATAGAGAGGGGTGACTTAGAACTCAAAGGAGGCATGACTGGGAAATTCCTGAGAAGTCTATTCCATTTCATATTGTTAAATACCTTGATCTACATATTTCCAGGTCAGGTGCACAAGAACATGGGTACTTGTACTCAATGTTAGTAATACACAATAAAGGAAACAAATATATTCCTTTGTAGAAACAATTTAACCTGCTGAAAGAAATAGACACAGGCATAGTGTGGTGAACACGTGATCATCAGCAAGGAAGACATTAAATATGATGGCAAAAGAAGTTGAGATGATTGATTTTTTTTCACTCATTCACTTTACATCCTTTTCACTGACCCCCTCTGGATCACCCTTTCCCACAATTCTTCCCCTATCCTCCTTCCCCTTCTACTCTGAGCGGGTGGGCCCCCCTTGATATCTCCCACCCTGGCACTTCAAGTCTCTATGAGGCTGGGTCCTTCCTCTCCCACTGATGCCAGAAAAGGAAGCCCAGCTAGAACACATCCCACGTACAGGAAACAGCTTTTGGGAAGCCCCTGTTCCAGTTGTTCGGAACCCACATGAAGACCAAGCTGCACATCTGCAACATATGTGTTGGGGGGCCTAGATTCAGCCCATGTATGTTCTTTGGTTGATGCTTCAGACTGTGAGAGCACCAAGCAAAGGTCCAGGTTAGTTGACTCTGTTGGTCTTTCTGTGGAGTTCCTATCCCCTTTAGTGCCACAATCATTCCTCCTATCCTTCCATAAGAGTCTCCAAGCTCCATTTACTGTTTGGCTGTGAGTGTCTGCATCTGGTATTTCTTATATTTTGAATAAAGAATTGACTAACAGTGGTCTACAAACTCTTAATGAAGATTGCATTGAGGTTCAATAAAACAAAACAAGAAAGAGCAAAGGGCATGGTAAAGAGAAGAAAACCAAGGACTTCCTCTCCCACCAATGCCCTTAACACCATCTCTCCCTATATATACAGCTGGAGCCATGGGTCCCTCCCTATGTGCTCCCAGGCTGGTGGTTTAGACTCTGGAAGCTCTGGTTTGTTGTTATTGTTGCTCTCCCCATGAGACTGCAAACCCCTTCAGATCCTTCAGTCTTCTCTCTAACTCCTCCATTGAGACCCCTGTGATCAGTTCAATGGTTAGCTGTGAGCATCTGCCCCAATGTGGGGGAATTCAAGGGAGGGGAGGTGGGAGTGGGTGGGTGGGTGGGTGGGAGCACATCCTCATAGAAGCAGGAGGAGGGGGATGGAATAGGAGGTTCCTAGGTGGGGGAAAATGGGGAAAGGGGATAACATCTGAAATGTAAATAAAATATCCAAGAAAAAATTAATTTAAAAAAAAATCAAACTGAAAAAAAAATTTGGCCAAGAAGTTGGTCTCATCAAATGATCTGTATCACAGAGAAGGACCAATAAAGTATGCCCCTGTTTACCAAACAAAGACTTGCCAGTCACCTCTGCCCCCGCTCTCATATTACATTTGCACCTAAGCAACTCTGTGTATTTTCCCTGCTATATATGGTGTTGGTTATACCATCTAATTTGCAGTGTCTGCTGGCATAGAAAAATCATAGATTAGAGGAATAAATAACATATGAGCCTGGGTTTGGAAAGCCTATTCTTGTATTGCTAGCCTCTAGTTTGCTATTATGTTATTAATTTTGAATTTCCTTAAGAATTGTGGTAGATAACAATACCCTGACCTTTAGGGATATACTATGTAATGCATGCAGTTTTGACACCAGTGTTGTGCTGTGTTGAATTGCAGCATGAAGGTTACAACATCTCAAGTTACTTCTCAGGTTCAAGAAATGTTACATGATACAGACAAACAAGCCTAGCTGAGGGCATTAGTAGATCTTAGGTTCTATGCTACATAAGAAAAGCAAATTTTATAAGTTTCAAAATGTTGAAAGAGAATGTAACCATATTCACTTGATCATTGTATTAAATTATTATTCTATATGTCACAATCTTATACAATTAAATAATCAGGTAAAGCAATTAGAAATTAAATGATTAGAGGCTTTCAGTTCTCTTTGTAACTAGATACCAGCAATTTGTTAAGTAGTGAACTGTGCCTTGTGTGTATATAACAATTCAGTATTAAATAGAGGAAGATAGAAATGGAAAATGGAAAAGAAAGCAAGCATCAAGAAACAGTCTTCAATTAAATAGCTTTCATATCATTCTCTCTACATATAACTCTTATACTACACAGAATGAAACTAAAATGGTCTAGCACATATATTTATGTTATGACTTAACCCAGTAGGTACTAATACGTTCTAAATTTATATAATGTAGAATTAAAAATTGTCAATGAAAATTTTGATTGTTCATCAGAAAATAAATGAACAGAGTAGGAAGATTCATAAAAAATTGTTGAAGTTTTAAAATTCTGGGTTGAGTAAAATAGATAGTAACCTTTCTAACCAGTAACCAGTAAAACTTTTCACAATATTTACAAGCACTAGAAATTACTTAGCTTTCATCATTCTACCAATTGTGTTCTAAAAATAGTTTAAATTATTTAGAGTCTAACGTGTGTGGGCATAGGTGTGTATGTATTTGTGTGTCTGTTTGTGTGTGTGTGTACATGCATGCTGCATGTGTTCATATGTGTGCGTGTGTGTGTGTACATGTGTGTGAATATATGTATGCAGGTGTGAATGCATGTATCTGTGTGTTTGCATGGGTATATGTGTGTGTGTCTGTATATGTGTGTGTGCAGGTTGGTTTGTGTTTGTGTGTGTGTTTGTGTGTGCATGCACATGTTTATGTGAAGAAACAAGTGCACATTCATGGGTGACCTCCAATGAAGATCACTAAATTAACCCTATCAGATTTTCAATATTGATATTGAATATTGATTGTTCAAAGTGACATTTGTTCAGAACAGATACCATCCCTATAAACTCTCCAGCTTGACAAAGTGTAAAATTTGAGGACAGTTATTCATAAATTACTAGCCAATGGCTGTTTCTTAACTTTCTTGGAAAATATCAATTCTGTATAGAAATAATTTAGTACTTTTTCTTCCTTCCTACATAATTAGAATATATTAAAATGATGGCAAAATTTAGTAATATCAAAGCATCAGCTCATAGTTATTTGGTCAAATTAAAGAATAAAAAATATCATGTAAAATTAAAAATTATCATTTTTTTGTTTTGATTTGTTTTTTGTTTGTTTTTCAAGACAGGGTTTCTCTGTGTAGCCCTGGCTGTCCTGGAACTCACTCTGTAGACCAGGCTGGCCTTAAACTCAGAAATCCGCCTGCCTCTGCCTCCCAAGTGCTGTGATTAAAGGCGTGCGCCACCACTGCCCGACAAAATTGTGATTTTTTTTTTTTAACTCTTATAGTTATATACTCTAAAGCAAACAGTGGAACAAAGCTAGGGCACATTTAGTACTTAAGGATCCTTACTATACAATATCTGTGTAAAATATTATACTTTCATTTCCCGCTAATATTTCATCTCTCTCATGATAGTAACTGCAATACAATTTGAAAATAAGGCAGATCATATACAAGAGTAGATTCTGTTTATTTATTAGATTAGGAAATTCTGAACTTCAGGATGATAAAGTTTGTTTTTAGATGTTACACACTAAGTTTTGTGTCAGAAATCTTACCTTCTGTGCTTGGACAAAAAGTACTTCAAATTTGGCATAGTCTCAGATTTTTAAGAAAATTTATGTAGTCTTTATATTTAAGAAATTTTAAGCGTTCTTGAGAACTGTTGCTCAGAAAATCAGAAATTTCAAGCCTTGTGACATTTAAAACTATTTGACAGCTGTGCTTGCTTCTGGAATCTCAAATGATCAATGTTCAGTCTACATTACACAACAGATTAATACAATTTTTTTAAATGTTTAAAGTAGCAAGCTATTGATATAAACAATGCACACTCAAGGAATTAAAAAATATACTTTTCTTGGGTAGTTTTCTCTGACATTTGTTCACTCTCCATTATACCTAATATATTAACTATCAGATTAATTTTTCTCATGTTCCCACAGAGTATGTATAAAGAGAGAGACGGAACTGGAGCAGTCATACTAAAAAGCATCTCTGACTATATGGCCTATACGCAAAATCAAAGTGGTATTTCCCCTCCAGAGAAATATTAACCATGAAGTTAAATATGATAATAAATATATATTAAATGTATTCATATTACACTCTTGTCTGAAGTATTAATTTCTCACTCTTCAGACAACATTATAATATGGCACTGCTTAAATAATAGTTTTAAAATATGTGAAAAACACAAGGGAAAGACATGAAAGGTGTGCAAAAAATACCAGTCTGCCCAAGAGGTACATAACTCCTACAATTTACATCTTACTTTATTTTTCTAATAATGCTTCAAGCTGTTGACGTCAAGCAGCTAATATTTTGGAAGATTAAAAAGTGTGAACTACTCACTAACACCAAGGAAAAGACAACATCCACTATGCCATTATAGCCAATTAAAAGAAATTTAGTTCATTTCAGTCTGATAAAGCTGATTTTAAGATAAAGTATATTTAAAGTTATATATATATATATATATATATATACATATATATATACATACACATTATACATATATATCTCCTCTAAAACTAATCTTACTTTCTTGAGTTTATTGTCTCACAACTTGCATAATCACAACGTTATACATTGTTGAAACTCTAATATAGGAAGCAAATGTACTCAATAGAGTTTAAAAAAAAAATAGTCATCCACCTTCACTGTAGTCAATAAGTAAACAGAGGAGAGCAAGGAGTAAAGACTTTCCTGTGTCTATTTATAAGTAGCTCACCTGGTTAGCAATCTGCCGAGCGAGAACATCCATCCGTGATCCTGACTCTGAGATCATTTTTGCTGCGTAGATGACGTCAGTGGTATGCTTCAGTGGTCCTTTCCCCTGAAAATTCATGCTACATATTAGTTGTTGTTGGTTCATATATAAATAGATAAAATATAAAATATACATATATTAAAACATATTTTATCATTTTAGCCACTTTTAGTATGTGTGTGTGTGTGTGTGTGTGTGTGTGTGTTGTGGCGTGTGTGTGTAGGTGTCTGCAGAGACCAGAAGAGGGCAGGCATTGGTTCCCCTGGACCTGGAATTCTAGGCTGTTGTTAGCTACCCCACATGAGAGCTGGGAACTGAACATGAGTCCTCTTTAAGAGTACAAGCAACGCCAAACAACTGAGCAAACTTTTCTAGCTCTTATACACAAATATCTATACTCACATAACAAACAGATTTATAACACAAAATAATAGTAATTAGACTTATACACTTTCCATTTAGATAAGCCCAAAATATATTTAATTCTAGTCTTAAAAGAAAAAAGTTAAAAATCTATGGTATCAAAATTCAGACAAAAATATAAAGAAGATGAATAGCATTGGACTTTATTATCATTTTTTTAAATTATAGTAAAACTCAGAGACTTAATGTCCCAGGGTGGGGAGATACCCAGGGTAAGGTCACCCTCTCAGAGGTTAAAGGGAAGGATGATGGGGGAAGTACACTGCCAGGAGGAACTGGGAGGGGGCAGCATTTGGGATATAAATATATAAAATAACTAATTAATAAAAAGTCTCAGTTTAGATATATCTTGGTGGACTCAGGTATTGAATCCAAATATTCATTTATTGTCAAGACGTATACATTCAACCTTGCATTGTGAGAAGTCAGGCTACTTATTATTTTTATCTTTTAATCCATCTCAGATATTTTTAAACTTCTAATTGATTTTTCATTAATGTCACACCATAAACCGCAATAGCACTCACCTTCCCATCCACAGTCACTTGCAATCTCCCACCAAAAGAAAAACAAAGCAACCAAAATTAAATAAACAAACAGACAAACAGAAAAAAATCTCACAGTGGAGCTTTGGTATGTCACAGTGTGTCACACAGTATACTCCTTTATTCAGACATTCTTTTTCTTGCAAATGTTCACTCCAGTAAGTCATTGGTCTGGTTTGAGGGCTCTGGTTTCTGCTACACTCCCAATACTGAATCCTTAACAAGAATCCTCTTGCATACACTGTTGTTGGCCTTTGTTATGGAGATTCTGCAGCTTCAGATCACCAGAACCGGCCCTTTCAGGTGTTCCAGCACTTCATAGATGGGGTTGGTCAGTCACCAGATCCTTTGTGCCTCCCATGCCACCAGGGCCAGCTCTCCAGCTTTGCCCAGGCGAGGGGTAGGGCCAGCTGGTTTTGGACATTTCTTTCCAGCTAGTTGCATTATGAATTTTATCACATAACCTCATCCTATTATTAATTCAAATACAGATCTGAGCTCAAGAAATCTGTGGTTTAGGACCTTTAGCCATTGTAGTATAAATTAACATTTCTTTTCTCTGTGGACCGACACAGTACACCACAGTATGCCAGTATAGCTTTAAAGAACCGATACCTTGAAACTAACCTAAGTAACCATCAGCAATTCAAAGGAAAATGCTGTCCAGTTTGCTGCGATGAGTTTGATGTTTTCTGTTCACTTGTTTTTGTTGTTTTGTTTTTGTTTCTTTCCAGACCAAAAGTGAGTCTGAAGCCTGGGAAGAACTGATCGGGAATACTGGAAAGGTGTGCTCTCTGTTTCGCTCGAGAGACAATCCATCCTTTGTTTTTGACAAATGTGTATTATAAAACCGATTGCTGCACAAATGCCAAGCTGCAAGTACAGCTTTGTTAGTAAGAGAGGAAGCCAGTTGCAGGTAACGGACTGGCAGCCTCTGTAACACTCCTTGTCCCTTGCTCTCAGTTGTCTACCGATGAGATCTATCACATGAGAAAAAAGAGGAGCTAGGGTAGAGAAGGAGAACATGGTTGCAACCTCAGAGAATCCAGGAAGTAAGGGGGTCTTGAGAAATACATTTTGTGTTTGGCTCCTTTATATTTTTCATTGTTCCTTTCATTTTCTCCTAAGTCTATTTTTTTCTTTTTTTTTTTTTTTTTTTTTTTGCACTTATATAGCTCCCCCTGCACCCAGGATAAGGAAAAACAAAATAAAACAAAACTGAAAGTATTATGCCAGAGGTTATTTTGTATGTTTGTTGGTTTTTAGTAAAAACCTGCATGCATATTGTTTTGGGCTGTTTCCACAAAAACAAACAAACAAACAAACAAAGAGGCAAAAGACAAAACAACAACAACAAAACACTCACTACTATATACAATCAATCTGTGCCTCTTTATCCTCAGGGATAGGAATAGCATACAACAAAAGACTTTCTAAGGATTACCTGAGTTTATTTCTCCAATATGCCCTGAATTGCTTCAAAGTATGGATTTGAAAATAAAAGTGTACAACTTATGATAACTACGGCTCATGATGCAATTGTGTAAAAATAAGATCGACTGTCATGATCTCACAGAGGAGGCAGATAAGAATGATATGCCCATCTGATATTTCTGTAAGGTTCCATTTGTTTCTGTAGAGAGTGGTGAGTCTGATACAAGGAGGAGGAAGAAAACAGATATTGTCTGCATATTACATTAAAGTGGATCAAGTATCTCCAAATTGCTACTTTTTTACTAGCCTACATAAGGTGCGTGCATGTGGACTAGGATTTAAAAAGATGTGCTTTGTATATCTTCTTACCTGAAAAATAAATTGTTGAATGCTTTCCTGAGTGAAGGTAGCCATCCCATCTATGTATAACTCCCCTTCAATTCCTACCCTCTAATGAGCACCATGACACTGACTCTGAAGTGCTGACCTTTGGATTCTGGTCCTTATCCCTAGAAGACAATGAGTCCCATGAGGTGTAATTCACAAGAATGTTTATGCAGTTTATTTGTATTTTAATGCTATTGGGTCTCCCAAAACTGTTTTTCATCATGTAGCTTTTGGGAACCTGCCTCCAGTTAATTCCGATGGTAAATAAAGATGTGATGGCCAATAGCTGGGGAGGAGAGAATAGGCAGGGTTAGGGTTCCTGGTCTTAGAACCAGAAAGAGGAAAAGGGGAAAGATTAGAGGCTGTCATGGAAGGCAATAATATGCAAGAGGGAGAAGCAGAGCCACCATAAAAAGGAGCCAAGAGAACTTGGCCAGAGGGCTGCTCAACTGGGTCAAGAGCAGCCAAGATGGAACATAGAAATTATTAATAGTTACTTGGAGTTACAGGTAGGACATAGATTCTAACAGCATGGAGGGTAGGCAATTGCAGAGCTATTGTACTGCTTAAGACATATTAAAATATAAAGATTGTGTATGTCTTTCATTTGAGAACATAAACCATTGAGGCAGGTATTAACCCTCCACCAGGATTTATTTAAAATTCTAGAACCTCATGATTATTCTGTGATATTTTAGAAAAAGAGAGGAGGAGTAATGAGCCATGTGAGTGTAACAATGAGACAGGAAGGGTAAGAAGAGAAAGACTTTGGTTAGACAAGTCAGGATGAAGATAGACAGGAGGAGAATCTTCATCTGTGCTTTAGTTACACCTTAACTTGAAAGTATTGATAGAAACAAAAGTGGCAAATGTGCAGATGTCAGAGAAATATATTTACACACTCAGGAGATGTTATAGCTGGTTTTGTGTCAACATGACAAAAGCTGGAATCCTCTGGGAACAGGAAACTCCAGTTGATAAAATACTTCTATCAGATGGGCCTGTAGGCAAGGCTATAGGAGACATTCTTGGTTAATGATTGGTATTAGAATGCCCATCCTTCTCGTAGGTGGTGCCATCCCTAGGCAGGTGGTTTTGGCTTGTAGAAGAAAACAAACTGGGCAAACTGTGGGTGCAAGTCAGTAAGTAGCATTCCCTCCCTGGTCTCTGCTTTAGCTTCTGTCTCTGGACTCCTACTGGCTTGGCTTCCCTGAATGATGACCTAGGGATGGGAAGTATAACCCAACTATCTTTTTGTTCTCTATGTTGCTTTTGATTAGAATCTTTATCGAAAAGAAATAAAAATGGAAATTAATACAGAAAAATAGTTCTATGATGTGATTCTAAAAAAAAAGTACAGATTCACACAAAGTTAAATAATCCAAGACTGAATCTATAAGCTAAACACTGCAGTGTGTATATACTCCCAAACCCTTTCATTTCTCCTTTCCCATAATTCCTTTCAAAACCATTATAAGCAAGATGTCCTCTAAAAATAAACCAGGAAAAAAAATTTAAAATGCTAGTGTATATAACACAATGAAAATCTGGCCTCAGAAACGCTATCCCCACATGCCTGAACTGCTGACATAGGTTTCTTAGCAACTTTTAAAAAAATCAACATTAATTGTTACAATATTTGAATTGCTATTATCAAATATGCTTTATGCATCAGGGAGGAATAGAAGTTATGTACATGGTTATGTTCGAGTAAGGAATTGCATTTCATTATCTCTATGCCTCTCCAGAGAAAGTTAAACTTAAATAAAGCTGTCTAAGCTCCCCAAAGACAATGCATCAAATTTCAAGGTCTAAAACAATGGACAAAGGTTGTTTCTAAGGAGAGCAGCCAAGCCTCTTGCAGCTTGAATAACACACAAAGAGTTGTATCTACAGAATGCAACTAATGAACTCTTATTTGCAAATAAGATATGTTCCTGTATGAAAATTCTGGGTTAATGAAGGAAAATTACTTCTAGCTCCAAATATAAACCTTGTTATGAGACCGTGATCTTAAAAGTCACAGTAAGTTTGGTACCTTCAAGTAATGAGAAAACACGATGACAGACCACAATCACTCCCTTACCCTCATTGTTAATTAGATGTATTGCCTGGCAAGCTTCCGTCTGAGTGCCAAAGAAAATACACATTTTATAAGTGATTCCTTATCGTGCCAAGCTTCCAGACCAAGCTACAATTACTGAAACTATGACAGATTTCTAACATTCTCAGCCTGAAACGTGCTATGTAATGAAGGCTTTTCAAATTGGGGGATGCATTCTGAGGTTGTCTGCAGCCTTCATCTTCATAAAGGATCCCGCAATTTCTCGTCATCAAATTGTGCCTTAAATCAGAGTTAAATTCTATAAAGAAAGACACAAAGGGAACAGAGAGGAGAAAGTGAAGTATCTGTAAATATTTTTAAAAGCCTGAGGCCAAGAAATTCTTAAATACAAATTGATCAAAATAATTATGTATAACCCAACAAGGAAGGCCAAGTAGTCTTTGCTGCCCTGAGCTTGCTCTCTAATCACGAAGGTAATGAACATGTTTATTACATGGTACAAAACATAAAATTAAATATATTCCATGTTATTTGGAACATAACAACTGATCATGAAATACTATTGTTTCTAAAGCATCTTGACAGGAAATAATTTTTAGAGATTTACTAACTCATTTAAAATATTCTATGACTGTATTTCTACATTTATGTGTGTATACATGTTTATGCATGTGTGTATGTGCCACATTTGCAGGTGCCAGAAGACGTAGGGTTTTCTGGAGCTAACATTACCGGAGGCTGTGTACCACCTGATGTGAATGCTCGAAAAGGAACTCTTCCTATGCAAAGCAGTATATGTTCTTATTTGCTTAGCCAGGTTCTAGTCGTACATTTTTTGAAAAAAAACAAAAAAAAAAAAAAAACTAAATTTGCACTATGTTTCAGATAATATCAACTGAGTCAATTACATTGAATTACTATCTTTTGTCTGGTGAAAATGTTTCTTATCATAGGCATAGAAATAGCATCTTTTTACTAATAAAGCAAAAATTATCAAATGTAAACAGACACTGTTTGTGTAAGCATTGATTTTGTTCATGATTATGTAAGTACTCATTTATAGTTTATTATTATTTATTGGCAAAGTTTCCTTCAGCTATAACTTCTTAGTATTTGTGATTTAGTTCTGCAATGGATTGCCAGAACATATCTTCTTTCAGTTCTCTATTGGGTCCAAGACATATAAAAAGAATTGCAATTGCCATGAAAGCCACCCAACACTGATAAATTAATGAGTGGTACCCAGCTCAAGCAGATGAGGCAGGGTTCCTCTGCTCTTCAGATCTTTGGTCCACTGGTTCACCTTTCTTTTGAAAATTGTCATTTGAGTTTTGGAGACTATAAGAGTCTTTGAAAAGCCAAGTAGTTGGTGATCAGATTCCAATCAGCTTGTAATAATCAAGAATAATGAACGTTCTAAAATACCTTTTGGACTCCATTCTTGAAAGTTATTTTCTTATGTCTCATATTTATTATTTGAACTAACTACAGAAAGAATATTGAAGTAGCATCAACTTTTCCCTCTCCCATGTCATATTAGTGAGGTGTTTGAGAATCCTGATGTCTCTTATACCCAGAACTATATTCCTTAAAGTATCAAAACCAGTGGCAACCAGAAATCTGATAGCAAAAAGCAAGAGACCAGAGAATCTCAGAGGAAACCGTAATTTCAGAATAAGAACACTCCCATCCAGGTTTCCAAATCCAGCATCTTGGAGATGCATGTAAGATTAGAAAATATATTTCCAATTGGTACCATTTTTTAAAAAAGAATAGCTGGTAAGCTCTTAGCATTGCCTCTTCACATATTCTATATGAGTACTAAAATCCTATAAATATTTTTTCAATTTACCATCACTGAAAACAAATAAGCAAATAAAACATACTTTTTAAATTTTGGATGTCATCAATAGACAGAACAAACAAAACAAAAATCTGATAAAACTGTGGCTCTCCAGCCAATACAGCTGAAATTGTACGGCATCTGTTCAGCCTGGGACAAAACCAACTCGATTTCTTATTTTGTAATTGCAATGACAGACAGAGATTGTCAATTATTAAGAATAGAAATTATAAAGGTTCTGCTTTGTGCATGATAATGATAGTTCTTCTTCAACACTACATTTGTTCAAGAAGAACAGACTGGGCCTCCTTCAAAAAAAAAAATCTCCTGTCACCTCTCTCAGTGTCTTAGTCAGGTTTCTGATGCACAAACATCATGACCAAGAAGCAAGTTGGGGAGAAAGGGGTTTATTCAGCTTACACTTCCATGTTGCTGTTCATCACCAAGGGAAGTCAGGACTTGAACTCAAGCAGGTCAGGAAGCAGGAGCTGATGCAGAGGCCATGGAGGGATGTTACTTACTGGCTTGCTTCCTCTGCCTTCCTCAGCTTGCTGTCTATAACCTAAGACCACTTCAGGGATGGCCCCACCCACAATAGGCCCTCCCCTCTTGATCACTAATTGAGAAAATGCCTTACACCTGGATCTCCTGGAGGCATTTCCTCAACTGAAGCTCCTTTCTCTGTGATAACTCCAGTTTGTGTCAAGTTGACACACAAAACCAGACAGTACACTGAGTGAAAAGTTAGTCTAAGGTTACCACTGCTGTTTTGTTATAGATGTGTGTGTGTGTGTGTGTGTGTGTGTGTGTGTGTGTGTGTGTGTGACAGAGAGAGAGAGAGAGAGAGAGAGAGAGAGGAGAGAGAGAGAGAGAGAGAGAGAGAGAGAGAGAGAGAGGACTGACAGAGAACTGACAGAGACAGAGAGAGAGAGAGAGGACTGACAGAGACAGAGGAGAAAGAGGACAGTAGAGATAGAAAGACATGGAGAGAGACAGAAAGAGAGAAACGGAAACAAAGGAAGGGGATGGAGACAGATGCAGAGAGATAGAGAAATAGAGATAGAGGAGAGGGAGGGAGAGGAAGGGAGAGACAGACAGACAGAAAGAGAGAGAGGGGTGGGGACTGTGGATTGGCTATACAGACTCCATTACTAAATCTCCCAACAAAGTTTTATAAAACTGAGATAAAAATAAATCCTTTCAGTGCCTTCAGTTCTCTGATTTCCATTCACCTATTAGTGCTATATCAAATCCCAGAAAACATGTGACTTGATGAAAAAGAAGATAAGACAAATAAATGAAACAGCTAAACTGTTATGGTAGGGGCAAAACTAGAATTAAAGGGAAGTAATTCTCTAATGAAATCTTTTTATTTTTAAATTTTGAACAAAACAGTGGTCATTCAGATGGAAAAGTAACTGGATAATTTCCTTATGCAAAATAGATTTCTCTAGATTTCCTTGTGGGGAAAGAAACAATTGTTAAATTTGCACTGAAAATACATTGAGTGACAAAGCTTACCCTGTGGTTTTCATGATCTAGAAATGTCGTATTACTTAAGATTTTACTCAGTTGTCCAAGCAGTATTGCTGGGTGCAGCTGGGAAGTTTTTCTATGGCACCAGTTTATTATTTATTCTATTCATTTTTTTTTTTTGGTTTTTCGAGACAGGGTTTCTCTGTGTAGCCCGGCTGTCCTGGAACTCATTCTGTAGACCAGGCTGGCCTCGAACTCAGAAATCCACTGCCTCTGCCTCCCAAGTGCTGGGATTAAAGGCGTGTGCCACCACCGCCCGGCTTCTATTCATATTTTAAGGACTTAAGTAACCAAACACTATGCGCTTTCTGCTGTTGGGCACACCCATTCTACTTCTGAAGTTCATTGCAGAGAATCGTATCTTAGTTGTTCCAAGTTCCTTCACTCTTCTTTGAAGGCTATGAATACAGGTAACTTTAAACTGAGTGTCAAGAGGAATGAGTCATTAATACTTTGGGCCATATCACATGGTAACATCCGGGATGATTTCCACATATTCACTGCCAAGCACCAGCATTCCACTGAAAACCTTGATGGAATATTTTAGGTATTGTGAAGGAAAACCTACAAATTAGAGGTAACCATTCACTGTCTGAGGGGTGTCCTCTTAAAACTATATTCTCTATCCACATGCTCCAATATCAAATCTTATAGGTCATTTCTCCTTGGGTCATTTTTTTTTTGCATTTACTAAAATACAAGCTTTATTTCATTTTATACCATGTTATATCTATATAGTATAAAAATGAATAGTTACTGTTTTGTTTTTTTAATTTTTATTTTTTTTATTGGATATTTTATTTACATTTCAGATGTTATCCTCTTACTCCATTTCTCCCCACCCCTGCCATGTCCAGGAACCCCCTATCCCATTCCCCTTTCTCCTGCTTCTAAGAGGATGTGCCCCTACCTACCCCCCACTCCAACCTCCCCACCCTTAAATTCCCCAACACTCAGCCTCCAGCCTTCATGGGACCAAGGATCTCCTCTCCCACCTATTCCCGATAAGACCATCCTCCCCTACATATACACCTGGAACCATGAGTCCCTCCCTGTGTTCTCCCAGGCTGGTGGTTTAGACTCTGGGAGCTCTGGTTGGTTGATATTGTTGCTCTCCTCATGGGGCTGCAAATCCTTTCAGCTCCTTCAGTCTTCTCTCTAACTCCTCCATTGGGAACCCCTTGATCAGTTCAATGGTTAGCTGTGAGCATCTGCCTCTGAATATGTCAGACTCTTGCAGACCTCTAAGGAGACAGCTATATCAGGTTCCTATCAGCATGCACTTTCTGACATCCACATCAGCGTCTACCTTTGGTAACTGCACATGGGATGGATACCCAGGTAGAATAGTCTCCAGATGGCCCCTCCTTCAGTTTCTGTCCCATGTTTTGTCTCCATATTTGCTCCCTTGAGTATTTTGTTACTCCTTCTAAGAAGGACCGAAGCACTCACACTTGGTCTTCCTTCTTCATGAGCTTTAGGTGGTCTGTGAATTGAATCTTGGGTATTCCAAGCTTCTGGGCTAATATCCAATTATCAGTGAGTGAATACCATGTGTGTTCTTTTGTGATTGTGTTACTTCACTCAGGATGATATTTTCTAGTTCTATCCATTTACCTAAGAATTTCTTGAATTCATTGTTTTTTAACAGCTCAGTAATACTCCATTGTGTAAATATACCACAATTTTTGTATCCATTCCTCTGTTGAAGGACATCTGGGTTCTTTGCAGCTTCTGGCTATTATAATTAAGGCTGCTATGAACATAGTGGAGCATATGTCCTTGTTATATGTTGGAGTATCTTCTGGGTATATGCCTAGGAGTGGTATAGCTGGGTCCTTGGTAATGCTATGTCCAATTATCTGAGGAACCGCCAGACTGTTTTCCAGAGTGGTTATACCATCTTGCAATCCTTGGGTCATTTTTTTGCAACAATAAATTGATGTTTTCTTTCTGTTCTTCATTTTCTCCATGTTTGGTTTGGATCTACAAGTAAATATAGCTTAAGGGAAAGTCACTATTATTACCTAGTTAACTTCTGTTCATAGCCAAACTGGGACTTAGTTTTTCGGATTTGAGACTGAGCAGTACAATTTATTCAACCACAACGGAGGACCAAAGCATTAACTGCAGCTCTTGATACTGATGGAAATGGTGGTCATGTGATCTGTTCTGGTGGTGCCATTTTTAAAGACTACTGGAACAGGCACTTCATATACAGCATGATGGTCACCGTATCCTCGATTTCCAGAGTACTTTAACTTTTGTTATCAGCCACTCTCCTTACCATTCTCCTCACAGTGTTTGTGCTAAGTATCCATTACCGCCAAACAAATAATCCCCAACTTAGGGCAACCTAAATGGCTTACAACAACGTTGATTTATTATTGTACGTTTCTAGGGGTCAAGATTCCAAATAAATTTCATTACACCCAAAGTTAAGTTTCAGCAGCATTTGTCTCTTCTTGAACCTCTTTTTAACTACCTTTTATCAGCATCTAGTTGGCAGCATTTAGACCTAAGCTTGTAGTTCTTCTATGTTAAGAGCTTATCACCACAGCATCTGACATTTTCATTATGACCTACTCTGTTATCTTCCTACTTCCTCTTATGAAGATCCCTGCACTACAGAACTGCTTACATAATAATTTCATCTCAGAAACCTTAATTAATCCCATCTTTAAAGTTCCTTCTCCACATAAGATGATATTCCCCAGTTCTAGGTATCAGAAGTAGGCCTCTTGGGTGCTCACCATTAAGCCTACCATATCCTCTAAATTATAGCATGGAAGTCAGAGTTGCCTTCTGTGCCAAAGCCTAGTTTCCTGTTTTACATAAAATCAGCCATCCATTGGGCTAATAGGTGGTGTTTCTTTAAGGATGTATTCTTTTCTAACTTGACCTGTACTTTTCTAGTGGCGATGAAAGGTTCTCACTGTTAGAAACAGTTGCTAGCTATCTACTTATAGTCCTTTTCTTGGGGTTCACATCAATACAAATGACAGGGTCAGGGCTTTGGAGACATGAGCAAACCAGGATTACCCAGGGACACACTGCACATTTTGTGTGTGTGTGTGTGTGTGTGTGTGTGTGTGTGTGTGTGTGTTTACTCATCCGAGGCACTACCTTAAATGTCATATGTTGATCTGTTGACCTGGTACCACTCATGATTCACAGATTCCCTCAAAATATAACACACTATAATATAATAAGGGAGAAGTCCATTTGGGGTAGATGGAGGGGAAAATTCAGGTGATTACTGTCTGTACTAGTTTTTCTTTGAGATTCATGGGAAGCGAATGCATCTTTCCATATCACATATAAAAAACAATACCTACTGCACACTTAAAGATTTCATTCAAAAATAATGTTATAGTTAGAAATACTTAACAATGCACCTTAACACAGATGATTCGTGGGGCTGTGAAATACGGGATAAAATGGCTTCTCAATGGTGATTCCCCAGGCCAGGGAGAGGTAAGAATTAATAAGGAAAATCTTCTGTACTTTGCCTAACACAGAGACAAGACACCCTACTAGGCTTCCACATTCCCTTCAAAGTACTGTAAGTCATTATTCATGGACAGCCTTGAAGATAATGGGATATCTGTGCTCAGCTCTAACGTTTGAAAACAGGTACTTTTTACCTCTACACATTATTCTCTTGTGTATACACATTAATCAAAGCCAGTGTACTGCTAATACAATCAGCCCCTCTGACTGGGGAGTCCCCTTTTTGTTCATGACAAAAGACTCGGCATTAATCATGTACAGAATCTCTTATGGAGCCTGGGCAACTTTTTTCCAGCTTCACTTAAACTATTGTGATATACTGGCTGCCCCTTGTCTTTTAATATCAGACTTCATTTTATGGTCTCAGAAAATAATTACTTTTCAGTTTAGTAACACAGTATGATTTAGCCATTATTATTTAGCCTCTAACCATCTCAAAACCTACCGACTAACTTCTAACTCTAGTTATGATGTGATGGTATGCTTAGGTCTAGGTGAGGGGCTACTGACTTAGTCAAGAAGTATTAAATTAATAGAGGGCTACAGAGCTGGTTCAAGAGTCTGACGTGCTTCTAGTCCCACTCCTTACTGAGAGGATCAGAACTCACAAATTGATCTTTAGCCTCTTTACCCCTAGTCTAGCAATGCAGAGGATATCTTATTAAATTTTAGCATATTGTATGTGTACTGTTAGCAAATAAGCTAATAAGATTCGGTTTGACTTAAGGCACAGTTTTTTATGCAGCTCCTTTAGGTACTTTTCATGAGACCATGCCATTAGTGCTGAGTTCAAAAGATTTATATATTTTATTGAATTATTATATTATACGGTGACTCGAAGTCAATATTGATGGGCATAATTTGATGATGTATATGTGTGTGTACATGCATGTGTGTATGTATCCTCATCCAGTTGTCAGCATTGGGTGTCTTCCTCAATCATTCTCCACCAGATTTTTTGAGACAAGGTCTCTTAATAAATTAAAAGCCCATCATTTTGGCTATGCTAGTCAGCTAGAAACCCCAAGTATTCAGGAATCTTCTGTCTCTACCACCCAGCATGTGGATAACAGATATATATATACCTAGAGTCCACTCTGGTCTACATGCCTGCATAAGAACTTGATTAAGTTATCCCTAGCTCTTAATGTTTATGATTTAAAGGTTGAAATCATTGCTGTCATTTGGATACTTTATTATGTTTTTATTATCATATGTTTACTTTAGAATTTTATCAGGATCAGTGCCTAGCTACTTAATCTAGTACAACATAAGAGAACATGCACTTTGAGGGAAAGTAGGTTTAGTGGACCTTATGACAAGATTCAAGAGAGTAGGGCTCCCTAAGCCTGTCCCTTCTGGAGGTATGACTGAACACTATGAAGGTAAATGCTCAATATTGGGGACTAACTTAGGACAGAGAGACAGCTGAAGGGTGTTTTTCTTCCTCTCAGATTGTTGCTTGGATGGGTGGTCCAGGGCTTCTTACTGCTTGTAGGTCATACAGGCCATGAAATAACCAACCTGATGCTGTAGCCTTATTTGTGTCATATCAGGAAATGAGCTTTACAAAGCTGTCATTGAGAACAATTTCCACCTCAGCCTCAAAGGTAGAAGAGTGGGTATCCCTATTAAAGTCACAGGAAACAACCAAATATTCATTCTTCCCTTTAGTGGGTCTTCTGATGCTTACTTCACCACTTTTGGATGCCACCATACTTGAAAGCTTTCTCCAGATGTCAGATTCACAATAGACAAACCGAGGGTAAATGCATTGAAGGTCATGCCAGTAAACTTCCAGTTCAGTTCTGGTATGACCTTACCCACAGCCTTGGCAGCACCAGTGGATTCAGAGCTAATGCTCTGGGCAGCCCTCTGCCCATCATGCCACTTTCTGCTTCTCTGGATTACAGAGACAGTTGCATCTTCTCATGAAGTGCCAGTCTCATCCCTGAAATACACCAATGAAGATCGGAGTAACCAGATTTTGTTGTGTTGGGCACAGGGTTGCCACAGCGTCCTTCAACTCTGGCAAAGTAGATAGTGTTGACACTAATGACTCCTTCGTTGACATCAACTACATAATTTATATGTTGAAGTATGACTCAACCCACAGCAAGTCCCAGGCATAGTCATTGCTGAGAACTGGAAAGTTGTCATCTAGAGGAAGGTCATCACCATCTCACAGAAACAAGATCCCACCAACATCAAATGTGGTGATGTTGGTGCCTAGTATGTTGTGTAGTCTAAAGTTGTCTTCACCCACATGGCAATGGCTGGGACCAGCTTGAAGGGTGGAGTCAAAAGGGTCACTACCTTTGCCATTTCTTCTGATTTCATTATTTTTCATGGGTGTAACCCAGGAGAAGAATGACAATTAACTCAAGATGTTGAGAAATGCTTCTCTACCAGCAATTGCTTAATCTCCTCCTTCTCCTCCTCTTCCTCTTCCTCCTCATCTTCTTCTCCCCGACCCCTCTCTCTCTTGTATCCCTTCTTCTCCACGCCCCTCTCTCTCTTGTATCCTGCCCGTGGCTCTCTCTTCCTTCCTTCCTTCCTTCCTTCCTTCCTTCCTTCCTTCCTTCCTTCCTTCCTTCCTCCCTCCCTCCCTCCTCCGTTTCTTTCACTTCTCTTCTTCATGTAAAGATAAGACATTGCTCTGATCCTCCATGTGCCACAGATCAGAATGTCAGGCCATATGGGTATCCAGAGCAAACATGCTTTTGCTCTTGGAGTTTATTTCATTCAGTTTACTCTTTCTGAAAATTGGTCTGAGTTTTGCCAATGATCTTTTGAACACTTGATGGGCTCTGAGCATTCAAAAGTCAATTGAGATGATTGCCCTTGTCTGTTGCCGAGAACTGTGCGTCCAAGTCCAGGAGTTCTGCTTTGAAAACGGTATACTGTGTCATAAAGCATCAATCTCAGTGAAGTGGAGTCACTTAGAAGAAGCAAACAGGAAATGTTAAGAATGATGCTTTGAGCAAACTAGGAGTTCCTTTGACTTTATCAGTGGGAAACTCTCAGAGTTTATATTTCAGTGGGTTATTCTCTGGTACCAATTAAGTCCTGCATTCCAATAGGAAAGGATGACATTTTCCTGAAATTGGAAATTAAGACTTTAGCAGTACTGTGCTTGGGTCCATAATTTTCTTACACTAGTAGCCTATATCCCAAAGCATTCCTTCCTCCTAGTGATGTTTTGTTCTAGAATAGTAAAACAGTCTTGATTTTAGCCATGCTACCCTTCTGGGGCCTTTACATAGTCTATTCCATCCAGGAAAGAATGTGTGCCACATGACCTTTACATTCCAATTCTACTTATGCTGTTGTGATAATGTGGTCAACATATCATAAAACACATATGTAAATCTAAAAAGGGTTAAGTAAACTGGGCATAATGGCTCATGCCTTTAATAATGTCAGCACTCTAGTGGCAGAGGCAGGCAGATCTCTATGAGTTCAGGACACCCTGGTCTACATATCAAGTTCAAGGACACTCAAGGCTACATAGTGGGACTCTCATTAAAAAACAAAATTCAGATGAACCAATCTGTCTACCATTTAAGCAAACATACAAAACAATCATAAAATGAAGAAATGAAAGAATCAAGTATTAACAGGTAATAGTTTAAATATCTCACTAATAACAATATCCCCTAAGCCCTCAATAGAACCTTAGGGAAAAATATCAGGTTGGCAGTAAAGATATAATCCTTATTTTAAGCTGTGTCATTGGCAGTAGATTTTAATGGTCTTCTTCTTGCAATTTTATTAGATTATTATTCATTCATTTTGCGACTGGCTGCCATCTACTCCTAGAAAAACAGAAGTTGTCAATCTTGAAATCATTACTTGGACATTCAATTATCCTCAACCAATGGTTTCTTTACTGAAATATATACAAACAGATCCTATTTAAGAAGTAGCAGATGGTAACTTGACCTTCATCTGGAATGGGGTCTATCCCAAAAGCTGTTGCCTGTACACAGGGATATGTTCTTGTAGCTGGACTGTCTTGTGTGGCCTTAGTGGGAAAGGATGTACCTAGCCCTGCAGAGACTTGATGTGCCAGTGTGGAGGGGGATATATTCAGGGGGACCCCCTTCTGTTCAGAGGAGAAGGGAAGAGGGGATGTGGAAGGGATTGTGGAAGGAGGTGACTGGGAGGGGGGGCAATAAGCGGGATGTAAAGTGAATAAGTAAAAAGTAGAATAAAAACAAAAAGAAATGCTGTATCACTAGTTACTTTTGCATGGCTATGAGTAAATATCAGGTAGAAGCAATGTGAGGAGGAAAGATTAATTAGCTCAGAATTTCAGCTACAACTCATGGTTGCCTAAGCCAATGTACTCAGGCATAACCACATGGAGACAAGAGTGTGTGGCCCTGTGGCCATGGAGATTCTTCACCTCTTGGCAAAGAGAAGTTGGGGAAGGGAAGGGAGAGCTGTTAGCATCTAGATGGATATCTCCTTTGTCCTTTTGTTCAGCCCATAGGATGTCACAATTGCCACCAATCAATCTGCTCTGGAAATCCCTCACTGTCATACCCAGGAAGTGTGCCTCAATTGCTGAGGTGATTCTAAACCCAGCCAGTTGACAATGAATGATAATCATAACCACCAGTTTGATCTAAATGAGATGATGTCACTGATAAATCCATTTAGCTATAAAAGCTATAAAATACATGTACATGTCAGATATGAATTCAATCCAGATGAGAGCATATATAATGATTTAGAAAATGAAGACAAATAAGATTTTTAATATTTTTTCCTTTTCCAGAAAAACTCAGCATATCACTATTTTGGAAACTAATACTGAAACTCATAGTTCAATTTTTTTAATGTCTTTCCCATTACCTAGAGACAAAATAATATGTCATTCTTCTAAGTGGTGCTGGCTTTTTATCTGTATATCACTCTGTAGTTACCACTTGCTACTTGAGGGTTACATACAAACATGTCTTGACTTGAGTAAGATTCAAGGATGTTAGGTGACTATCTCCTGGTGTGTCCTGGATTATTTTGAGGCAAGAAAAACAGAGATAAAATTAATCTTCGATGTCCATATCAAAGTTATTCCAAAAATATCTGTTTCAGGTGATAAATTAATTTATTCCTATACCCAAACTGGAAATAAACTTCATGATTGGACTTTTATTATGTATCTTTGGTTCTTTTAGGCATTGACAAAGAGAGGATAATTGGAATGCATACACAATGGCTGGAAGAAATAAGGAGAAAAACATGTTCTTTCTTTTGAAGGTTCGTGCAAAAGGTCAGATTTTCAAAGCATAATCATCTTTGAATAACCAAAATTATACAACAGATGAATATCCTAAAAAATGCTTTTATTCTAATTTTTAATATGCATGAACTCTCAACATTATAATCATCTATAATATATCATTCTTCCCTCATTCTAAATTAGTCCCAGATAGAGACGAAAAGTGATCATAAGGACATGTTTTTATTGCTCCTCATTTTAGATGCTGGCAGGAAGCATTATGTAAGTCACAAAACAACCAAAAGCAGTTATTCCTGTGAACACAGATGCTCGGAACCATTTTAGGGGCTTTTGAGAGTGGAAAAGAACTATAGTACAATGGAGAAATCCAAACGGAAACCAAGAAAACCTTGTCACAGATATCAGCAATAATAATAGAATTAATAATGAGTATTCACAGGGAAAAAAGGATTAGCTTCTTCTTTAAATATAGCCATTCTTTCAAGAAGTATGGCTGGTACTTGAAGGGCAGGAAGTGGCAGATTCCCCATTGTCTCCTGAGTGCTGACTTCCACATCCTTTAGACCAGCCTGTTCTCCACATATCGTGTCTCCAAAGTACCATCAAGTGCAAGTATTGACTTAATTTTCTTTTCAAATGTCATGTTCACCTTCTGTGCAATGTAAATGGTAATTTAGTTGAGAGAAGGAGCTCGCGGTACAGAAAACTGAACAGAAGTAGCAAAGGTGTGTGCCTTTCTGACCATTTTTAGATGTATAAAGTCGTACCTTTCAATCTGAAGCTGTCTCCCACTAGAACTTTACTGTCAGAGATGAGGTTTCATATTGAACATCTGAGAAGAGGTAGTTTGGTAATATCTAAGCATATGTTCTCATTTCGGTTATTCTTTTAGCTATGAATAGGTGATTCTTAGTTTGCATGGAATTTGGGATGATCCATTGGTATACAATGGTGGGTCTTATCTAAGTCTATGTTGGGCAAATTATATCATCTTGCCTCACACCTGAAGTGTATGGCTCTGGAATGTATGAAACTTCAATTTATGGATCTCTGCTGACCTTTGGCCACATGTATGACATTCTCAGATTCCTCCCAGATATAAGTTTTCTCTCTTGCTGATTCTCTGTCTGCTTCTTTCCAGCATACATTCTCACACTCTCCCTCTATAGTAACTCCATATGTATATGTGCATGTGTATGTGTATGTATATGTATGTATATATGTATGTATGTATGTTGGTATGTTTGTATGTTTGAATGTATGTATGTATTTCCTTTTCTTTCCCTACTCCAAGCTGTCCTCAAATTCATCATATTCCTGATGGCATGTGTCACTACCCTGCTTTTCTCTCATCTGGCTTCACTTTCTTTAAGCTTTACCTTCTCTTTACCTATTTTATTCTAGCCCCACACTTAATTGAGTAGAAATAGTGGCACATTTTTATTCTTTCTGGGTTAAAGAGATTGGTGACCGTAGATTTCAAAGAAGTTTAATATTATGGACAGTCACAATTTTTCATTACACAGCATTCTACAAACTGACGAACTACTTCCTCATGGACTATTTGGTGGTTGATGTGCATAGCAAGCATTGGATATAGGGGTAGTAATGATTGTGAGCTCCCATTCCAAAAAAAAAAAAAAAGGAACCCCATCCATATATATGTGTGTGTGTGTGTGTGTGTTGTGTGTGTGGTGTGTGTATACATTATATATATATAAATATATAAATATATAAATATATAAATATATAAATATATAAATATAAATATATAAATATATATATATATTCACAGCTGGATCAAGTGCAGAAAGAAACAGCTTAGGGGTCAATTAAACCTAGTATTACTGATTTTGCTTTATACTGATACTATCACACACTGTCAGTTTCCTTTATATTCCTCAAAGCCAAAAATCAACATGCTGCCCCTCTTCATTTGTTTAATCATAAAATATTTTATCTTGCTAAAACAATTTCAGAAAGGCTTAATATACATTCATATTACTAAATGAGTTCATCATTTAACATATATATGGTTCTTTGCTTGGTGATTTATTAGATATAAATAAGAATAAATGCTATCTACTATCTTCACAGTATGCAGTGGTAAGATGAAAACATGTCCCAATAGGAAGACCATTTGGGTCCTGACTGTATTCTTTATTATATTTTAAATATGAGGACAAAAGGAAAAAGGCAGTTTTCCGAAATATCTAGTTATTCTCCACTAAATTTAGTTATTGTCTATTTTTACTATGGATTAAGATTTTCCTTAGTCATTTGACTGTTAGATCAAAATCTTTTGAGAAAGATAATAAAGATAAATGAACACACAAATAAACATAAAAAAGTGGTTTCAGAGAGTAAAAACATAAGGGGAAATTGAAGCTGCCAAATAGTCTAAAATATTAGTTTGGCCAGAAGACTGGAATAACTACAGGAAACATAATAACTATATCAAGTTTGAAATTAATTGAGAAATATACAGCAGCAATATTTGGATGAAGATAAGAAAGAAGCGATAACTTTCACGTTTTTAAGTTCAATTGGAAATTTGGGCAGGGTGGCTCATACCTCTAACCAATGACATAGAAAAAGGAGGTGAGAGGATTCCTTTAAGCTTAAGACTAACTAGCAGGACAGTTTCAGACCACTGGGCTACAGACTGGGATCATGTCTCAAACACAAAACAAAGCAAACTAATGATGGGCAAAACAGTCTAAGCTTTCTAAGACCTGTCCATATAAAATATTTTTAAAAAGAGCTAATTTATCTCTTAAATAACTGAAGACAATGATAACATAGGAAAGCCTAAGTAAAACCAGACACGTAAGTAGATCAAATTGGGAATAAAAATATGTTGCAATGGTTAAGAGGATTGGCTACTCTTCCAGAGAACTGGGTTTGATTCCAGCTTCCTCATGTTAGCATAACTCTGTAACTCCAATTCCAGTGCATCCCTATCCTCTTCTGGCCTTTGTAGTTACCAGGCACACATTTGGTACACAGTTAACGCCTAGAGGCAAAACATCTATGCATATAAAATGCATATATGTTGGTTTCAATATCCTTGACCTATAGGGAGTGGCACTATGAAGAGATGTGGGCTTGCTGGAGGAAGTGTATCACTGTGGGGGTGGACTTTGAGGTGCTATGTTTAAGTTCCACCCAAGGCAGAAAGAGAGTCTCCTCCTGGCTGCCTTTGGATCAAGATGTAGAACTCTTGGTTCCTCCAGCACCATGTCTACCTGCATGCTGTCATGTTTCATGTCATGATGATAATAGACTGAAGCTCCGAAACTGTAAGCCAGCCCCATTTAAATATTTGCCCTTGTAAGAGTTGCCTTGACCATGGCGTCTATTTATAGCAATAAAACCCTAATTAAGACAACATATAAAATTTGAAATAAATGTAAAAAAATTATGAAATAGATATAAACCATATTTATAATCACAAATTGCTGTAGATTATGCAATTATGGAAACTAATAGCTGAGTGGAGACTTGATGGACAGATAGCATGACCTTCCTCAATACAGAAATGAATTTTGTAGCTTGGCTAGATGCTATCCAATTTTGATGTGTGGGCTCATATTTAGAGCAACAAAAAGGCTACTTTTGGTTGTTAACAACTGTGTCACTGCTTCTTTAAATTGAGCCAAAATCTACTGAATTCCTAATCTTGAACCAACATCTACCCTATAACCAACTAAATGTATTTGTGGTGAGAGTTAAAGGTTAGATTCAAACACCTGGTGTGTTTACTTATTAATGCATCATTATATTTTCTGATGAATACATGTTTAGAATGCCAGGAAAGAAAGTGACATTTAACAAATTAAATACAATAACTAAGAAGGGAAAGACAGACAAATAATTCTTTTGTATGGTTAAGATAACTAACATTCTGCTCTAGGATAAACAAATAACAGATGAGGAAAAGATAAAAGCAATCAAAAATAACAACATATGGGGTTAGGGAAACCACTCAGGAGTTAAGAGCATTGTTGCTTTTGCACAGAACCCAAGGTCAGTTGCCAGCACCCATCGTGATGACAATTCCATTTCCAAGTGACCAAACACCAGCTTCTGGCCTCCGATGGCACCAGGCACTCACATGATTTCAGACAAAGATGAAGGCAAAACACTCAAACACATAAAATAAAAACATGTAAGTCTGTAGACACATCTAAAACTATACTAAATATTCAAAACATTATAGAGACAGAAGAGTGACTCTCTCTCTCTCTCTCTCTCTCTCTCTCTCTCTTTCTCTCTTTAACTCACCTACACTACAATGGGAGGGGAAGTGAAACTGGAGGAAAAAATGAGGCCTTCTTGAATAATTATAGCAATAGTCACTCATTACTGTATCTAAGAATAGGTAACACAGTGACTAAAATGAGAACCATATATTCATCATGCCAATCTGGTGAAATAATCTCCAGGGTTAGAAAGGCAAGTTTATATGGAAATATTCGCCAATATAAAATCCCCAAGGTGAATGAATAATACTTACATGCATTGCTGGCCTGAACTGAAACAAATGTTTGTATAATTTGACACATTTAAGTAAAGGAGACATCCCCTTATATTTATGCTTGCTTGAATATAGAATGAATGTCCTTGAGATAATTTTTATATATTTGGTGTTGTATTGAAAAGTTAGGTAATTATAAGCCACTCAGTTCAACTATTGATAGGTATATAGTTGATCTAATACAGCTCTTATATGTTCTCATTTATCTAAAATAATTTATTTGCGTTCAATATTTGTATTATTTTAATGATTATCTTTTGCCTACGGAGAGAAATATTATTTTAATTAGTTTAGCATATTAGGGAAACCACATTATTAAGAAGGTATTCAAAAATGTACCTTCAATTTTTAAATTAAATTTATAAAATTATTTACTTGTGTTTTGTGTGTGTACGTTTGTATGTATGTGGTGGCCAAATGTGTCTGGAGGTCAAGAGGAAAGCTTGTAAGAGTTGCTTCTCTTTTTCCATAATTCAGGTCTTACCTTTAGGATGTCAGCGTGCATCTATGCTTTGTGTGCAAGCTCCCCATAACCACATACCCCTTTGATCAATACTACATACCTTGCTAAGTTATACATAGGAGTCCCAGTTGAAATTAGCATACTCATTGTGAATTATCATGAATTTTAAAACAGTAAATCCTAAATTACAAAACATACTTGAATGTATACTTTTCATACTCCATAAAGATAATATACTCTACTCTTTTATTAATGTAAAGGTAATGGGCAATTTCCAGTGCTGTGGTTTTAGGCTTTTATTTCAGTGAAAGCCTTTAGCAACATTAAATAAAATGTCATTTACATTTGAGTAGGATAAATATGCCACTGTATTTAGTAACACAAATAAGATCGCAATCATTAGGTTTAATTTAGGGCCCATATTGTAGATGACTCTGTCCAGAATTTTTAAATTTATGTTTTGTATTGCTATGTCCCCATAACATCTGTTATGGTATTGTGACAGGTGTTTATTAATATGGATGCCTAATCACATCTCTTGGTTGCTAATAGCTTGGCAGTTCAACAGCTAAATATTGTTGAAATTCTTGATTATACGTTGAAAACTGTGGATAATTGATTCAAAGCTGTTTTCCTTGAGTGAATTAAAAAATTAAAACCCATGCAGTATGTTTTCCTTTAGAATGTCAATATTCTTTCAACATTTCTAAAATAATTGTGAAATAATGAATAGCTGTGAAGGAAACCAAAATGCTTTCACCAGGGAAAATACTTCTTGAGCCAAATTTCTTTAGAATCATCATTTTATAAATAAATTGAAACTTTTACTTTTGCCATATATTGGGGTTTAATAGACAGAAAGGGAGTATCAAAATAAGACAGTTTTCCTTCACACATCACCACACACACACACACACACACACACCACTCAAGCACCTGTAGGGAACCAGTTTATCTATATGGAAGCCCAGCTTTTAAAATCAATTTTGTCAAAATGGTTTTATATATCCTCTGTATTGGAAGCTACAAGAGACGATTGAATGGTTTTCAGCTCTTTGGCTGAGCAGCTTGAGTAGATGGCATTTATAACCTGGCTTATCAGTTATACTTTCTCTATGATTCTATTATGGCTTTGAATGAAGCTCAGGAAAACTTTTTATAATCATCATTTTAAATAGAAACTTCTTTGCATTTTTAAAAACTATTAATTTTAGATACCTGAAGTATCTCGCTTGCAGCTTATTTTGATCACTCTTTGATTGGATTTGCTCCTTAGGGTCTTCAATATTTGTTTTTGTATTGTGGTACAGTTTTTCTAGTGCCCTGACAACAGTGAGTACATTCTCTACACTATCCAATATGACTTCCATTAGACATAGGCAGCTGCCAAGCCCGGGAATGAATTTTATATATTTAAAGTATTGAGTTTTTATTTCTAGTCAGCTTTAATTTATACTCAAATATGAATAATGAAATTCGAGTGAGGGCTTCTGAAAGAACTCTGACGTCTAATTCATGATGTGTGACTTTCTGATTAAGTAAAATTTGCTTTTTCATGTCTTAACAAGGCTAAATGACTTCAGTATGCATTTCTGCTATTCCTTTATCAAGGCAAAGCTAAACAATAGCAATACTAATTAGCTAGTTAACCTTTTAAGCATGGTTTGCAATGGTAGCAATCAACTCCCAGCAGCACGGGGTACAGTTCATTTGAGTCTCAGTGTATTCAGATCATTTTTCCTGTGGCGTAGAACAAAAACACTGAGCTGCGACATTCAACCCAAACTGAGGCTCTGTACAGAATACATACTAGTCCCCATGAAAGCATGTGCCATTCCCTTATCTATTACATGAGCAGCATGTAATACATGTAAAGATGAACTCATTCTAATAAAGTTTACTAATCTAGACTCATATCTCACATATAATAAAACATTTATTATTTTATATATATACCAAAATGTCGTAATGTATATGTAGCAATTGTGGGTGAGACAACAAGTGCCCTTGCATATTCACCCATAAATAAAATCAAATATTTAACAAATAAATATAATTTGAGCAAATAATAGAAACTGGATCCACAAATTACAATTCGTAGGGTTCTTTTTTAAATATTAAGCAAAAGTATGAGGTAGACTTAGAGTCAACTCTAAGTCTTGTTAATCAGAGGATATCATAGCTAAAATAGAATATTAAAATTATCTTTCTAAACTAGGTCTCATAGAATAGGCCTGTGTTCTTAGCATTTCAGGATGCTGAGATGAAAGGATTAAAAGTTTGAGATGTGACTGAGCTGCAAAGCAAGTTCAAGGTCAGCCTGGGCAACTGAGCGAGACTGAGACTGTCTCTCAAAATAAATTAAAGAAAAGGTGCATTCTAAACTCAATTTAAATACAATACCCAAAGAAGCTTGGGGATTTTGAAGGACACAGAAAACCACCAGTGAAGCCATGAATATTCACTGATGCCTTTCTACTGATGGTACCATTCTGGTCTATGGACTAGGAAGAGTTTGAGAAGCATTGACTGTTGGGAGCTGAGGTGGCCACAGTGCCTATGCTTTCTATAGCGTTTATCCTCAGCTCAGTCTAACAGGGGAAAAGGATATTTCAAACTAGTTTCTATTCTTTGGTTTGATTGTCTTCCATCAATTGGTATTAAGAACAGAAAGAGCTGTTCTGCGGCATGGAACTCTGAGGATCTTTGTCTAAGGAAAGGAATGATGGAAGAAATAAACAATCTAGCCCAGAGGCTGGATTTTATGAGTGCTTTGATTCTATTGATTTGGTCACAAGAACATGGACTGGTCTTGTGTTTCAAGGAAGAAATTTTTCCATTATATTATATATGCATTATAATTATCTAAGATATAAGTCTGATGCTATGGGATTTTATAAGGAATGGGACTGGTAATTAGAAAACATCTTTAAATTAAAATGTACTTCATTCTTTAGAAATACTTTTTTAATTCAGTAGAAAGAGTCTTTTTTATTCTTTAGAGAAGCAATGTGTTATTAAATAGATATGCTTCCAATTCTCATCTGAAATACCTATTCATGCAAATTTGGAGAAAAAAAACCTACAGAACATCATATTCATGGGATTTTTACTGAAATTATCAGATGAATTTCTGGAGTTTTCTGAAGACAGTGGTTATCACTCAAACCAGTACTTGATTAGGGACACATTAGTTTTGAGTTCTCTCTTTGTAGAGCCTCTAACAGTAGTCCGAATAACTTGCTTTATAAATCCTGAAAGTCAAAAATAACATTTCAACTAAGGGCTTTTGTTTTTATGTTCTACAGAATAGCAGTATAAAAAGCTTTACAACACAATAAAATGTACACGATAACACAAACAACAGACATGGCTACACTATGCTGTTCTCTTTGAGCCATATGTATAAACATAGACATGTCAAATGCGGAGGTGTTTAAACACAGAACCAAAGACTCATTACAGTGACTTACAGTGTGTTGCTAAAGAGACATTGGCTTTTTCTTTCCTGAATCATTTTCCTTATTTTGGTGTGGTGCCTTATTAGTTCTATGGAACCAGTCATGTGGAGATAAAATAGTCACAAAAGACTTGTCTCCATATTTAATTTTCCCAAAGTTATCTCTGACCACAGCATCCTATGGAGGCCTTCCAAGCAAAGCCCTAGATAATCATTGTGACTACTGTTAGGAACAATCTGTAACGTTTGGTTTCTGTTAGAAGAGATGGTTAAAGCTCTCTATGGATTCTCTTTTTTTTTTTCTATTTTAGAAACTGAAATATCATTGAGGGATTCTTTTTTGAACTACAGAAAAGGATAAAATTAGATCACTGCAAATGTTTTTATAATTATAGAAATTTGGACAATTTTTAAAATATGACAATGAATTAGTGAGTCAAAATTAGTAGCTTCCAGGGGCTACACTGCCTCTCCATTTGAATCAGCAAAGAAACACATAAACAAAAGGAAACTATAGAACATCCTAGACACCTATCAATCATAGTACCAAACAGAAGAGTTCTTAAGTAACACAATGTTAAACCCTGAATTTCTACTTAAACATCGCAGAAAATAGACTGTTTATTTCATAGTTCAGAATTTGACAATACTGATATTAATCTCTGTTAATATTCTGGTCACTATTTACCGTATGTACTATCATTCATTTCTTCTGAAGGTACGTACAATTTGTTTACTTTGTTCCATTGCATTTAGGAAACTGCTGTTACCATAGTGAGACATAAATGCTTAGGCTAATCTTTTTTTTTAAATTATCCCTTGCATCTTTGTGTATACCCAAGATGGAGTTACTTGTTCTATAGAAATATTCTTAACTATGATTCAGAAACAGGTGTGATCCAACCCAGTGTCTGCCATATATGTGAATCAAAAAAGCTAGACATTCCCAATGCCAGAAGGCACATGTAATGATTTATGTCTATGTGAAGAGACACAGAATGGGCACAGTATTGTATTGTTTGTCATACATACATGGACATGCATACCTGGACAGAGAATTGTATTGTCTGACAAAGAGTAAATGTAGATGAATTGTAGTATATAAAGTAGCAAATTATGCATCACCACAATTGTTTTATTCATTGACTTTAAATCCTTTCTTATTAAATAAATCACTGAACCACTTAACTAATATTAAGTGTAAATGGTTTCAGAAACTACTACAAACATACATACACATATCTATATAGATGATTAATAGATACTATCCCAGTTTAATTTCTGTTGCTTTCATAAAATATCTGAGGAACAAAAGAGACTCAAAGGAGAAAGAGATTATTTGAAGCCACAAATCCAGTTCATAATCTATTCTTGGGGAAGGTGAGGCAGTTGGAACTTGAAACAGCTGCTCTCATCATATGCATACAAAAGGCAGAGGAAATGAGTACATAGATGCTTATGAGTTTTATTGCTCTCTCCTCTTTTAATTGGGAGCTCCTGCCTAGGGAGTGATGCTACCCACAGTGGGCTGAGTCTTCCCACATTAATTAATAATGAAATAATCTGCCAAAGACATATCCACATGTTAACCTGATCCAGATACCTCCTCAGTTAAGTTTCTCTTTCCAGGTTGTATGAAGTTGACAAAGCAATCCTAATTACCAGAAATATGTAGGGAGATTATTTACATGATCACTGGGAAAGCCTTAGGATTGTTCCACAATCTAGCTATTTTATTTGAAAACAAAATGCTCTGCCACTGGATGGGTGTGCAGAATACTTTAGGAAGAGGACGATGACATATGTTTCCCCCAAGTCATTCCTCAAGAGCTCTCACAACCATCTAGAGCAATTATACTGCAGTGCTCTTTACCTATTACATAATCAACAAGGCTGCTTTGTGTGGAATGTCACATTAAATCTGAAACCTTGACATGTAATGGTCTTCAGAGGAGTACGAACCATTTGTCAAACCACTCATGCTAGAAATGGTACTGGGTTTTCAAAAACCTGAATTATATTCCTCATCTGTGAAAATAAGAAAGTGGATAAGATTATCTCATAGGGCATTCCAACTCTTAGACCTCACAATCTTGAGTCTTTTTCTTTGTAGTACTGATTCCTCAGAATTAAAACGGATGTTCCCAACTTCAGAGAGAAAAGCACTAGCTGATTCTGTGATCATCACTGTGTTTGTGTTGGGAAGTACATATTCTCTGTATTGGATACAAAGCAAACATGCCTTCAGTATCATCTCTCTGAACCATTTTTCTGAGACAGTTGCACAGATGATCCACCATATGGCATTAATAAATGAATAGCCAAGACAGACATGGAACAATTTCTACTTTAACCAAATGGCTAAGCTAACTCATGAAAGTGTCATATATTACCTATTTAGCTAGGAGTTTTATTGCTGAGAAATTGTGTCATGATTAACAATTACCACAGGACCAGCCATTCACTCTCTAATCACTTCTCAAACAAATTAAAGATGAGTTATCTTTCATTCACACCCAGCCAAAGCCGCGGCTCCACACAATTTTACATGTAGGAATATGTAAACATACATAATTTTACAAAAGCCACTCACCCCTGTCTAGCAGTTGTAATTATCAAGATTGTATGCACTGGGAAATAAATCCACTATCGTTACATATCTAGCCTGTTTAGATAATCATCTAGCTCTCTTCCATATACTTCAATATACATGGATATAGGGAGTGCAGGGAATAATTCCCTGAAATCATGCTATATTAGGGGCTTGACCCTCATAATGATGTATCTCATTGTTAGATTTGTACATTGGAATTAGTACATCTTATTTTTTTTTTGGAGATTTTATTTTCTCTTATAAGTACAGGGGTTTTGCCTGCATGTCTATCTGTGTACCATATATGTATACAGCTTGAAAAGTCCAGAGGAGGGTGCTGGATTTCTTGGAACTGGAGTTGCAGAAAATTGCTGTATGAGTTCTGGGGATTGAACTTCAGTCCTGTGGAAGAGCATTGTTTTTACCACGACATTCACATCAAAAGCAAAAGTCATACTGAAATGCTCCAACATGACCCATAGTTATCTAGAGAAACAAAAGGCTATTAAAAAAAAAAAAAGAACAGGAGTAAAGGTTAAAATGTTGGCAGCTGGTAAAACTCAAGGAGAATTGAACATTAAAAGAAAAAGGGTGAAATGCATATATTTAATATTTTGGTTAATTTAGTCAAAATGTTTGATACTCTTACATCTTTAGTCTCTATAAATTAATGTGGTAAATGAGATATAGATATTGAATATATTTTGTTGCCTACAGACATATTTTTTAATTATCTTTGTTTTTTGAGGCAAGGTTTCTCTATGCAGCCCTGAATGTCTTGGAACTCACTCTGTAGACCAGGCTGGGCTCCATCTCAGAGATCACCTGCCTCTGCCTTCCAAGTGCTGGTATTAAAGGCCTCCATTGTCTAACTAAAATGGACATATATTTTAATATGATTAGCCTTTAGTGTTTTCTTTATTATTTCATCTATATTGTAATTAACCTAATACTTTTAATTAATCCAATTTACTATAGCAAAGACATTGCCTTGGTTATTTTTTTTTTTCTGTTGCTGTGCTAAAATACCCTGACAACAGCAACTTGAGGTAGAAAGAGTTAATTTGAGGGGAAAAAGGTAATGCCCATCATTGTAGGAAAGTTATAACACCACAAGTTTGCAGCAGTTGGTCGCATTGCACCCATAGTCAAGAAGCAGAGAACAATGAATGGTTATGCCCAGCTCACTCTCTGCTCTTTGTACAATACAGTATCCCAGCCCAGGGAATGATGTCACCCGTGGCGGGCAAGTCTCCCCATCTCAATTAACCTTCTCAGAACAATTCTTCTGTTTCAAGAGGCTCACCTAAGCTAGACAATCTCTCACAGGTATTCTCAGAGCCTTCCTCTTGGGAGTTTGTAGATATTCTCAAGTTGATAATTAATACTATATCTATCATAAAGACAGGTATATTTTACTCTAACTTATAAAAATGGAAATAGATGTAGCTATATATAACCCTGCCTAATCTCTCAATAGTTAATAATAAAGAAGAGAGAATTCTTTTCCAAAACTTTCCTCCATCACAAAACACATAGCAGAACAAAACAAAACAACAACAAAAAGAAACCATTAAAACAAATAAACCGTATTTTCAACTGGATTAGTAAAATAAAACAGTACCTAAATAAGAAAATTCTTCAATTACTGTTTTAAGGCTTTTAAGAGCAGTAATGATTGAAGAATAAAGAGCAAAGTCCATGTGCAGGATGCAAGGCTTAAACAGGAGGAAAGCAAGGGAGGTCAGCACATGGAAAAAGGAAAAGAGATGCACACGTTGGTCTTTGAGCAGGGAAAAGCTACCTGACAAGGTCAGAATGGTAGAGTGTGTGGGAAGAACAAGTAGAGACTAGTCTTTGAAAGAATGACATGCTGACCTGTTTAAGACACATTGATGCCTGCTACTATCCAGCTGACACTGAAAAAGTGTGGCATATATAGGAAATTATCTCAACCTTCCACTGTGGCTAACAAACTATCAGAGAGTCCTGGTGAGACTCATAGAGAACTTCCCGATTGGTTCCTTTTTGTTGTGTTCTGGAAATCATGGCAACTCAGTCGAAATACACACAGATAATCTGAATTTTTCTCCTGATAGATCATCAACTCTTTCTTGATTCTAGGCCTAACCTCCAGCAGCAGCTAACTCTTCAGCTTAGCCCTTCTGTGTGAACTTGGAGTATCCCTCATTCCTGTATATATTGTTTTGTTAACTGGATTTCTCTATGACATAGATATTTCTTAAACTACTGGAAACTTTGTCTTCAGATTCTTCCTTACTTCTGAATAAAACCCCACAGTTTTATATGCTCAGAGGGTTCCAATGATGAGACAAATTGTATGGTACTATGTATCCTACCATTTTATCCTATAATGGTACGAATCTGAGATGCTGAAATTATATTTGTGTGCTCCTTTTAAATGAGGATGAGATGTAGTCCTGAAAGAGAGTGTTCAAGAATTGTCAAGCTGATGGAAGCTGCAACAAATATCTATGCATTTGGATTTTTTTTTTTATACTTTAAAATTGGATTTATGGTGCTGATGGCAAGCAAGTAAAGCTGATATATTGAGTTCTGGACACAGGACTCATTCCCTGGAAAGAACACTACACACACACACACACACAGAGAGAGAGAGAGAGAGAGAGAGAGAGAGAGAGAGAGACAGAGACAGAGACAGAGACAGAGACAGAGAGGAGGGAATGAGAATCAGAGAGATAGACACAGACATTACAAAACAGAAAGACAGACAGACAGATATAGACACACACACAGAGGCAGATAAATAGAATGGATACATTTCAAGTGCAAATTGCTAGTTTGAAGGTATCTATGCTAGAATTATTTATAGAATTTACATGAAAACTAACAAGCATATTTGTAAATATAAATGAGCCGTTCTCAAAATGAGCCATGCATTTATATAGAATGTTTACTAATTTGTTTATATTTGCCTCATTTGCAAGTTGTTAATTGAACTCTAGTTCAAAAGAGACTAAAGATGGCACTTCATGAAAGTTGTATAATTTGGTTAAGACCAAAATCACAGACATTCCTACAGAATTCACTTTCTGAAGATTGCATTTTATTTGACAAGCCATCAATCACACAGATTGTCAAATTAAAAGAAAAAAGATAAAATACTCAATTTACTTAAGATATTTATTTATACTTAACAAGTTCTTAACAAATTTAATATACCTTCTTTTCCTGAGATTATATGCCCAGGATCTTTGCTTTTTATTTTATTTTTATTTATTTATTTATTTTTTGAGAAGATGCCTTTTCTAAAGTTCAGAGTGGAATTTTGACCTTGGATATTCCTGGAGGGTGACAAGCTTGGCTTGGTTCTTCTCATTCTCATTCTACACTTCAAATAAACAGTAAGTTGTCAAATCTCCAATATCATGAACAAAAGTCATATTTCAGAAATGAATAATGTATGCAATTATCCTCAACCTGTGTGTCAAGTACAAGGTTAAGGAGGATTTCAAGTTTGCTATGATGAAAGACTGACAGCTGCTCATGATTTCCTTCAAAGTCACCTGCCTTAGCACTTACCAATAAAAGTATCTATTCTTTTGTGTTTTGGGATGCATTAAAGATGAAATACCAGTGGGTATTTTGGAGAGGAAGCAGAATGATGTAGAAATCATGGCACCTAGAGACAAGAATATATACACATAAATGCATGAACCAAAAGCAAATAAGCATTCTAAGCTGGCATGGGACTGTTTGCCCTTGGGCTCTGCACACTCAGGGATACCCAATTGCTTCTCATTATATAGCCTTTAGGTTGAATGGATGACTTCATCTATCTGTAAGTCCCCTTGTAATTTCATCTTCATTATGTACTTGCTCTATTCTCTCATGCTACACTCTCTGCCCTTGCTTGGAGTCGCACTTTAGTCTTTAGTATTAGCCTTTTATTCCCACGCCAAATATATGGAACTGCCACCTGTCATGCAATAGACCTTTGGTTGTTTTTTTTTTTTTTTTTTCCTCATGATAGTTTATGTTGTCTTTTGCCATTACTTTCAATACCATACTCCTTTTTGTCCATATGGTATATTTACATACTTATGAGTGTACATATGTATGTGAAGGTGATGAGTACAGAGGTAGAGACAAGGTCAAGGCTGAATGTCTTTCATGATGGTTCTCCACCTCATTTTTCAGAAAGGTATCTCTCATGGAGCCTGTAGTTCGTCCGTTCAGCTTGTGTGACAGGCCACTGAACTCTAGAGATCGGCAACCTCCTCCATAACCCCAGCACTGAGAATACAGGCATGCACTGTTGTGCCTGGCTTTACATGAGTTCTGGGGATCCAAATCAGATCTTCAAGTTTTCTTGTTAGGCACCTTATTAATAGAGTCATCTCCTCAACCTCTTATATTGTGTTATTTGGACACTTCATAGGCTAGATTTAAAACATTCTTCAGTACTTAGAAAAGGCTTATCATAAACCAGATAATCAATAAATATTTTCTGAAAGCCTTACACCGACTACTTATTACCCATGCTTGCTTAAAACCCTAACCCAGTAAGACAGTGTGAAGTAAATATTTACGAAGGTATTCAAGAGCGTGTAGAATCACACTTCACTTAGACTACTGCAGAGGAAATCAGCCATGACTTTGCAATTATAAATATTTCTGGAGAATGCAAAGCTTTTAAAGCATGGTACTTAGGATTGTTATTAAACATTTCTCATGACTTTCAAGTGACAAACATACCATTTCAAGCAGGATGTTCATTCAAACTTACACCAGTATTTTGTTACGTTTTTAATAATGGAAAGGATGGATGAGAAAAAATTCCTCTTGAGATGTACAGATACCAGAGGGGCTGTGTAAAGTCTATCTATAACTATTACAAAAATGTTTGTCCTTTAAATACCAGCACATGTATGTGCTGATGAACTCATGGCAGCAGGAGAGAGACACAGGATCACAGTTGCTTCCTGAGGCCATTTTCTCTTGCACCGTCCCACTTAATGAAAGGAGAAGATAGAGGAGACTTTAGGGTCTGGAGTTTATACCAAAGATGAATTTCTAACATCTTCTACCCTAAAAAAATAGCTTTGTATGATCAGTAAAATTCTAAATAAGGCTGTTTTGTTGTTTGCTTTTTGGTTTTGTTGGTTTGCTTTATTTTTATTAATTTATGCCTCTTCCCCCTTCTGTCAGCACCCCTCCTGTTTCCTCATCCACCTCTTTCAGAAAAGGGCAGGTCTCCAGGTGATATCAACCAAACATAGCATATCAACTTGCAATATCCTTAGGTATCTCCTTCACACTAAGGCTAGATAAGGAAACCCAGTAGGAGAAGAGGATCCCCAAAGCAGGCAAAAGCATAAAAAATAGTTCTGCACCATTAGATGTCTCACAAAACTACCAGCTTATACAACCATAACATATATGCAGAAGGCCTGTGCCACATCCATGCTGGCTCTCTGCTTGTTGGTTTAGTGTCAGTGATCCCCTATGAGTCCAGGTTAGTTGATTCTATGGGTTATCTAGAGTGTGATTCAGAAATGTTGCCATGTACACTAATGATAAATACAGAAGCAACTATAAAATGTTATCTCATAGGTAAGGCCTTGGGCAAGCATTGTTTTTGCTAATGCAAACAATGCCAATATTAAGAGATAAAATATTGGCTTTCAGGGTGAGTAGTATATTTGGGAAATTCACTAAGCAGACATTAAAATGATATCACTAGCCTGAGAGTAGATACGACAGTGTTCACAAGTATCAGTTGGAAAGACGCAGAAATCAGTAGCACAGACAGTAGAAGGCATGGTCCTCTCTTAGGTAGCATCCCCTATGACCTCCTATCCCAGCCTGATGTCTGTTTACAGGCTGCCATTGCTCAACCACAGCCACAGACCCAGTCACAGCACTGAAAGCATCATCTTTTCTGTGCCAAAGAAGTACATCAGATGGTGGCAAGTTTGTATTTATTTGGAGGCTTTGGTTAATAGTGATTAATAGGTTGATACTTCTGTAAGGGTGTCTCTTGGCTAGAAATGGAAACATTTTCCACTTGCACCCAGTTACATAGTCCAGTTTCATTTGCTTTCTGTTGGGAGCAGCACAGGCAGGAGCATGGCAACATCCAGGCAGGCATAGTGCAGGCAGAGCTGAGAGCTCTACATCTTCATCTGAAGGCTGCTAGTGGAAGACTGACTTCTAGTCAACCAGGGTGAGCGTCTCAAGCCCACACCCACAGTAACACACCTATTCCAACAAGGCCACACCTCCTAATAGTGCCAGTCCTGGGCCAAGCATATACAAACCATCACAGATGCCAAAGTGAACTTGCAAGCTTGCTCAGTTTGTTTAGGACACGGGTTAATGAGGACAAGGTCATAGACTGCATCCTACATAGACAATTAACTTATCAGAGGAAAGTCTTGCTACTCAAGGTCTAGGAGAGCTCATAAAACATTAGAGAGGGGACAAAATCTACCTACCTACCAATTCTGTTGGAGAAAAATGCTAAACATCTATGCTTCAAGCTAGCAATTATATATTTTATTTAAATGACACTGTATGCTATTCCCTACAGATGTTATCTAATCCTGAATACTAATTGAAAGAAAGAAGTTGAGAAAAATGTGTTCATGGTGGTTTAAATAAAATGGTCTCCATAAGTCCACTGGGGGTGGCAATATTAGGCCTTGTTGGAGCTGGTGTTCACTGGGGTGGGCTTTGAGATCCTAAAAGCTCAAGCCAGGCTGGCTTAGTGATCTTCAATTTTTCCTGCTGCCTCTGGATCAAGATGTAAAACTCGCAGCAACTTCTCCAGCACCATATCTGTCTGCAGGCTCCCTGCCATGATGATAATGGACTAAACCTCTGAAAACTGTAAGCCAGCCCCGATGAAATCTTTTCCTTTATAAGAGTTGCTATGGTCATGACGTCTCCTCCCAGCAATTCAACTCTAAAGCCTCACGGCACCCAGTAGGTTTCTGCAAATCGCAACTGTACTTTCCACATCTTTGCTTTGTCCACCTCTAGCAAAGGATTGATTCACGCAACCTGAACATCAGGATTCAACTTGCATCAGGCAGAAGCTCTGCTTTCCAAGGCTATGATTATGTACAATGCAGTACATTTTCCAAGCCTCAGATTTGGAGGAGAAATCTTAGAAACAGAATATACTCCTCTTCTCAACAGGGACTTCATTGCCTAAGCATTACCAGTAGGAAACCTTCGGATTTGTGGAATCATTATTCCACAAAAAAGACCCATTTCTAAACTGGGTCTTTAGAGCAGAAGAGCAAATTGACTGAAAAAACACAAACATTTTTCCTGACTATACCAAGAACACAAAGACTGGGAAACTGATAAATGTGACACACACACACACACACACACACACACGCACACACACTGAACAACATTGAGTAACACACACAGACTTACATACACTGGATAGTTTTGACCCACACGTGCACACACACACACACACAGAGGCATGTGCACATACAGTAGAGAGTTGTGGTCAACACATAACATAAACACACACACACATATGTATATACATACACATATATATAAACATATATGTATATGAATTATTTCATACACAAAACACTAAATGTGAAAATCAAAACATGGATTCAATTCCCTGATATTAGCTGGTTTTATATCCCTTTCACATATATCCTATTTCAAAATTTGCACTTCACATATTTTCATAATTAAGGATGTTTAAAGATAAATAGCATAAAAATATAACCTTGCTCATTTTGATTTCTAGCTTAGCCCTGGAGTCTCTGCAATCATTCTTTATATGTGTCTCAGGTAAAAAGACTCTCATTTACCTTTTCTGAGGACATGAACACAGAAGTCTGGCTCCAAAAGCCAATTTGTCTCTTAATTGCCACATATAATCTCCCATGCCCCTAATGTGCTTTCTGTATCTACTTCCACAGTGATAAAAATATTTGATCAATATTTCCACCAAGCTGAGCCTTTCTAGTTAACCTCAGTTGGCTTCTAAAAGATGGGGACTGAGAGATGTGCATTCAAAGATCCTCTCAAACATTTCCTCCCGTTCTAGAACTGGGCTCATCGCTATGATTGTTTTTCTTTGCTGTATCAAAATTATTTGTTCTGAAGAAGTCCCACTCATCTATTTTGATCTTATTTCTTATGTTTTGAGTCTTTGCCACAAAGCCTTTGTGCATCCTGTACTGGACATTTTAAAGGGGTTAATAACCAAATGGATATGAAGGCACTCAAAGAGTCCCAATACTAAACAACACAACCTTCTTATTTATTGAAGATATAAATTATGTATGTATGTATGTATGTATGTGCGTATGCATCTATATGAGGGTATCTGGACATGAATGTGGATGTGCATGCCTATGCCCACATCAGAGTGTACATACAAGCTCTCATAGAGACAGAGTTGCAGGGATTTCCGTGTGATTGCAGAGATCTAGACTCCTGTCCTCATAATTAAATTGCAAGAGTTATTAACTGCTGAGCCTTCTTTCCAGCCTTTATTCTTTATTAAGTTCAGTTTTGGTTTAATATCTACACTGAAGAAGATTAAATAAAAGTTAAAATTAAACATGTGTAATCAAATATACACATTTAAAAGCACTGAAATTAGTCTTAACTGTGGCTTCAGTTCACAAGGCATTAGCAAGGAGACAACTTCAATGCAGTCTTAGGTTAGTGATTGTTCTACCTCCTTGGGTTGTTTTATATTTGACAAATCTTATTTTCAATTTCCTTGCTATCTATCTATCTATCTATCTATCTATCTATCTATCCATCCATCCATCCATCCATCCATCTATCTATCTATCTATCTATCTATCTATCTATTGTTGAGACATGATTTTACTGTATAGTTAAGAATGGTGTGTGGGACTCACATCCCTCCTTACCTCAACCTTCCACTTGCTGAGATTACTGGATTGTGTGATTATGCCTGGCATGGATTTCTAAATTTTCAAATTAGAGAATCCCAATTATATTGGATAATCTGGTGATCATATATTATAATTATAAACATTGAAGGTTCAAAGTTGTTAGTTGTTTTTAGTAATGTTTTCAGGGAGGTTAACAAATAAATACTTGAAGTTTTTATATATTTATGTGAGTCGTGGCTCTGAGCAGCAGCAGTGGCATTCAGCAAAAGTGACAGTGATGACATAATTAATATATGCCTTTTCCCCATTTACTCCTGGAGTTTCTCATGGAACATGGCCAAGAGGATATTGTACCAGGATATCCATTCTTGCTATTATTCTCATTCTGTAGATGTCTCCACTTACTAAGTCCTCCTTACAATGTACACTGTTAAGTAAATATTCACGGCACAGAGACAAGTAATTGTCATACTTTAAAAAAAAAATGTGTGCTCCTTGTTCAATTTTACACCTACTGATGGCTCACAACAAAGGAAAGATCAGTTTACCATCACACACACACAACACACACACACACACTACACACAGACCTATAGCAAAATGAAGTGAATTCTGTTTACAAAATCATCATTACTCTCCTTCTACTCATCTTTCGTTCTTTTTGACTGGTAGAAAACTAAAAGCTAAATATTCCCCTTTCATTTAAATCATAAATACATTCTCAGTTTGCCATGTGCTGTTAAAAAGGCCAATGGCTTAAGAATTTGAGATTCCTCTGATTTCGCCTCCTCTTTCATGTCCAGGGACACAGGGACAACACTGTCTCCATGTACAATCCAAAAGATGTTAAGCACACATCTGTGGGGCACTTTGTGCCTAGAGCAGTGGTTCTCAACCTTCCTATGCTGCGAACCCTTTAACACATGCTGTGCTGACCCCCAACCATAAAATCATTTCATTTCTCCTCCATAACTGCAGTTTTCTGTTGCTATGAATCACGGTGTAAGTATCTGATATGCAGGATATCTGACATTCGACCCCTGTGGAAGAGTCCTTGGACCACAAAGGGGTCGCGACCCACAGGTTGAGAACCACTGTCCTAGAGGCCAATAACTTACATAATGAAATATAACCACTGAGGTGATTGTTGACAATGAAAAGTAAAACTAAGCCGAGGCCAATTCTCAGCCTGTGTTGTTAAATGATTATGAAAATAATTCTCCTGTAAGATGCTTGGGGCAGCGAAAAATCATTCACAGAACAATAAAGAAATCCCCAAACTTAAGGTTACTTTCAGAGTTAAAATGGGAAGGGGCTGAGGTATAAAGGTTGCACTGCAGATTTTTCAACAGTGGTTGAGTACTTCACTGTTGTTCTCTATGTTCTGGCCACTTGTGGATTCCTGCAATCATCTCCATCTGCTGCAAGAAGAAGTTTCCCTGATAAAGAATGACAGTTGTACATACCTGTGGGTCTGAGGATCGGTGTTTAGAATGCATTTAGAAATTAAAATAGTTTAGGAAAGCAGAACTTCCTCTAGATCCCATGATCTGACCAGTACCATGCATGGATTCCCTCTTACTAAGCAGGTATTAAGTTTAATTAGAAAGCTGTGCACTGATCCTAAGATATCGTGTCACTATTATACTATTGGGAACATTTTGATGGCTTGATTAGGAAGCATTGTGGAAGAGGGACAGAACAAATGTAAAGAACCAGAGGACTATAACATCTGGTGTAAGATTATGTGTGTGTGTGTGTGTGTTTACCCATGAAGCTAGATCCAAAAGACCTGCACAATGACAACTGCAACTGATATGCCAACATGATAAGGGAAGCCTCACAAGACCATATAGCTAGGTGAAGAGCTATAATCATTAATATCTGCCAAGAGAAGGAGGATCAATCTTCAATCTTCCTCAGGGAAAGCCTATCAATAGGTTATCAAATCTCAAATGATCATCCCTAAATACATATACATATGACAACACTAAATAGATTTAGCTGCTTAATAGATTTACACACATATACATGCACACACACGTGTGTGTGTGTGTGTGTAATAATAATCATTGTAAAATAGTAAAATAGGATTTGAGAGAGAGAAAGAGAGAGAGAGAGAGAGAGAGAGAGAGAGAGAGAGATCTTGAAAGGAGTTCAGGGGCAACAGCAATGGTGGAAATGATAACACATGAATGAAATTCTCAAAATAAATTTAATAAATTTTAAAAGAAAGCTAAAATTCCTTTCAATTCCAGGCACTTGGGAGAGGCTCAGTAGAAGGTTGTGAGATTAAGCCAATTGCCAATTTAGAAAACATGGTATGATTATGAAAAAAAAAAACAAAATAATAACAGAACAAGAAATGAAGCATGATAATCCAGTATATATGAAATTTTTTTACATATGAAAATGTTGATTGATTGATGTATTTTCTGAAATTACATGGAAGTATTTCTCAGGTGAAATATGACAAATTTTATTTTTAAGATATTGTTTTATTTGTAATTATGTGCATATTTGTTTCTCTATGCGTGTGTGCATGTATGAGCGCAAGTGCCACCTGATAAGAAAATGTTAACGTATTTCAATAAAACTAAAAATGAATATAAAATGAGGATCCTTACTACTCATTATTTTGTTTACAGTGAAAATAGATTTTAATACAATATATTCTGATTATAGTTATTTCTCCCCTAAATCCTCCCATATCGTCCCCATTTGCTCACCTGCCCAAATCCATACCTTTTCTTTCTATTGTTAGAATATAAACAGGCAGCTAATAACAACAACAACAATAAAATAAAATTTGATAAAATAACAAAAAGAAGAAAAGTGCCAAAAAAAGATTCAAGAAACATAAAGACATAGAGACACACACCTTCATACTCTCAGTCTTGAGAATAAGGCCAACCACTAGATTTAAATAAAAATATGGATATTTTCCCAATAGTTTACATGTTCATAAAGTAACTTATTACCTATAAAATTAAAGACCTTGGTAAAATACTTGCCATTAATTTTTTACAGTCAATTTGCCCATTCATATCTCTATTCAATGGATGTACACTATCTAATGCAACATTTTCAAGGAACCAGTCAACATTTTGAAAGTGAATCAAAATAGCCATTTACTTATTTCTAGGTACTAGCCAAGGTTCAAGAAAATGCTACCATATAAAATGATTAACCATATAAACTGTTAACATGCAAATATTAATAGCAGGAGTACATACCAAGCTGCTATTTGTAAGGAGTTTGCTTTATAACTGTTCTGGGTTGTGAGACAATGATTTAACACTAGTTTATAGACAACACAGTCTTAGCACATTCAGGAACTGCATCTGAGATCAAACAATTGGAAGAGCGAGTCAATATCCACCTTGGCAGGCATTTTCCATAACACACACAAACACACACACACACACAGTTCACTTCTTAGATTTGGCATGTTATAATCTACACTGAGCTCAAGTATCCCCCCCCGCCACACACACACACTAACACAATAACTCATTTCTGCAAGTGATAAGTGGTAACTGGCTTTTTCAGTCTATACATAGAATGGCTGCAGGTGAATCACAATGATGGTGTTTGTCTAGCAAGTAGGATGCTTCACTGTAGCCTTAAGGATCACCATCCTTGTCTCGTGGGTCTGTTCACATATTGTATGCCTTTATGCCTTGTAACTCCTGCCAGCTTGTGTGATACTGTGTAGGACCAGCTAATGCACAGGCTTGAAAGGGAAGAACTCTGGCTTCAGAGCCTGATGTATTAAACATTTTAAGGCCAGGTACTTTACCTTCACTTCTAACACAATTTTATTTTTCTATGCTTTTGCATGTTGCACAGAGACATGCATTGGGAATTCTGTACAGTCAAGTCTTGCTTCTGCCTTCTTTCCAGTGACATGTTTGTGTACTCTGGGACAGACTCCATTCACAACTGCCTAGATTCAATCCCCGCTTCTAACTTGTTCTGCCTGTTGGACCTTGGGGTTATGAACACAATTTTTTTCTTACCCCAATGTCCTTATTTGTAGAATAATAAAAGTGTACACCTTGCTGAGTTTACTTAAATCAACTAAGAACTTAGAACCAAGTCTGAAGTGTAATAATTAGCAAATACCCATCTATTTTTACCTTCTGCAGAGCTGATCTTCGTAAGGAAATGAGAGGGTGTGAATGTGACCTGGGAGTCTGCTGCATCTATCCAGCATGCTTGCATTAAAGGTGAATAGGAAGTGACATTGGCAAGTTGAGAAATGGTACTAAGTTATCCTCCAAGTGCTGTAATACATCTAAATCTTGCACCCAGACTGAGAAGCCCTGTGTGGTTCTCAGCTACTCCCTTCCTGTTCATCTCTGTCAATCCCATTCATTCTACAGTAACATACTTAGCATGGAAAGCCACATGAGGCACTACAGCTGCCTATTCTGTGGTCCTGGGCATTCTTATCTCATGGTCTTTCATTCATTCTTCTGTAATTTTCACTAACTTCATGGGAAGCAGTACTCATGAGCTCAGATCATGAAAAACAACATTTTATTTTGTGACCTGTGATGCTGTTCTTATGCCTTGCTCTCCTTTGCATATTCTTACTGGAATTATATTTCAGCAGTTGATGGTTTTATATCATAATAAAACTCTTATTGTTGACTGAGAGGATTCCGAGAACTCTTTTAATAGACTTTACTTTTAAATTCTGTGCCTAGAAATTACTATTTGAATGAAAGGTTTCAGCTGTTAGCAATAAAAGCTTAGGAAACAAAATTACGCATCCATACCTCATACATCCATTTCTGGCCAGATGCACTGAATTCATACCGCCCATCAAAGACCCTTGTTTTACCTAAACAGAATTGCATCTTAAAACAATTCACGTTTAAAAATCATTCTCTCAGTGTTTAAGATGCTCAGCGGTAAAGCATTTGCACCAAGCCTGTGATGATTCTATCAAGCCATTGTCATAAAGTAGGCTCCATTCAGTTTCTCTCTGACTTAAACGAATCACACACTTATACACCCACAACATCAACCAACAACAAAATACTTAGAAAATATATAAAGTGTACAGGGTCTTGCCTGAATTTGAAGCACTTAGAGTCCATAGGAAAAAGTATTATGATCAATAAGAAATGTTCACAGAATAAAAATCCAGTGCATCTGAAATTGCACCAAGAAAAGTTCTAACATTTAGAAAAGGATATTATGGTTAAAATTATAAAGGAAATTTTTAAAAAGCACATTTTAGTTCAAGATCTTAGAACTTGCATTGGTTTGAATAAGACTGCCCCCCCCCACACACACACAGGCTCATATGTTTGGATGATAAGTCATCAGGGGGTGGCACTGCTTGGGAAGGACGAGAAGGTGTGGCCTTTTTGGAGACAGTGTGCTACTGGCAGTGGGCTTTGATATTTCAAAGGGCCCGGCTGTCCTTTCTTCCTGCTGCTGGTGGATTCAGATAGAGAATTCTCAGCTCCTTCTCCAGCACCGTGTCTCCCTGCATGCTGCCATGGTCCCTGCCATGAGGATAGTAGACTAAGCCTCTGAAACTATAAGCCAGCCCCAATTAAATGTTTTCTTTGATAAGAATTGCTATGGTCATGGTGTCTCTTTACAGCTATTGAGCACTGAATAAGACAGACTCTTGCCTGGTGCTGGGCACGCATTCTTATACTCGAGTCTCTCTCATTGCACTGTTATCTGCTCTTTCCTTTGCTAGAGATATTAATCTCTTTCAACGTGTTTTTTTTTTTGTCCTATATATCTTTGCAATCAAAAATTATACATTTCACAAATAGTAGGGACGGCAATTAGTCGTTTAAATTAGAATTGAGTTCATTTCTGAGGGAGATACAGAATGAAAAGGCAGGATGTTGGGAATAAAAAGGGCAAGCAGGAAATAGAAGCTCTGTGATATTATATAGCACATTCTTTGAATTTATTTTTGTAGGTACACTTTGATTTTTCCCTTAGGGGGGAAAAAAAGTTTTGATTTCTGGAAATCACCAATTAAAAAGAATATTTAATGGTATCCACACAGATATAAAGCTGAAAAATTCTTATTCTTCCCGTGCTAACCTCATCTAGGTTGCAGGTCTCACGAAAGCCCTTGGTGTATTTGTGGCATCCCGTCACCTTAGAGGAAGAAGTCAGAGAAGGGAAAACTTAAGCTTCTCCTGAGCTACCAGTGAGTCTATGACGAACCTGGCTTATGTGAGACTCTCTTTCATTTTAAAGGATACGAGTCATGGAGTAAAATAACAAGTATTTCAATGTGATGAGGCAGCTCAGCTGGTAAAAGGTGTGATGTGAAGCCCGAGTATTCTAGTGTGCTCATTAAAACTTACTTGGTGAGTTCAATTCCCGTCAACCACATGGTGGCTCACAACCATCTGTAATGGGATCCGATGCCCTCTTCTGGTGTGTCTGAAGATAGCAACAGTGTACTCATGAACATAAAACTCACTTGGCTGAAGAAGAGAACAGAATCCTCCAGGCTATCCTCTAGCCTCTATACCTACACAATGGCATGGCAGCTGCACACACGCACAAAATCAAAAACATGAATATAATAAAATAACATTTCCCTCATGCTTGACCTCAATTGAATCCTGTCATCTAAATGAAAATAGACTATATAGTTGTTATACGGGCTTAAAATCATTTGGGCATTTTAAAATAGTAACACATTTATGTACGATCAGAGCATATCATATGCAGGATTGAACATATTATTATTTTTCTTCCATAGAAGTAAGTGGTATTAAATATAAATTGTGAGCTGGGTGTTTCAAATATTTCATACAGAAGTACTTGGGAATGTTAAAAGCACTTATACTTGACATTCATAATCAGGAAGTCCATTAACAGAGTAAAAAGTATAATTGTTTAAAAATTGATGTGGGTGTTAATGATTATAGTTTTGAGAAGAGTTTCTTAAAACCAAATCCTGGCTTTCATTTTTAAAACTACCCATGTGTGTGTATATGTGTATAGGATGTGTGTGTGTGTGTGTGTGTATCTGTATACATATTTTTGCAAGTACAAACATATTCCTTTGAAAATTTAAAGGATTTTTTGGCCATATTTTTATTTCAGAGACTAATTACTGATATGCATAGGATAAATAGTACTTCTATATATTTAAATGATTCAGATTTGAATAATATAAGAAAAGTCCAAATCTTTATAGGTGATTGTTTCTAAACAAAACATTTCTGAGTCAAAAGATTAAGAAATATTCTCTGAAAATAATAAACATTGCTTTCTGTAAACAACGCACAGATTAAGTCTGATCTAATTCTCCACTCCAGTCCAAAATTTTAAGCAGCCAAGTGTAATTTGACAAGTCTCCTCAATTACTTTATGAGAGCAGGTCATTGCCAACTTCCTCATTTGAATCATAATTCAATGTATTCTCTCTTTGCCTACTAGACAGATAAATACATAATTCTCATCATTAATCCTCTTCTAAAGCCTAAACTTTAAGATGAAACATGGCTTTGATGGTAACGAGGATGAATGTACGGATAAATTTATTCAAGCATCCTCATTAATGTAAACTACCCAGAAATAAAAGAAACTGTGAATTGTATTCAGATAGGAAAGTGGTTTGGCGTTTGAATGTGAAATGTCTCCCATAGGCTCAGAGTTTGAACATGTGGCCCAATAGGTGGCGCTGCTTGTCAAGTTTTGGAATCTTTAGGAGGCGGCGATTCACTGGAGGAAGTATATCACCTGGGGTGGTTTGGGGCAGGTCTGTGGCTTTGTTGCCTCTCCTACCTTCTGCCCACTGTTCTCTGAGTACAGTAAAATTTAATGAGTCATGTTCACACGTTCGCTGCCAAGCCTACCCTGTCTGCAAATGTCTTTTCTACAGGATGTACTGTATACCTCTGGAAAACGATACCAAAAGAAACCATTTCACCTTGAGGTAGCTTTTGTCAGGACATGTTACCACTACAACAGGAAATGAAACTAAAACAAATAGGTTCGACCATATCAGAAGAATTTAATTGGTCATAGAATATTCTGCCTCCTAATCGTGACCATCTCTGAGCACTTCAAGAGGGAAGTAAAAACTGTAAAGAGCCTTTAGCATCTCCCACTTCCTTGCTATCTGCTGCTTGAAAAGGCTAGTGTTCTTGTGTATGGCTGGGCTGGGATGACATAGAATTCTTTCTTTTATACCAATACTTTACATGGTTTTTTATTGTTGTTTTTACATAACACTTTGCCTATTATTACAAGAACTATAACTCAGGAATTGTTGTATATATACATAGACATAGACACACATATATACATACATATGTATATACATACATATTATATACATATATATATAAGAGAGAGACAAGAGACAAGAGAGACAGAGAGACAGAGATAGAGAAAGAGAGAGAAAGACAACACACACACACACACACACACAGAGAGAGAGAGAGAGAGAGAGAGAGAGAGAGAGAGAGAGAGAGAGACTAGAACATAGTAAGAGTAGAGCAAAGGGCATGTAGAGCCAGAGGCCTTCTCTATATTTGTATTTATTTGTCAAAGGGTAGGTGTGGGTATAATGAAACTGCATAGAACTATAAGACATATTTGCAACATATGTGAAGTAGTCATTTAAACTAATCCTATGACCTGGATATGATCAAAGCCAATAACCCGATTATAAAAAATGTAAACATTATTACATAGAAAATATTTGCTTACTAAATGAACATTCCCTATTCCTGAAAGTGTCTTATTTTGACACTTTGCCTGTCCTATTAATACAAAACTATCTAATTCAAAAGGAAAATCTGAACACTTCAATAGCCCACATCTTATAAAAGTCTTTCCCCCCAGAGCTCTTATCTGGAATGTGTGCATAAAACTACCTGCTAAGCCAACATAAGATATTCCTGAGGAGCAAATTAAATAATGGGTGAATGAGAGCTTAGATTTTTATTGTATTTTCAGAAAAATCTAAACTGTAAAACTCCAAGAAGAATTTCAAGGGGGACAGAAATGAAGCCTGGTTTTCTGCTCCATGTCCTCTGTTCTTGGTGTGGCTTTACCAGGGCAGCAGTCAGTAAGTGTGGGCTGTCAATCAACCTCTCTTTCACCAGCATGTTCAACTAGCCAGTGTATCTTCCAATTTATTCATCGATGTAGGTTTTTAATCTGCATTTTCTCTTCCCCTTGGATTGCATTCTGTTACAATTCTAGTTAAAAATTCTCTCCAGCTGGGACCTAAATTCATTCCTACAGCCTTTAAATTCTATCTTCTAAAGAAATGAAAGAATATACATGAAAAAGATACCATGGGATTGGATCATTTCCGAACCAGATTCAGCTAGGGTCGCTGACCAGGATCATGCTTCCCAGTAATACCAACACCTTCAATGGCAAAACCCTTCTGTAGTATCAAGTCCCCTTTTCACACTTCCTGCCTTCTATTTACATTCAAGAAATGCCTGCTTGCCTCTCTGTCTCCTCACCACATGATATTCAGGATATCTGAATATTTTATTTTTTTTCCAATGATGCTTCTTATATCTGGAGACCTCACTCAACCTCATACTACTGCTGGCTCAAGTGTTATCTGACAATATGCCCTACGGGATATTTTTACTTTTCACATTTTATGAGACTAATGTGCTCTAAGGAGATATTTAGTTTTTTTCTCTATTTCAGTAATTACCTATATACGTATGTCTTACAACCTGATTACTAAGATACACACAGTAAAATGGTTAATTTAGAGGGGGAAAAATATCTCACACAGTTACTAATTTTTTCTTGCCTGTTATAAGAAACAGCTATAAAGTTTCATTTGGCAAAATAAAAATATTTTTTTTCCCTGATACCACACTTGTTCATGCCAGATGCCTATTCTCTGGGTCTTCTAAGAAAACTCCTGGCGCATTATTTCCTGTGTAATCTCTGTAAGGATACAGAATGATTGACACTCCTCTCTATCAAATGGAGAGCTGAGTGAAGGCACCATTCATGATTAACTTTACATGTTCGTGCCCCGTATACACAGATAACTCGGTGATTATTTATCAAGTATGAGCAATCAAAGTGGTGAGACATGGGTTCATATAGAGAAATTATATAATACAGATTTAAATATAGAAGACAGGAGATGGCAGAACGGGGGCCATTGGCTAAAAGTTTTAAAAGGAGACAAAGACAACAGAAGGGCCTGTGGTTGGGCTGGAGAGATGGCTCAGCCGTTAAAGGCTAGGCTCACAACCAAAAAATAAGAAGGGCCTGTGGTGTGTTGATTAAGAGGGAAAAGAAATAAAAAGTCAAATCAGAAACTGGAGACGAAATGGGATGAACTGAAGTAGGGCCATTAGAGGACAAGGTAACAAGGGACCAAGTGCGGGGTGAAAAGAAGGAGCCAACAAGAAAAATCTAATCCTGCAGGGACAAAGATGTGAACAACACGAGGAGTTGTGTTGACATGTGATCTCTGTGGGAAAAGAAAATGAGAAATGGAAACCCATATAACCAGGAGATAAAAAATAACTCTACGACAACAAATGAAAGAAACAGTGACCAAACTAAGAAAACTAAGGAAAAACATAGATGAGAGGTGTTTGCTTGAGATTGCAGCAGAACATTTTCTCTTCAAAACTCATTTTTAAAATTTTGTTAGAATAATAAATGTAAATAAAAACCTACAGTTTGAAGGTTTTTTTTAATTTAAAGACAATCGATAAATAATGAACCCAAGGTCCACAGTCCCTGACAACACAGTCATTAAGAGTACTGTGAGACCGTGAGATCGTGAGACACACATGACTTTACTAAAATTGCAAATTTTACTCTTATCAGGACTGATTGAAATTTAGTATCTGTCCTTGGCTTTAGCAAATGATCCAGAACTGGAAAGTGTACCATGTGGCTATCCATTCACTTTAAGAATAGCAATCCCCTGGCACTGTTGAGTCTCTTCCTTATACAAGAAGAAATGGGGAAAGAAAGCAGCATGGGCAGATGTTCTAGACACTGTCAGAGGAGGTGACGTTTATGTGATGTGACTCACCTTGACATCCCTGTTATTCCATTGTAAATCCGAGAGATTCTGTTTTTACCAGGGAGTAGTGATTATCACAGGTACCTAGATCCTATCTGGGTCCTTTAGCGGAGGTCAGCCAACAATCATTGTGAAACACCACTCAAACACAGGGTGACCAGCTGGCAAATTGGCACCCTGTGATGCTCCAATCTGCCCTTTAATCAGTTATTTTGTAGGAGGCAGATCTTGCAGGACATCAAGGAGTTATTTGGGGTATGGCTATAAACTATTAACAACAAAACCGTTGTGTGTATATGATGGGAGGGGTTCTTTTTATTTAAGGCAGTTTTAATTGTTTTAAAATTGTATACTTTATCTGGAAGAATCCAAAGAAGAGGGGAAGCAGATTTTACATGTATTTAAAGCAGGAACCTTCACTATCTAGTTATTTTGAAACTTACCAGAAATACATATTGGGGGAACATTCAGTTTCTTGTTTTGCATTAAACAGAATGTAAATTGATTTTCCTTCCTATTGAATCCACAGATAATTTGCTCCCTGACTCATCTGCAGCTAGGTAGGCTCATGATGAGTAGGTAAGTATCATGAAACCATGGTTATAAAACATCATAGTAATAGCTGGATGTAGTAGTTTAACAGAACAAGAGAAACACATAACATTCTTCTCAGATAACCAAACAAAACTGAAGAAAAGTTCTATCATTAACATGCAAATTCTATGTTTTTCAAGTTGTAATATTTCAGAGGCTTTTGAATAACCTTGTGATTAACCACATTCATCCAGTAGCGAGTCAATCTCTTCAAAATTGATAGGTATTAACAGCTACATTATTTAATTTAAAAATTATCACAACATAAATACTGCAGTGCTTGTTTTATTGATACATATTGAAAAAACCTTGACGTATGAAATCTGCAATTAAATATTTAAATATCATAATAAGAACATCTTTATAACCCGAATAATTCCTAATGGGCTTCCTGATTCAGAAGGTAAAGTAACATAAACATCTAATTTCACTCTTTCTTCGAATCTGGTGTGAACTACAGATGTTATGGTTTGAATCTGCTCTCTCCTCCAGAACCTTCTGTTGCAAGTACTTATTCCATGGTTGTGGCTGGTGTCTAGGGAAGTTAATGGAACTCTGTGACCTGCCTAGAGAAGTAGGTCCCTAGGAATGGTCTTTAAAAAGTTCTTTCCAGCCCAGGTTTTAATCAGTGTTCCCTATTTTCTGTTCTTTCATCAAATAATCACCCAACCTCATGCCCTCACTTCTATAGCTTGAGCATTGTTTTGCCCTCTCTGCTATAGTGGGAATCGAACTCAGGTCTTTGTGCTTAGCAACAACCATCTTTACTCAATGGCCTCTCTTTTGGAACCCATCAGGCTCCAAAGGATCACTTTAAAACCATAGAAAAAGTGATGGCTATTCTCCGTTAACAAAGCAGGACGAGCAGACAGGACTGTGAGGGGGAGACTTATGGGAAGAAGGGGGACAGACAGGCGAGGGGCATTTGAGGGGGAAGCATGTACTATGTATATGGGTAAAATTGTCCAAGAGCAAATTAAATATTAAATGAAAACAAAACCAACCAATTATAACTGGTTGAATTAATTTTTAAAGAGTCCTGTTTTAGATTTTTCTTGGCAAATACTTTTACCTGAAGTGACCTAGAGATGCAGACACAGGACACATTGTTGACAAAGTACACCAAGGTTACCAGCACATACAACATTCCAAATTAAGGCATCTACCAAGGCTTACTTTTCCCACCATATCTATGTTGGCTTTTTTGTTGTTGTTAACATTTTGAACAACTGTACACTTATCTCACTTACTTTTCTATTAAATATCTTCAAATAATAATTAGTCAGGTCCTAACAAAGCAGTGATTTATCTGCCCACCTCTTTTGTCCTATAGATAACAAGTATCACAGTGTAGCTAGTCCTTGTTACAAATGTTTAGCACATTATCTTTTCATTTTAATTTTGTTTAGAACCTCTCATTGAAAGAGCATTTTTTAGGTCATTCAATTTACTACTTCCTGTGTTTAACATTTGAAAACTCTTTTGCAGTCTTAACCCTGAAAGGCAATGTGCATTACCATTTAATTAGGATTTAAAATTGCATTTATTCACTGTACCATCCTAACATTGTATTTTGTCTGTGGTGCATCCTGATACAATCGTTTCCTACATGCAATATGTATGGAATAGTGTAGTCTTCTGTTTGTGACTTCAGTACCTACATGAAGACTAAGTTTTATTTCAGGTCTGTATTCTTTAGCAACTGGTAAGAGAGGCATTCCACATCTTGCTGCTCCTTGGTTAATTATATGAAGACATTTGCAACCTGCTTTCCACATTCTATTTCCCTTAATGACCTCCCTTTCCCTAAAGGGTGGGTGTAGACAGCTAGGCAACTGCAAGCCATGTTCTTTTAATGATTTTGTGCTTATTCAAGGCTTACCGACACAGTGAAATCCCCTCCCAGGAGAAGTGTTCTGATAGCACGGTCTGGGTCTCCTCACCATTAGGATCCAGTTTCCACATGCATATTACTCATCGTTCACCTTTCAACTCATACTCAATAACAAGGCAACTTTTTTTGCCTAGGGTGACCCCAATCCCAGACATTGATCTGTTGTCATTGGTTGCACAGAGTGGCACTGCCAAGAGTCCATTCGCTGGAATATTCCAGTTAAGTAGGTTTCAGCTCATGAAGGACTAAGGTACATTCCATAGACTTGCACACTCAGAACAACACAGTCACCAGAACCTTCATCAGACTAGTCCCAGAAGAGGACAGTGTCACAGAGAGGGCTTCTTCATTGAGACACATGCTTAAAGCTATCCTATGGTAAAGTATCTTGGGCAAGTGAAGCAGAGTCCTTGACCTTGGGCTCAGTAAATTGTTTACATTTGGCCACAACCTCCACAATTGCCTTTATCTCCTTATTTTGTTGAGTCTGGGCTTCTGTTTCTTGTCCTCTGAACTGTAGTCTCTCTGTGGGTAGCCTTTTAAAGTCAGGTCTTTGCAAACCTCTTAGCATCAAACTTATCACTCAGTCTTATCCCCCCCAACCACACCACCACCACCACCACAATGAACTGGGGCTAATTAATAATGGTAAAGAAACAGTTGGTTAGGACCAGAAAATGGAGACAAGGGTCTGAGACCTGTTTGCAGAGATACAAAAGGTCAGAGACCCGTGTTAGTTTCCTATTCACTGGGGTATTCTCATTTTCAAGTGACCATCCTGCAGCCCCAGTGTTACAGGTAGGAATAAGGTATGGAGCTGTGAAGTCCTTCAGTTGTCAGGATACATATACAGAGTCCCATGGCCATGGTGACTCTACCAGAGAACAGGGTCAGTCAGACTATGCTCCCACAAAGTCTCACAAATATTTTAAAACATTTATTTTGCTTCTCTGTAGACAATGCATGCTTCCTTCACAATCTTCATTGTTCACTGGGGTTTCAAAGATACGGATTTGCAATCTCAGGAATGCCACAGGCCGCAAATCCTGATGAGGTAGCAGTAGGTATAAATTCCTCAAAAGCTTCTGAGTGAACATGCCCTAGTTACCCATTTCAGTGGACAGTTAGGGAGGTGTTAGATTGATACAATGTAATGTCTGCTACAGAGACTCTAGGTGTGAGAGTATGATACAATGTAATCTCAGAGTATGAAGGTCTGAGAGCATGAGGTGAGGGCTGTATAAGAAATTGTGCTATTTTTACCACAATTCTGTAATTGTACATTCATATCTTCCTAATTCTATATTTGTATTTCCCCTTCCCACTCAGAGAAACTCAGACCATTTCATCGATGTGACAAACACATGACCGTTATCCATCAATTATCACACTACTGTTCCCACACAGTTACCTCGTGAAGTCGGTCATCTCCATCATGATCATGCACATCTTCTTGGCGAGAACAATGATGTCGTTGCTTGTGTCGTCCCATATCTCAATCTCTGCGTCCAGCTTGCTCTTCACCTTTTTGAAGTCGGCTACTTGCTCTGCAATCTTTTCCTTTTCTGCCTCAGGCAGTTGAGTCATCTTGGCCTAAGATATGATAATTCAATTTTAAAACTGGAAGAAGTTGTCACTATGGGTCATTTGTACAAACATTGTACTTAAAAATCAAGATACCTAGAACTTGAAAAGCTACATAATTTTAAGTATTTGCTCTCAAACTTTAGGGTTACATTTCAGATTGGCAAGGTAGACTTTGGTGTCTGATGTTTGAATTCTCCTCTATAGAATGACCTGCTACTTTGCAAATTTCTAATATACCAAATTTTTAGTTTAATTAAAATTGAATCTGAGGCATCACAATTTTTTGAAATATATATACTTCATATACTTTTAATTATATTAACAGGACACTTCAAAAGATGTAATTAAAATTCACTTGAAATGGTATTTGCTACTTATCTACCATCTATTTATACATTTATGTAACCATATATATATATACAAATTATTCCTTAAATAAACACTGTATATAGATTCATAAACAATTATAGCATATCATTATAAAATGCATAGATGGTGTGCATAATTTGTACATGCCATATATTCAGATCCATATTAGCATATGCACTATTCCCATGGAAGAATAAGAGTGAAGGGAAGGATTTATGAAGGACAAGCTTCCTCATTAGCATACCAGGTCTAGAGGTCTCAAGCAGCAAACATTATCTGCTTCAGCATGATAGCACTCTGTGAATATGTTACATTCTTAACAGTATGCAAATTGCATCTTGCCATTGCATCTGAAATGAGGCTTTGGTAAGAAACCATGTAAATTCTGACACCACCAAATTCTTAACCTGGGTGCCTGGAAACTGTCAGCTTTGTGAATTAGAAAAAAAAAAATCTGGAGTAAAAATGATTTGATACTTTAAAGACCATAAAACTTTATGATGCTCTTTGCAGTTATATTGTGAACAAGTTAGTTCTGGGTCTACTCCCAGCAATACGTGTACACACACACACACATACAACACACACACACACACGTGCACATATACATACACACACATATACTCACACAAATATACACACACATATACTCACACAAATATATACATACACATATACACACACATGCAAATGCACATACACATACACAAATGCACACACACAAAATATACACACACACACTTTCATACACACATAGTTAAATACAAACACATACACACCCAGTTAGACACAGAGACACACTCATATACAACAACACATACACAAGGAAGCATACATAGAAACATACATGTACACACAATGAGAGTTACACATCACACATAGATATATACATATCATGTATATACGCACACTAGAATTTCAGATATTTTCTAGTAGTCTTTGGAAAGAGGGTTTCTTGAGGAGGACAAGATATTCATGTTGAAGTTTCTCATTAGATCATTTATATAGAACATATGAGATTTATAAGTATTTCTGGCTTCTAGTGAATGGACATCTATAGATAGGAAAGAAATATCAGAAAGCTTTGCGATTTTCCAAATATTAAGTTCAAAATTGTAAAAAACATTAGTCACTGGATCAATATTATATAATAACAAAAGCTTAGCTGTATTAAAGGAAAGCAATTAGGCTGGATTAATCCCAGCATTCACGAGACAGAGGCAGGCAGATCTCTGATAGTTTGAGTCCAGCCTGGCGTACATAATGAGTTCTAGGCCATGCAGGGATACATCTCAAGAAACCACATCTCTTTAAAACATTGAAATAATGTTAAGTAGAAAGTAGAAACAAAAATTTAAACCAAAGAATCAGTATGTACTGTATGTTATTTATTGTTAGGATCTCACTGTGGTGTGGCTGAAGCATTCAGGATCGGGACGCCTTACCTGTGTTCTAGTTAGCAAAGACAACTAACAGTAAGGCTTTCTGATGTGAAGTCTCTCTTTGATTCCTTAGCATAAACCTGACATGTATATTAAGTGCTCAAAATTGACATATATTTCTTATTCAAAGAAAACTTATCGATGTATATTAATATTTCTAGCCCATTTTCATTTTTCATTTCATTTTCTTTGAAGACTAAGGATAATCTTCCTGAGGCTAGAATTTAAAATTTTTGTTTAATCTTGTGTGTGTGTGTGAAAGAGAGAGAGAGAGAGAGAGAGAGACAGAGACAGAGAGAGAGAGAGAGGAGGAGGGATAGGGAAAGAAAGTATGTATGTGTGTGTATATGAGTGAGAGACAGAGAGAGAAAGGGAGAGGGGGAAGGGGAAGGGGAGGAGAGAGGGAAAGGAAGAGGAGTGAGAAAGTGAGTGCCAAGGACTGTGAGCTCCAGAGGTGAAAGTCCCAATGGAGCTGGGGTAACAGACAGTTATAAACCAAACTTGGGTTCTCCTCAGGACCTGCTCTTAATCACTGAACCATCTCTCCCGCCCAAAGGCTACATTTTTAATTAGCGAGTTATACAGCTTCTCTTTCTTAGCAACTGAGAATATTCTTTTTTCTTTCTTCCTCTCTTAGGAAATGTGTCCTATTCAGAGTTTAAAAGCAGAGCAGCCTTTACTGCCCCTGGCATATGGCAAGGCACATAAATGAAGACACAGCTCACTACTTCTGGAATCAAAAGTAATATGCGAGTGTGTTAAGTAAATTGTAAGCTATCAGCCCGTTCAACGAGCTTGGAAATAGAAATAGGTTCTCTGCATCTTGAAGATTTGGTCATTATTTTTCTCCATCATAAAAATGTTTATACATTGAAGGACTAATAGCTGTACTTGAACGTTCAACAGAGGCATCTTTGTACATCCTACAACTGAGAGGTAATGAATGTATGTTTCTAGCTGTGCTGGATTTTAAAAATATCATCATCATCATCATATCATCATCACCATCATCATCATCTGGCTTTTTGACACAAGCTAGAGTCATTGGGGAAGAGGGATTCTCAATTGAGAAAATGCCACCATTACAATGTCCCGTAAGCAAATCTGTGAGGTAGTTTCTTGATGAAGGATTGATGTGGGAGCATCTAGTGCTCTGTGAGCACTGCAAACCCTGAGCAGGTGCTCCTGATTTGCATAAGAAAGCAGACTGCTCATCCATAAAGAGCAAGCCAGCAATGGGGAACTCCTTCATGGTCTCTGCTTTAGTACCTGCCTCTAGGTTCTGGCCCTGTCTGAGTTTGTGTGCTCGCATTCCTCAGTGATAGGCTGTTACCAGCAAGCACAGGATAAAAGCCCTGTCCTCTCCAGGTGGCTTTTAGCCATGTGTTTTATCATAGCAAAGGTAACAATCAGACACTGATAACCAGTACAATCCGTAATGCTGACGTCTACGGCAGAATAGTATAAAAATGTATTTACTAAGGACACAAGAAAGCAAAATGTTAATGTGGTGATGTGGTCTAGGGTATTCCAAGTCCTATTCCTAGGAATGGCACTGCTCTATATTAACCCAGAAAGTCCTTAATCCTCTTGCCTAAATTTCCCCAGGATTGAAATAATAGTAATAATGATAAGTTCCATCCTCCTTTTGTGGGAGTCCATTGGATCATTGGACAACACAGCAATGGAAACTGACATAGAAAGGAAAGACATAGGCTTCATTCAACATACTCTCAGCTCCGTGGCAAGTTACAATCAAAGGGCTTTCAGCCCTGGCAAAGGAACGGTCAGAAGTTGAGCAAGAGTTTGCCAAACTGAGAGGTCTAGAGGATTCTAGTCTCACTCCACACAGGACAGCAACAGTAACGAAACATTAAATTACAGCCTGACACCCACGATGAAGGGTTTAAGTGGATCTATGAATAATTTATTAAATGCCATCAATCAATTTCAATCACTGGGAGAATTTAAAAGTAAAACCCAAGAGAAGACTAGACGTTGAGAATTCCAGATAAAAATGGCTTTTTGAATTATTTTGAACAAGGTATGGAAAGAAGCAAAAATGAAGCTTAAGACAAACACAGTTAGGTAGAAATTCTGACATATATATCCAGGTATTTACATGTCTAGGCCCAATATATCTAAAACAGAATGCTGATATAATAGTCTGTGAGATTCCTGCCACATGAGTGATTATGTATTTATTGATTTAGAAACTTAAAACCAAAGACAATAAAAATAGGTGTCAGTGACTCATGCCAAACTCTCTAAGTACCATTTATTAATTTGAGAGTCTATCTTCATAAAAGCTCCAAGAGGTAAGTACTAGTATTATCTCAATTTATACATGGGAAAAGTAAGTGTCTCCAGGAGACTAAATAGTTTGATAAAGAGTCTTGTGTCAGGTGATGTTTGAACCAGGATTCAAACTGACAAAGTGAGCAGGATATCCTACTGTATTGCCATGCCAATGAATGTGACCAATATCATTGAAAATGTAGCAAAACACCCACACTGTCTTTGGAGATATTCTCTAGCACACAGGTATTTATCAGAATCAATATTCCCTCTAAAGTCTCTTCATCTTCCTTCCTAGACTGTGTTGAGTCTCTACCATTCTAGAAACATCTACTCACGGAATAAAGAAAAGCAAATGTGGTCAAACAGAACTACAGTTCTGACTGATGCCCCTTGAAGTTTAAGTTTTCCACGCCAGCTAGAAAACTCGTAAGAAGCATCTGTTGATTATCTCTACTATTCGATTCTGCTCAGGACAAATCCTGTCCATGTCAACCCGTCACATGCCATTATGTTTCTTTTTACTCTATATACCCTCTACTAATTTCCTCTTTCATTTGAATGTTTAATTCAATTGTACAATTCATAATATTAAAAACAAAACAACAAAACAAAAAAACCCCATCTACCCAGTCTGGCATGGCCAGGCAGGGATGGCATGGCATCATTCCTGCCCCTAGAACAGAGCCAGCAGGGCATGGAGTTTGTTTGTATTATAATGTACATATTTTCATGTTCCTCTTTCGAGGAATGTCCTCTCTGTCAAGGTTAATGACTCTATGCTAATGAGAGACAGCACAAGTCTGGGAGGCAAGGGTGTGCCTAATGTCTCAGCAAAAGAGTAAATGCTGAGACCTTCAGGATAGGCCTCAAGGCTGTGGAAAATAACACTGACATATATGATTTCTCAACTGTATAACATGATGCATGTTATATAAGGTACAATATGAATTGTACAAGGAGCTTAACAGACCTAAAGGAACTGAGCAGCTGCACTAAGAGCCAGTTTGTCAAAGAGTTACTAAGGAAGGAGATAAAAAGATTTAGGAAATGATGATACCAGGGCAAGATCCCACCCAGGCTAAGTTTTTGTTTATGCTTATAAAGGCAAGCAGATTCCTGAGTTCAAGGTTAGCCTGGGAGAGAGTTTAGGTTCAGGATCAGGCATGGTAGGAATGATAACTTCAGGGTAAGTCCATAGGGTCCCACCCAATTATCTTATTATTGTACTTGAGCTTCCTATCTCTAAAAACCCAGGGGCTGGGGTCATCAGGAGCTGATTCATGGGGTAATCAAAAGGGAACCTGTGATAATGACTGAATTGATATATAAATAAAAGACTGGGCTTTTGGATCTGCAAGAGATGAACTATCCAGAGAGTTTTCTTTAGAATCTGCAAGAAAAGGCTGTTGTGAGCAGAACACAGAAAGTGAGCAATCTGGAAAGCTTTCTCAAGCAGATCATAAGCCATCAGCTTAGACCTATGATTTGACTTTGAGTCATTCTTTTGGCTGCTCTTGGACTCCCCTTTCTAAGAGCCCCTCTCCAAGCTGAGATTGGTTCTTGGCACCATCTATGTCTCTGTACAAAATAAATAACTAAAGCTCTTCACCGTTTATTTAGTAACATTGTAAAACAGAAAAATATTGAAACCATGAATGTACCATTGGAGCTGTTTTTAATTATTTATTTTATGTTTTGCTGTTTTAATATAATTACAACTTTCCTCCTTCTTTTCTCCCTTCAAACGAATGCATATATCCTCTGCTCATTATCAAACTCATGCACTCATTTTTCAGTAATTGTTGTAACATATATGTATGTAATATATATTATATATGAATATATATTAATTATATATAATATATGTTGGTATCAGGCTCGAACCCAGTGACATCACATCTAGGTGACCCCGAATCATTGCCAAGGCAACTGCCATGCACCCCAGAATCCACCTGGTACCTCACCTTTACCTGGGAGAGGCTACAGTCCACCCATATAAAACAGGCAGAACTCCCTGACCTCTCTCTCTTCCTCAGCCATCTTCTTCTATTTCTCTCCCCTCACCTTTGCCCTGAATAACCCACCCCCCACGAACCGTTGGTCTGGTGTTGTCTGTTCTAAGCTGCGCTCGATGTCTAACAATATATAATATCCCTCATAATTATATGTGGGACTGCGTAAGGGTATCTTGGTTCTTGGCTGGGCATGAGCCTGAACCCAGACTCAAGGGAGAAAAGGCAGGTGTTCAGACCACACCCCCACCCCAAACCCAGGGTCCTGACATGCAATGTAGTCTCCATGGACCTACATTGTTCAGTCATGTAGGCCATTACAGCCCCTCCCAAAGTGCACAGGTAGAGAGCATGACTACAGGCCTCAGGCCCTAGAGAGATTTAATACTAATGAAGGCCAGAGGGCAGAGCCAATTAAGCATTCTTCCCCAGACCCTTTCCCCTTTCTCCCTCCCTATTTAACTCAGGTCTGCCCTGAGTTTCATGAGGGGAACATTCAGATCCATCTACCATCTACCAGGAAAATAAACCCTTTTGGAACTGTGGACATTCTAGTGTCTTTGGGGCTTCTGTCGCCAAAGCCTCCAGCCTTTGAAACTCCAGACCTTTCTCCTGTTTGTGGGACCTGCCACATGGAAATCTCTGGGACACCACTGTGGCTTTTTTCCCCCACAATTATATATAATTATATGAATTTTATCATATAGCTAAATATAATTATACATGATTATATATTATATAATTATAACTATATAATATAATTAATATATAAAATGTTAGTCAATAATTAATTGTTTAAAATGTATTAATTAAGAATATACATGTATAAATATGTATTTGTATATATCCTGCCCAGTATATATAATGTTACTTTTATGTGAGTTTCAGTAGTGTACATGTGATACAAAATAACCAGTTGGTATTTTCTTCCCTGGGTGACTATTTCTCTAGAATTATTTTTCTAATTGAAAAAAAAATCTATGTACCTATCACCAGAATCAAATAAAACATATCACTGTTACAGTGTAAACCTTTACATATCTTTATCAAATGATCTCCTAGATTATAATTAGTATCTGGATTTCTGAACCCATAGATAAATGACTATGGATTTATAATCCATTATCTCTGTTATTTGCTGTTGCATGCTTAGAACTCATGTCTGACCTGAAACTTATGTAACGCACATGTTTAAGTTCTGCTTGTTGACTTGTACAGAACATATACCATGGTGTAAATAGGGCACTGTGTAAATAGAATGGTATTCCATTGTGTGAATAGGATTCCACTGTGTGTAATACCCTGTGTAGTAAGCCACTCAGTAAACTGAATGGTGTCCCACTGTGTTAATAGGCAGATACTTCACTGTGTAAACAGGATGGTACATCATGGTATAAACTGGATGGAATACCACTATGTAATCAAGATGATACTCAGCTGTGTGAACAGGACCTTGTTCCATTGTGTAAGTAGGACAGTACTCCATTGTATAAACAGGACACTTGTAAACCTCTCACTGTGTAACAGGACCATGCTCCACTATGTAAATAAGACTATCCCCCATTGTGTAACCTGGACTGTGCTCTACTCTGTAAATAGACAGCATTTATTTTGTTTTTCTCTATAAATCCTTTTGAAAATATTCTATTTTGTCTTTTAATGGGTAGTGAATATAATTGGTTCTTTCTTTAGCTACATAAATTCTTGTAATTCTTATGCATCTATAAATAGATGATGAACTGGGATGTCACAGGGAATTAGTAACCTTTGTCTCATTTTAGTTCACACTTTGACTTCTACTGTTCCCTTTTATTGTTACTAAGCAGTACTACTTGTTGCATTTAAGTATTATGAGGTATATCTATTTATTAATTTTGTTATCCTGTTATCTTTGTTAGGCTAATCATTTTTCTAGTCCTATTCAAACAGTACATAGCACTTTCTTTAGTTTCTGTTCTATTAAATTTTGACTACCTTTCCAAGTCTTGTTGTAGAAATTTATGGTGTTCTTTGTTTTAGTCTAATAATTTGGGAACACAAAAAATACAACTTCCTAGAACAAAGTCTTTGAAAACAGGACTACCTTTAACAATGGCAACAACCTATTTTTCATTATTTTAATTTTTATATACTTCCTGAGAGTATAAGTTCTCTGAAAGTAAGAGTATAATTGATGATAAATAACATAAGTTTGGGGATTAATAATAGGAATGTCCACAACCTAACTTATTCCTGGTAGAATAATACCTAATCCTAGTGACTTGAGAGGCCAAGAAAGGAGGGTCACAAGTCTAGACAGCCCTAGGATATAAAGGAAATTCAAACCAGCCTAGTTCATTTAGTAAGACCCTATTTTAAAATAAAAACAAATACAAATAAAATTTGGATGCTGGAGGAATAGCTCAGTGGTATTTCAGCCCAGATATATGATACCCTGATTTCAATTTCCAGTAGTGAAAAACAACAATCCAATACCTAAAGATGAATATGTCTATGATATTATGATATTGATCTTGTGCTTTCTTTGGGGCTTATACTGTATTCTAATGTCAACCCTATAAACCCAGCAGGATTTCAAACTGGCTTCTCTGATGCTTTTCTTCTTGTGTACTTTGATAGTCTAGTCACCATTAAACTCATTATTTCTGTATAAAATATTGATCTGCTGAATGATTTTATTTCCTCTTCAGGAAGATGAGGAAAAATGTTGGGAGACAGCTTATCAGTTAGTGTGCTTACTGTACTATGAGGAAGACTCACATTAAGATTCCAGCTCCACCTATCAAGCCAGATGTTTCCAAAAGGCCTATTACTCTGGTTCCAAGCATCCTATATGGCCCCTTGTGGCATCCTTGTACATACAGAAATGTGCACATCTCTCAAAACAAACACACAAATAAATAATGGTTAGTAAACAATGAATCATTTTAAAAATGAAAGATAAAATGGCATAGTTGGGAAAAGGTAGGGAATTTCATAAAGATCATCACCCAACTTTAAATGCTGACAAGCATGCATCATACAGCCAGGAACTTAACCATTCTGACCTTCAGGGTACTGAGCAACAATAAACTCATACATGAATTTTATTTGGATAAAAAGGTATGTGTGGGAAATAAGACAATAGAAATAGAAGTATGAAGGTCTTTGGTAAGTAGTACTTTCCATTATTATATACAAAATATTTAACTAGCCTAAAATACTTAAAACTATTCTTGGGGATAAAGGGGTTCATTATTCATTTGTTCCACCTCACAGAGCCAAGGCACAGACCACAGTAGAACTGAACAAGTCAGTCCCATAACAACACAGATTGCAGAAATACTAAGCTCTCCTTTACTCTCCCCAAGGCACATTCCTTTGTTTCACATATAGAACAACTAAGTAACTGTGTCCTAGAGAAGGCATATGGTCTTAAAATATTTCTGAGGATAGATGAATATATGAGATCCAATTTGACACATGAACCATTCTCTTTTCACTACATTTTTGGTTTCCTTAACTATAAACCTTTTTATGGACATTTACTTTCTAGGGACATCACATGACTTTATAGTCTCCTATCAATAAAACTCAGAATTAGAATTCTATTAATAAAAGTATACAATATAAATAATGATGGTATGAAGTATGGTAATATCCACATATTACAACCATGGAAATTATATCCCTAATGATCAAGTGTAAATCCCCCTCTACTTAATAGTGTGGCTTCTCAAGTACTCAAGTATTTTTTGTTTATGTAGAAAAGTCATATGTGAAGACTGTTTATACTTAGGGTTCAGGAAAATATAAAATCTACAAAACACATTTGGGTTACAAATGGGGAGATAGAATGGAGACTGGATTTTAATCATGTGCTTTCTACCCATAACCAAGTTCCCCCAAATAATGACTATGAGACTAAAGTATATATGAATAAATGCTTAGGACAAAAGCTTGGGCCTGTTTCCTGACTAGCTCATGACTCATTTACCCATTTGTTTCATTCTATCAGTGTCATATGGCTTGTTACCTCTCTCGGCGTTCATATTACCATCATCCTCAGAGTTCTGGAGCAATATGTAACCATCTTCATATTCTGGGAAGAAACCTCCCATGCTTCTAACTCTATCCCAGAAATACTCTCTATGTACCAGAATTTCCACCTCCCTATTTTCTGCCTAGGCTCGTAGCCTTTTAATGACAGGTGAAGCTTCCACACATCAGACAAAAGATTCCCTTTACATTGGATACCACAGCTTTAGGTGGTGATTGTTAAGCTTATTCAGAATGAGGATTTGCATTATGTTTGGACTTGACTACACTGCTAAGGTATGAACTGCAACAATGTTTCAAATTACCTTGAAGTGTTTCAGAAAGAAAAAGTTCAAACTATCTTTATACCCTAATGAGTGAAGCTATTTTAAGGAGTCTTCCAAAATCGATTATCATGATAGGAAGAGTATATACTGACAAATTAAATATGTATTATTAAAATTTATACTATATTGCAATGCAGTACAGTCTTCCGTGCATTCAGTTGGCATTAGACAATGACTAAAGGCTTAGTTAGCTCCACTGGGAAAATGGGAATACTGTATTTTATTTCCCAACAAAGTGAGGTCCAGACAGCCTCAGTACTGCAATGACTTCTTCAGCTACAGCTAGCCTAGAAAGTTGTCCATAAGCTATCTATATCTTTCTCCCTTCATCTCTTACTTATTTCTTCAATCTCTTTCTTATCTCTTTTAATAACAGGCATGCACTACTGTCCGAGGCATTCTGTTATAGTTTTGGCAATTATTGCCTATTCGACGATTCTTCATGTCACCTCTCTTCTCTTGCTTTATGTGAGACTGGACTCACCACCAGAGATCTGAGAGAAGGGTGAGCAATCTGTTTCCCACAAAGTGACTTTCACTACATGAAAACAATCACCATCACAAGATGCTGTTAACTGTGTCTTTTCCTTCACTTTTTCTGTTGTAACAGTTATTCATTTCAGGACACATCTTCAAAAGTATCTTATCCACATGATCAACATTAGGACCCTTTTGGAGTTACCACATGTATCTCTCCCCCTCTATAAGTTGACGTCAAACTGCTGGATGATTACGGGCTAGCCAAGAATACAATGTAGTCTTTGTGAAGGATACATTGTTTACCAACAGCCTAAAACTATCCAAGAAATGTTATAACATCTATACACATTATTTACCTTTATTTAATACTCAATTTAAGTGTACATAAAAACTATAACTATGCCATATCTAAATCCCTGCACATTTAATTCTTTGAACACTAGTGGCTGCCAAGACTTAAGCTAAATTAAATGAAATTGTATTGTGCTTCCTTAAATCATTATTGAGAGATGTTGATAGGCTCTTGTGCTATGCAAACAGACAGTATATAAATGTTTGAGCGATTTAGTAAATAAATATTGGAAAAACTGTAGAAGTTCACACACGTTCTAGATACCCACTCATTATAGAATCTGAATCAAACTTTCTTCCCTTCCACTTCACACATTAAGTTTAGTTTCCTGAATTTCATACCCCAGTTTACAGTGAATTGGTTGGAAGTAGACAGGAGGCATGTTAGGCTGAGCACAAGGACAGAAAATCAAAGAAGAGTCAGAAGTCTAAGACACTGGAGATATGTTAGTTTATACATTAGCTTTCCTGCTTAAATCAGCACCCTTGCACCCATCTCTCGATTACAGCATAGTGAAGTGTTTGATTACAATTGAGACCATGAATTACCTTCAATATATTTGCCTAGCATTCAGCAATATCTATTGCACAAAATTCTGCTGCCATGCATGTTGGCAAAGAGCTTACAATCATTCTGTGCTGTGCAGGAAATGCACAACGTATATTTTTAGAATTTCAAACTATTCAAATAAGGGTACACGGAATAGAATTTGGAAATAAGTTCTGTTGAACCTTTTATTCATTTAAGTAATGAAAAAACTATATAAGTAGGATCCAACTAAAATAGGCATTAAAAAAAAAAAGAAAGAAAGAAAAGAAAAGACCTAAGAGCAGGAAAGCTGGTTCCACCCCTTGCAGGTTGTAGCACTCTAGAGAGTTGGCCTCAAGCCTCGACTGGACAGTACAGTGGAGCTGGCTCTGGTGGCATGAGGGAGGGAGGTGAGCCTGCCCTGAGGGCATGAGAACCTGAGAGTTGATCCTGCCTCCTGAAGGAGGTATTGGGTAAACTACCTAGCACAGTGCTGGAGAGTTCGCCCTGGTGGTACAGATAATAGGAAGCCAGCAGGTTGACCAACTCAGCTACCACCCAGGCCTAGATCCAGGACCTCTACATAATCTATTTGGAAAAAATGTGTTCAATTATTTAAGGGGCAACATAGAGAGTAACAAGATGAGAATGGAAATAGAATTTAACCTCTCTCATTTTACTCAAGCTGTGGAATTTTATAGTGAGTTGTAGAATCCAGAGAAGAGTATGGCTTCTATATCTACAACAAAACACATAAACTGTGAGCCTTAGAATTTCATGTAAAACAAATGAGTGCCTAGAAAGATGGGTTGGTACTTAAGAGTACTTGCTGCTCTTGCAGAGGACCGGAGTTCAGTTCCTAGCACCCTACTCCATGTTGAAGCTCAAAATTCTTAGCTTCAAGTGATGTGATACCTCTTCTTGCCTCCATAATCACCTAAACATATGCACACACACACATACACATGCACACACACGTGCACACACACACACACACACACACACACACACACACACACTATTTATTTTTTAAACAAACATTTAGGAAGCAGATGCTCCATAAGTAACATGCTTGTTTACCAAGACTTGGAACTCTTCTGATGAGACAAATCGACAGTGGTGAGGGTGTTTTGCTGAAGAAGAATTCAGGGTGAACAATACCAAAGTTTTCCCCAGGCTTAGTCAAGGAAGACTTCCCTTGCAGTGAACAGAGGAAGATTGGCTACTGATATTTAGGGGCAGGGAGTTCAATGGCATCATGTTTAGTTGCGTATCTTTTGCCGAGGACATGAGACTCTAATGGGTATTTCCAAAGACTTGGTCACACAGATGGCCCTGGTGGAACTCAAGTGAATAAAAAAACAAGATAAAGAGATGTGAATGTGTGAGGGAGATTTATGAGAAGTCTGGTGGATTGGGTGGAAGAGAGAGGGAAGAGGAGACAGAGTTGGGAGTGTTCATTATACATATACGTATGAAATCATCTAAGAAAATTACTTAATCAAAATTAAACATTTGATGAGCACTGTCAGATAAAGTACCCATGAAGATAAATTTAATATTAAATAACAAGCAACTATTTAGTTTTAGACTTATTTAATATAAGTACACTGTCGCTGTCCAGGGCATCAGATCCCATTACAGATGGTTGTTATCCACTATGTGGTTGCTAGGATTTGGACTCAGGACCTCTGGAAGAGCAGTCAGTGCTCTTAACCGCTTAGCCATCTCTCCAGCCAATTATTTAAAAGTGAGACAAGATATAAAGAATTATAGTAGAAGAAATTGAAAAGAACCCTTCAAGCAAGTAATGACTACATGAGGCAAGATTTAACCTCAGAACGTCTCAAAATACTATAAATAACAAAAGTATTTCAAAGGATTGTCAAACAAGGATGAAATAATAATTTTCAAATGTGAATTTTGCATTTTTATTTGAGATTATTAACAAAATGATTACATTTGGGAAAAATCAATCATGAGTAGAAATGATGAAGAGGAAGCAGATAAAGAACGGATCGATGTGTCACAACATGGGAGGCATCAAGTAGAGCCTGGGGGATTGGTGTTTGTGGAAGTAACCTTACTACAAATCATTCATTCATTTGGTTAAAATAGGTTTCAAATATTGGCACTTGTTTACATATTGAGGTAATGATGGAACACTGTGAATATGCTCTGCATTTATAGTATGGAGTAATATTCTACAGCTTCTTCTATGATGTTTTGCTTTAATGTCTGAGGATAAATGAAAGGGGACATGGGAGTCTCTAGACTGCTGTATGTTTTATGTGCTATATTGATAGCTTGAATTCTTCTCACAGAACATAAGTTTAAGTTCTGGGTTAAATGTTTATTTTTATACTTATGCTTATCAATAAATACTCATGCTATCAGTAATTATCCAAACAAATATCACAAGGCTTGATACAATCTAAAATCTATTTCTTTCTGTCTTGCATCCCAATGAAAGGACTTGTCTCTGTATGTGGAGTGTGCATAATTCGGTTCCATTATTTACAATCCTGTGAAGTCATTCTAAATGCAAATAATCTCTTCTCTATACTTCCTAAATTTTACACAGTCAGATTCAACCAACCATGACTCAAAAATAATTCAAAATGTTCAAATCTTCATTGAAGGACCCAGGCCCTCTTTCTCTTACCATCACTATCTGAACACTATAAAAAAAAATGACTGTAGTTATTTTCCATGTATTACATGTTACTAATTATTTAGAGAGAAATCAAAATGTATAGAGGATACATGGGGCTATCATGCAACCAGTCTGCCATTTTAGGCAGCAGATACAAACATCTGAAATTTTCTGTATCCACAGAGTTCTTGAAATCTATCTCACACATATACGGAAAGTAACTGTACTTACGTCAAAATCTGGCACAGTTACTGCCTGAGATTCGAAACACTTAACACACCTCTTTCTGGATGTGGAATGCAATAAAACATTGGGTTAGTAGAAATACCTCCAGCAAAACCAACATTACTCTAAATTTGTCCATATGGCCAGAGCGCATGAGAAAATTAAATAAACAAAACATAATTCTTCCTGTCTCCTGGATGTGAATTTGGAGAGGCAGACATCTGGATCAGAAAGGCACTTAGCAGAAGACAAGAGTTCATCAAGTAAAATCCCATTTGGGCCTGGAAATGAGATCGTCCACTGAAGAGGCAGCATCTGACATGAGAGTTTTAACTCAGACTGAGATGGGATACAGATGACGCGGTGTCTGCAGATGAGCACAAAGGGGAAATAAAACTAAGTCTTCGATTAGTTAGGCTCACAGGAGTGAGACTCCAGGCTACTGGGAGCAAGATTTCAGAATGATGTACATCATTTCCAAAGCACTCCGTGTGCAAACACTACACTAACAAAATCTCTGATGATTGGAAACATTTTCAAAGTAGAAGACAAGTTGAGAATGAATTTTGCCTAAAGGTTCTCAAATGGGATTTTACAGGCTATGAACAAGTTGTTTAGGTAGTAGAATACACAATGTTTGTAAATCATTCTGTTTTGTGTATGTAAAACACATTCACAAAAAGGGGGAAAAAGGAGAAAAAAAACCTTACTAGCCAACAATGCCCCCACTAGTTAACCTCATTCAGTTAGCAGTCTCTTGGATGTATTTGTCACACATCAGTGCTAAATACTCCTTACTGTTATCTGTTGGATAGAGATCCTGCTCAATATCCCATGTAATATATAGCCCACCATTACATGAGCTATGTCAACAAGGTGACAGGTAAGAAATTTTTCCTTACATACACTCTTTGTGCAAAGATCTTTGACCCTAGATCCAACTGACCTCAGGACCACTCCAGATTTTACAAACCGATCTCTATTCGTGAGCTTGTCTGGTTCTTAATGTTGTTCTCACTTTCAACCATGCTGAAGATATTGATAAGCAACAGAACTACAATGGGGAATTCTAAATTCCATCACACAAACTCAGACTGAGAAGAGAGCTACTTAATCCGTTCGGAAATTCTATTATTGTGTCATCAAGGAAAATGGCTTCCTAATTTGTATCTAAACTTTGAGATGTTGGATCAAATGTCTAGTGATCTTTTTAGTTTTAATAAACAGTAATTTTAGTGAGTCTGAATGGAGCATTAATGGCCACTATTGAAAGATAAAAACTGTCTGCATAAACATGTTCAGTCAAGGCATACAATTTTCTATTGATTAGATATTATTTATATTTTATAAGTATTTTGCATGCATATATATATATGTCCACCACATGTGTGCTCATAGAGTCAGAAGAATCCTCAGATTCCATATAACCTACGTAACAGAAAGTTGTGAGCTGCCATGTGAGTGCTAGATATAACCTTGGATCCTGGATCCCTGGGAAAAAGCCAGTGATCCTAACTACTGAGCTATCTCCAGCTCCCAGTGAATTTTTCTAAAGCTAGTAGATGTAAACAAATCAGCAAAACAGTTTTTTCCTCTTATGTATATTTATTCCATCTTTCTCCATAAAATTATGCATCAACTCTAAATAGTATTATGAATTTATTTTTCTTTCCATGTTACCTTCATTATATTATCTCTAATTAGATCTAATATTATATGTTATGTTTCTATCATTGATATTACTTGTGAGTTCACAAAGTAATATTTTATACAAGAGAGATTTTGAAGCTAATACCTCATTCAAAATTCTTGACATTCTTGTTAGATATGTGTACATGTAACTATTCAAATAATATTCCAAATCTGGAATCATAATATATATGTTTATGTTTCTAATACTAGGACCATATTCTAGTATGAAATATCTCTGTGTCTATTAAATACAGGTTCATCACAGAATTATATATATTTCCTTTCTTGTAATATATCAAACACCATTAAATGTTTTCAATGGCCTTTGTGAGCTTTTCATTTTGGGACATATATGTGGCAGAATCTCTGTCATTAGATAGAGAAGAGGTAGGCAGAGCTAGGAATGGGAGGAAGAAGAGAGGAAGAAGAAGGAGAAGGAGGAGAGAGGAGAGAGAAGAAGATGTCGGTGGATATTCCGTGTGCTCTAGCAGTCTAAGGTAGTTATTCATGCAAGGTTAGCAATTGGGTTTACAATTCTAATTGTGTGGGCATCTTGTGTATTGAGTATTTGCTAATATATAAATTCTTTGGATAATCTTAAGCATTAAGAGTCTTATTTCTACTGGGTACAGCAAGGATGGTGGTTATTGTCTGGGTTGAGCCGAGCACTATGAGGGTGGCAGAGTTGGCCCAAGGGCCATGCTTAGAGCCATGGAGTCCACAAAACTGACTGGAGGAGGCAACAGCCATGCCAGTGTCTCGTGGGTCCTAGATCGGTGCTTCTGGCTAGCTGGTGCCCTTAGTGCGGGAAGTTAGAGGGCAAACATGGCGGAGGCCAGGAGCTGGCGAGCAGCACACCATCATTTCTAACACCTCCCCGCAACACATATATTTGAATACATAAATATGTCCTAGGTCTGTATGCATATGTGTCTTTAAATACAGAGTATACTTCCTTGGATATATTTCTGTCACTTTTTCTATATATGTGGCAAAATTCTTAATGATAAGATGATATACTCTGATAAAGATTTTCTGTAGTTACTAATATAGTATTATATTAAATTTAAGTATATAAGTATTAACATATCTATAAGCTATATTGATCACTTTTCTAAAATATCTTACCAACAAAGGCTATTACATTTAATTTTAAAATATGATAATAAGGTAGCATTTAATTGTTATTATTCTTATAACAATGTATTTTCTGATGAAGTTGAACAACTATCTAGCCAATTAGAATGTTGTATGCCTTCTGTGGCTGGATGAAGTATTGCTTATGTAAGCGGGATGTCAGTTGTAGCTTCATTAAAAGACCAATGTTAAAATTGTCAGGTATAACTACGGAGAAATTGGTTGAAAGTGATCCTGGGAAAAATAATTAAAGCCGACCTACAGCTAAAACTTAAAATTTTAGGAAGAAAATGACCACTTAGTAATAGATAAAACTGTAAAGTTAGGAAGTTGTAAAGTTATTACTCAGAGTTAAAACTCTAATCTATGCATAGAAGATGATTTCTAGTCTAGTTTGTAAACCTTACTTCTGCCTACTTGACATCTATAGTTGGCTTTCTAATAGACCAACAGGATTACTAACCATTAATTTATTTATTTTACCATCTCTAACGTTCTCTATTGAGTGTTTTCCATCAGTTAAAAATAGCTAGAACATTTTCTCAGGACTAAGCAACAAAAATCTTAAGTTGCCCATAACTCTTGTCTCTCTGTATGTTTACACCCAATATTCATCCTGTAGAAAATCGGAGCAGCTCACACATTATTGTATATGCACAGCTAACAATTTCCAGATGCTCTGTTCCTAACATCTAAGTGAGAACCCTTATCATTTCCCATCTTACTGACAGCAATGGCTTCCCAGCCTTCCACTTCTTCTTATATCACACCCAGATTATTTTCAGCACAGTGTTCAGAATGACATGTGCAAACTATTACAGATCATATCATTCCTGGCTCAAGGCTCTCCAGTCACTCCACCATTTATTTCCAACAAAAGCCAGCGTTTTACAATATCCATCTATCTGATGAGGACAGGGTTGTTTCTGAGTTTCAGACTTCCTCTGTATATTAACCGTCAACTTGACGGGATCTAAGACCATCTATGAGACGAAGCATTGAACATGACTCTGAAGGATTTTCTTCACAGATTAGCTTGAGTTGGGAAGAACCACTCTAAATGTAGACTGCACTATTCCATTTGATTGGCTATGGACTGAATAAGAAGTTGAAGGCAACTCTAACACCAGTATTTATCAATCTTGCTTTTCTGACGATAGACACAATGTGACAAGCACCACCATTGTGGACTACATATCCTTAGACTGTATAAACAAATACAAACCATTGCTCATGTACTTAATTATGGTGGTGAGAAGTAACTAACACAGAAAACTGTTTCTGAAGAGCAGAGCTGCTGCTATGATTAACATGACTATGTGGTTATTGGGTCTTGCCAACTGTTTTGCAAGGAATGTGATAGAGTACAGAACTTCAGTTTAGAAACTCCCAAGATCCTTAGAATGCTCTCAGCAGAGTTCAATGGGCTACTATAGTGAAAGTTTGGAAGATCAGAATGCCAAGAGAAAGACAGACAGTAAAGGAATGGATCATGAGTTTTCAGATAGGGATAAGGACATTAGTGGGGGCTATGGTAGAGGTCGGCTGAACTCATTTTAGCAAGGAGTCTACTGCACTGATCTTGTGTCATAGACCTTAGTGAGACTGAACTTGAGAGTAATAGATTAATTAATATATTTAGTAGAAAACTTTGGAGACAGACAGTATTCATGCTATTGTATATCTAATGCATGAAGAAGAAAGACATGAAATAATTTCAGTTTGATCAGGGGAAGAGTGTGATTAATATGAAAGTCACAGAGAAGGTGAGTTTATCATAGTGATAATTCCTAAAGACATTAGGGCCACCAAAGAGAAAATAAGTTGTCTGTACAGGGAGAACAGGAAAGGTGATGGGAGGGATATCACCCTTTCACCCATGTTCTATTTTATGAAGACACAAATTCATTTGAAATGGCAGAGTGTAAACTGAATGCATAGCTAATGGCATTTCTAGATCAAACCGACAGCTTAGAAGAATGTTTGCCTGGGGTCAGCACACTAAAGCCAATGTATATGTGATCTAAGGCACCTATACTCATCCCCCAATTGGCAGCATGACTTGGAAGTGTTGTTCACATGCTATTGACTTTACAGAAATTGGTGATGGAGGGAGTAGGGGCAGTTTGTGTTGTCTTTCTCTTTCAAGGAGCTCTGAGGACAGGCAATGTATAGCAGGGTCAGACTCTATGCAGAGATGGCCTAAGAATCTACTTACTAAAGCTGTGGAGTTAAACCTAAGTTTCAAGAGAGACACTCATTTGTCACATGTAACTAACTATGAAATGTTCTCCATGAAAGGCTGTAGGCATAGAGTGAAAGTGGCCCAAGAGAGAGGATCTAAGTTTTCAGATGGCCGAGCTGAAAGCAGCGAGATTCTCAAGCCCTTGGGAGCTGTGATGATTTCACTGTGAAACTCAGACACTGGGCATGGAGCTGTAAATTTTGTTATTTGACTTTCTGATTTCTGGTCTTGTTTTGATTCAATCTTTGTTGTGCACCATTATTTGTTCCTCTCATGTGGAATGGAAAGATTTCCTCTCCAGCATCTTATAGTGTATGTGTCTTTGTTTTTTGTATTTGTATATGTTTTATTTTAATATTATAAGGCCTCATGGTTAATATGTATCCCAATTCTCAAAAGATTCACTACTTACACTTTTGAATAATTTTTAAATTGTTAAGGACTATGGAGAGTATCAGTGAATGGACTTTATATTGTGATATGCCCATGAGCCTGTATACATAATGGGTATTCAATGGCTAGTGTTGATAATCAAATGATTAGGAATCAACAAAAACAACAAAATACCCATGGAACACACCTCTGGGCATCTGTGTGATGGGGTATCTAGGTAAATTGAGGTAGAAAAATAAATCTACCCTAATTATGGTATCTTTCATTGGCTGGGGTCCTCAACTAAATAAAATGGATACCTTGATGTGAACACAAACATTCATTTACTTCTACCATCTGTTTGCAGATAAAATCTGAACTACTGTCCCAAGCTCTTGTCACATGATTCTGTGGTGGAATGTAGCATCAAAATACAAGACTAATTAAAACTCTCTTTCCTAAAGTGCTATTTTTTTCTGGTATTTAATAATGGCCACAAAAAACTAAGCACCACAAAATGGAATGTTATAATTTTAAAGTGATGTTTTTGGATGTTAATTTGATAAGAGGTAGACTAGCAATGATTGATACTGAGAACCAATATCACAGAATGCATGATCCAGGAGATAAATACCTAGGCATATTCCTGGGTTTTGAGAGTCAGTTAAATTGGGGACATGTACCCTAAATGTGTCCTATCTATTCCTTGGGATTGGGTCATGGATTGAATAAAGATGAAGGAACCAGGAACCCACATTTATGGCTCTCTCATGACTCAGATTCAAGGTAATCAGGGCTGTCAGGATGATCTATATGCACTCAAACTTTAAATCAATTTATTCATTATTACCTTAAGTATGCACTTCTCATGTATTTGGTCCTAGCAATAAGAAAAGTGACTAATATGCTCCATAACTGCTGATATCACTAAAATTCATCCCCAAGCATAATGAGGGTCTACCTCCAGCCCCAGCACCATATAAATGGATGATGTCTTAATAGATGGATTGGAAAAAGAGCCTGCTGGCCCACTTATCTCAGCTTTGTTTCTGACTCTATCCAGAGTCATTTTCTTCCTCCTCAGTTTCTCTGAGCCATTATCTCTTAGAAAAAAAAAACAAAAAAAAAAACAAGCTACCTAATGAATAGAGTCTTTGGCAATGTTGTGCCAATCCTGGGATAATAGCCTGAGATAATGATCTTCCAGCTCCTGACCAAACCAGTATATTCTAAGTCTTCCAGTATAAAAATTCATGATCCTTAAAGTTTCTCTTTCCCAAGTAATGTCAAGAGACAACAGATTCTTAAGTCATTTGACCTCTGCCCTGCCATGGATGATCCCTCTGTGAATAAAATTCCTTCTTTGATTTCAACACTCTTCTCAAGGATAGATGGCAAGCTTGGGTTCTTGGTACTCCCTGGAACCCCAACAAAATAAGGATGTATTATTCTGAGAGGTTTCTTATTTTCTATACCATATACTAAAACTGTGTCAGTGGGAAATAAAATCACTCCAAAATTTGATAGAGGGCTATGCTCACTAGGCAAGAAGGATTTCATATAGGAAGGTCATATAATACCATTTAAATTTACTCCCAAGTGAAATTATGAATAACTCAATATAAAAATTTATGATCTTTAACTATGGGAAAAAGACTGTACATAAACAATTTATAAATGCCAATACGTTGTTAAGTGTAACAAAGAGATAAATTTAGGCTTATGTCAGAGAATTTATAATTACTGAAAACATTTTTACCCTGGATATTCTACCTTGTCTCAGCCTAAAATACTATTGGATAACTAGAATTTTGATAAGAAAAGTAGGCTATGGAAAATATGATAGTTGATTTTTCCATTTTTAAAAGGTATAGTTTCGTTTGTGTATGGTGTATGTGTATATCCAACTTGTATGCTGGTGCCCAGAGAGACCAGAAAAGGACATCAGACACTCTGACACTGAAAAAAACAGATGGTTCCAAACTAGTTAATATGGATGCTGGACGCTGAGCCCAGGTCCTCTTCAAGAGCATCAAGGACGATTAACTGCTAGCCATCTCTCTTCCCCCTTGTGCTTTTAAAAATTAATATTTGTATTGTTATTCATCATTTCTAAAATGAATGGGCTAAGGACAAGGCATTGAAATAATTACCACCCATTAATTTTTATGTAGAACTTCCCAGTAATCAATGCAGGATAAAATTTATTCATTTTAATAAAGATTCATTATTTAAAAGTGAGAGCATATTAAAATACTTAATAATAATCTCTCCTAGACTGAAATTTCAGGAAACATTTATTTAAACAACCTAGTATGAGAAGTTATGAATTGAGAGAATGTAATGTTTTAAAGTATTCTGTCTAAAATCGTATGTACTGACTTATAACATAAAAATGGGATGATATTTGATTTCAAATCAAGTAAGAAATTTACATGAAACAGAAAAGAAGCTGTGTGTATTATTTTATGATAGACTAGGGAGTCTAGAGATGGTAATTCCAAAGTGAACAAACAAAAAATATAAACTGGGATCCTTCTGAAGAAGCTTTGCTGACCACTTACTTACACTTGGCTGCTATAACATATTGCTTTTGGAAGATGGAATGATATAGGTTGAGACACAAAGTTATTGTTCTTTAACAACCCTTTACTATTAGTGTTTGTATCTGGCCTAATGTTTTCCATGGAGGAAGGTATCACCACGTTAGAGGAACTCTGCCAACTGTAAAGATAAGAAAGCTATAAGATAGAAAACCCATAGGAAATATTGCTGCTTACCTACCTGATGCCCCAACCAGTATAACTGGTGAATGTACTGAGTTGTGGCTTTCCTTATGGTCTCTGAAGATATGAAAGACCGTGGAACATCTTCATCCACTAAACATTTTATTCAATATACACTACATCTGTGTTCCCAGCTATGATTACTAATATTTGGCTTATGACAAACATTTTGAAAGATTTTTTATTTAAGTTTTAAAGACTGGTATCATCATATGCCCCAGGCTGGCCTCACCTCAAACTCACCAGACAGATCTCATTAAATTTGAACTAGTGGTCCTCTGGCCTCAGCCTCTTGAGTGCTGGTATTATATTAATTTTTAAAAGAAAATTTGCTAGTTAACCTAGTCAGTAAATAACAGTTTAGACTGCTTTTGAGCAGTTATTGATAAAAGTGGGTTCCCCACAAAGACAATGTTGGTAGCAATGTCCTAAACAGAAGAATTATAACCAGGCAAATAGAAGAATTATGAATGGGTAAACAGAAGTTTAAAGTCTGGTTTCTGTATCCCAGGAAAAATACTATCTCCTTAATCTACCCCCAAGGTCAACTACATCATCAAACACATATAGATTCTAGTCAATCTGAACAGCCTATATTGACTCAAAAACCCCACCCTGATGACTGTCAAATAAAATCTGCTTGCCTTCTCTGCCACTTTTCTTCTTTCTGTCCCCAGGAATATAATATTCTTGGCAGTGTATTTCCAGTAACCTTTCTACCCACAGGGAGGTATAGTTCAGTGGTTTCACAGCGATCTCTCTTACATTTGCATCATTAAGTCAACTGACACTAAATTAGTGAGAAAACTTTATGGGAAAAAGTTGAGCTAATCTCACAGATTTCAAGAATTGGAAAATCAAGAAAGTAGAAGGCAGACCATGGAGACATAGGAAGGGACATGCATTCAGACTCAAGGAAAACACTAGTCTATGGAGTGCTCAAAGATCATGAGAAGATATGGACAGAGAATTTGGAGCCAGATTATAAAGTATAGAATAAAGACAGAATTTGACAGAGCTGAACATCTCTTCATGATAAAATATTTAATTAAGCACAGAAGGAATGTACTTCCATACAATGAAAGCTATGAACTTAAAAGCTGCAGTTGACATATGAATGGCCAAAGCCAAACTCTTTCCACTAAGATTAGAAAAATGAAATGGATGGGCATTCTTACCATTCAATTTAACATAGGACTGGAATTCTGAAGAGAGCAATCAGAGAAGAGAAATAAACAAATGGCACTGAAATAGAATAAAGAAGTAAATTTGCTACTGTATCAATATTAAATACAGAAAGAAAGTCTAAAGTGCTGCTTAAGATACTGCTAAGGTTGACAGGTGATCAATTTATTAAACTTATAGAATACAAAGTCGGAATGTGAAATCAATACTGTATCTTAAAACAACAAACTATTCAAAAAGGAAATTGGGGGAAAGGTGCTAGAGAAATGCCTTAGTCGTTGCCTAAGAGCACTGGCTGCCCTTCCAGACAACCCATGTTTGATTCTCAGCAGCCCCAAGGTGGCTAGCAACTCTAATCCATGGAATTAGACTCCCTTTGTGGCCTCTATATTCTCAGGATAAACTGTAGCATACAGAAACACATGTGAGCAAGACACTCAAATACATAAGATAAAATCTCTAGAATTTATATGGAATTGGCAACAGTTCTCAACAAATGAAAACCATTTTGAGCCAAAAGTTACAATGTGATACACGCCTACTGTTCCAGGACTTGTATAGCAAGGACACGTGGCTCTCTCTGAATTCAGCATAGTATCCTGTCTGTTCTAGCTAGTCAGGCAGTGTCATAAAAAAATAAAAATAGTCATGTGAAGACAAAATTCAAAATGTATACATTATCCTGTCTAACCTGAGACTCGATGACAATCATATCATAGTCAAAAGCAGCATGGTGCAAACATAACAACAGACACAGGGACTAGAGAGTGAAGCATCATAACAGAGAAAGAGCAAAACAGCTCATATTTATTTCAGTCAATTTTGGCATAAGTGTCTCTCATACAAGTGAAGGAAAAACAGATATTTTTGTAATGATCTTGCTGTGAAACCTAGATACACAGAAATAACAGAATGTCTATTTATCTCATACCATATGCAAAGATCTAATGAATTAAGGAGTATGGTTCCTGACATTAAAATGCATAGCAGTTGAGGTGTTAGAAGATGGTTCAGTGGGTAAACAATATGTCACACATGTGAGGATTAGAATTTTGATCCCCACCACACACAATAATGCCATGCGGCATGGTAGCCCACATGCAATTCTAGTACTTTAGAGGCTGAGATGGGAAATTCCTAGAACAAGCTTGGCTAACTGAATCAGTGAGCTCAGAGTTAAGTGAGAGACCCTGCCTGAATACACGGTGGAGAAAAATCCAGAGTTTGATGCCCAATGTCCAAGTCTGGCCTTGATATCCACATGCAAACAAATGCATGTGTATATACATGTGCACTTGCATACATATACCCCATGGATTCTGACATACATGCACCACATACATATGATGCAACAAATCTTTCATTAAAATATAAATATGCATAAATATCCTAGTATAAAAGGCATAATCCTTGACATTGGTTCATACAAAGGGTTAATAAACATGAATACCCAAGCTCAGCCAACAAAGATGAAAACAAAACCAACAGAAGCAAATGAAAAGATTCACATGACAAAGAGAAAGCAAACAATAACTCATTTTGGATGAAAATATTTGCCAGCAACACATATGATAAAGAATGAATAATTTTAGGAACAAAAAGCTTAATAGAAAAAAAAAATGAATGAAGGGTTTAGATGTTTCCCAAGAGAAGGCAAGCAAATAACCAAGATTTACATTAAATTTTATAGCAAGACATACAGAAAAGTAATGATTATTGGCCCTCAGTGAAATTCTGAAAAGATGAGCTATCATCTTACCCCTGTTAAAGTGATGCTTACCAAAGTGGTTATAGGCAGAATTGTGGGAAAACACAATAGGAATAAAAGTAATAGAGCATATAAAAGAAAACAATAAGAAGTTTCCTAAGAAAAGTAAGAGTAGTTTTAACATATCACACATTAGTCTTGCTTCTGGACATTCATATATAATAACTAAAATCTATGTACCCACAAGCCATCTATATCCCCATGTCCACTGATCGCATTATCCATTAATCCTGAGGTATGGGATCAGGTGTACATTATGAGATAAATGCCTACGGAAGCTGCAACATAGGTACGCACACAATGGAATGCTGTTTAAAAGAAGGAAATTCTGTCACCTGAAACAAAATTGATCATAGGCAAAATAAGCTAGTACAGAAATGCCAAATAATCTTGATTTAATGATAAATCTCAGAAGCACTCCCAGAAGCCCAGGATAGAACCATTCTCACTAGAGTTATGGTGGATTATTGGTTGGGGACAGGGGAGATGTTCTAGATTTGTGTATCTTACACAGCTAGGAATGAATAGGCACCTGAAGGGTTTTGCAAAAGGGACATAATTATTGTTACCAGTGCTCGCTGACATAAGTTGTAAGTAGGTATTCAGCAATTTAGAGTGGTATGCTAGGAATTTAGAATAAGAATTATCTAGCTCAAAGTAAATCATTAAGAAGGAAGGATCTTTTTACATTGTCAGCTCAAGGTGCTGGAAGCTGTAGTTCTTTTAAAACAAGACACCTCAGGAAGAAGTTTTCCTTACCACCTGTAGTCATGACTTCTGTTGCTGTTGCCAAATGCCTGATAAGAAACAGCTTAAAATGGAGAAAATGTTTTGTTTTACAGGTGAGCTGATAAAGTTTGCCATGGTGGTCAAAGCCTGCATGACAGGAATCTATTACTTTCTGTCTTCAATCAAGAGACAAAGAGTAGACAGGAAGTGAGATTACTAATTAATCCGAAGCCTTTCCCAGTTACCCAATTCTTCCAGCAAGGCTCCACCTCCTAAAGGTAGTCCATAACCTTCCAAAACAGCACCACCTGCTGGGCGCCAAGGGTTCAAACACATGAATGTATGGGGACATTTCACATTCAAATCCAATACATCAGCCTTCATAGGTTCATGTGTGTGTGTGTTTGTGTGTGTGTGTGTGTGTATGTGTGTGTGTGTATACAACAAAGTAGCCTATCACTCTAAACTTGAAAGCACTGAGAACTAAGTATTTTTCCTTGTATTAATCGATAAATAGAGAGAACTCTAATTTAGAGTTCAAAATCCAGAATGAGAAATTCCATGCTAACAATGAATGCTATGATGTGGGATATTTGTATCACTGATGCATATTGAGTGAGACTGTTTAGGTATGAAATTCTGAGCCAATGTAGAATTCTACTGGTGAAGAGGAAAAAAAAGAGAAGGCGTTGAGGTGACTATGACAGTTCACAGGTAGAAAAATTCTTGAGTGGCAGACAAATCCTAGCAGTAGCTGATATAGAAAGAGGTAGGACTGGAGGGAAGCAATTGGACCAAGATGTGGAAGACAGAAGCAAGCACCTAATCTAGAGGTCCCTTACACAGGGCAGTGCTGAGCTGAACTTAATATGAACAGCACCAGAAATGGCACTCAAACCCAGAGTCCTATTTTCTAAGTATGGTGAAATATCAAGGCTCTTTAAAAATCATCACGTAAGTTTAAGACAGAGAATGAAAGATAATAAAAGTGGAAACAGACACAATGTCAGGCCCTGATGCAGGAGGCCATGTCAGGACCTGAACTAAGGATGTATCCAGAATGTCCTTATGCTCCCCTGAGTATGAATAAACTTTAGTAGTTCCCAAATAGGACTCTAGGACTCTCTACTCCACTATTACAGCACCCTCTTTATAACAGTTATGACTGTAAATTATTTCTTTGCCTTTTTGTGAAACTAATATTCTTAAAAGCGTGTTCATTTTATAGCATACAAATGTCTTTTTCTAGAAAGTGGGAACCATTCATTTGAAAGTGAGATAAGTCAGATTCTCTCCCATTTCCCCAGTTTTCAGAAGGTAAGGAGCCCATCTTCAAAAGAAACATTTCACCATGGAAAAAAATTACCCATAAGTTGACTGATAGTCAAACTAATTAGCAACGGACATCATACTCAACTCCTATAATTTCATCTCTGAAAAATCTTCAGCCCATTTCTTTTTAAGCAAACTGGAGCACAGACTTTATTCTTACTTTGGTTTACTATCACAGTAGCCTAGGCCAAAGTCTTTCCTGATGCAGGCTCTTAAAGTAGACATTATAGAAATAATAGATAAGTCTAGGAAAATGTAAATAAGTTAGAAAAAGACTACTTTTGACAAAGTATGGAAGATTAAAAAAATTACTCTTAGATTTAGAACTGAATTTGTTGAATTTTCTAAATTGCCAGAGATGTATAATTTGAGTAAGTTTGTGGGGTAAACTGAGGCAGTTAAACCTTGGAATTACAGGAAACAGAGTAGGTCTGTATTCATGTGAAGGCAGAGTGTAGGAGAAAAAGATTTAATTAGAGCTGCGAGATAATGGGATTGCAAATCCTGGTACTATTTAAGAAGTCTAGGCAAAAATGGGAAGATCTGGAGAATCTCAGGATATAGAACAGAGATAAAATGGACCCTGATGTTTATAAACACAGAGATGGACCCAGTGAAAACCCAAGTCAGTAAAGAGCTAAATCTGTATGCCTGACCCTGTTCCTCATATCTCACCTATAAGAAAACCAATTGGTATGGTACCCACCTGTATTCCCAACAATGTTGGGGAGATGGGAACAGGAGGTAGCCAGCTAGTAGCCAAGCCTTCTCAGCAAGCTCAAGGCCAATAATAGAGCATGTCTCTAAAATTAAAGCTGGATATTACCTGAGGTGGTTGCCACTGAACCTCAGACATTCATCATGAATACACACAACTGCACACATACTCAAGTATCCATGTACATATGAACATACAAGCAAATGCACATACTTGTACGTAAACAAGAAATCCAAGAAAAAAATAGAAGATGTGTAAAAAACAGAGTGATCGCCAGAAGCAAAATTGAGATGAAAGAAATTCATGATCTGGAAGGTTCTGGTGTTCTGTGGAAGGACTGCTGTACTATGTAATTTTAGCCAGGTCTCCTTGCACTGTTTTTCATAATAACCGAAGCCAAATTATATCATGAAGAAGGTAATGAGGTCACATCTCTTCATATGCTGTATGGTAATTCAGAATACATTTATTATTGGAAGCATATTCACATAATAAATAGGGCTTATTAAAAACCATTCCATTCTTTATTTTCAATAAACGACCCATCTGTGGTTGGGTTTTTTTTTTCATATTCCCATAGTGCAGGACATTCGACTAACTGCCTGTAGACAAGCAGTAATGAGGTAGTTATTTGTATCACCAACATGAACTTGCAGTGAACATGGGCAGTTTTTTTTTTTTTTTAAACCACCAAGAATCATTTTAAGATTTGATATGCTCCAATTCATTTGATGCTGTTGACATTTTGAGGTTGTGTCCAGTAACCTAGGCAACTGTTCTCATTCTTCTTCTAATTTGCTTCTATTTATAGAACTGATACGGACTCAATGGCCTCAGCGATATTTCCTTAGAGCAGAGTGGGCTTACAAGCTATGAAATCCTCCTGGGTAAATAATAAATGTATGATAAACTCACAAGTACATTTATTTGAGCTGAAATTTTATATGGTTCAGGAGCTCTTTTAAATGTGTCAGAACTTCATGCTGAAAGATGAACTGACAATGGTTGAAATTAAAAATGTAAGTATAAAAAGTATACGCAAACAGTTGCAGCAATTAGAGATCACAGCTTCAGATACCTTCAGGCCTTACTAAGTACTATTGAATGAATCTCCCTTTACCAACCCTCATTTGTAAGCTACCACAATCTGGTTTAACTGTGGGAGACAGAGCCTACTTAAGGTTTTATTTGTTCTTAAGCTGTGTGTGAAGGGAAGAAACACTGGGCACATCTTGGGCCAGTATAGAAAGAGGGGTAATTTTTAAATGTTTACCTGGAAAAACTGTCTCCAACATGGCAATATTAGGATGTGATTTCCAGTCTCTTCCTTTTAACCAGTATGTATCATAAAACAAAAAAATAGAAATTCAGTTTCTGTGAATCTTTGAGGTGACTGGGATCACCAGTATGAGACATTCCTGTTTCTATCAGACGTTATGACTATCTTTGTAAGGTTATACAGTTACTGAACACCATGCCTTTTTTTTTTTAAATGAGGATTGAGAAAACTGAATAGAATAAGGACTCCTGAAGAAGACTAACAGAGTCAGTTAACCTGGACACTTGGGGCTTCCAGAGACTGAACCACCAACAAAACAGCATACAAGAACTGGACCTAGATGCCTGCACATACGTAGCAGATGTTCAGCTTCGTGTTCATGTGGGTCCTGAACAATTGGGCTTACCACAACTCTGTTGTCTGTGGATCCTGCTTCACTAGCTGGGTTGTCCTATCTGGCTTCAATGCAAGAGGATGTCCCTAGCCCTGCAGTGATTTGAGGTGCCAAAGAGGATTGGTATCCAGGGGTGGAGATCCCTGTTCTCAGAGGTGAAGAAGAGGAAGTAATAAGGGAAGGAATTCTGTGATAGGGGACTGGGAGGAGAGGAAGAACTGCAATCTGGATGTAAAGTGGAGAAATAAATAAATGATGGAAAATAAAATAAAATGTAACCTTACAAATGTGGTTGAGACCTCTAAAGAGACAGAGTGTATGTATTGCCAATCTACCAAAACACTACAAAGAAGAATTCCTAGACGACAAGACCAGGCTTCTAACCAACAATGAAAAACCCAAGAACGTAACTATTCTTGGATGTGTTTTCTCTGTTTGGTCTACTGTAAAGAATGAATTGTTTGGTCTCTGTTTCAGCTCCATTGTACCCTATGTGATTGCATGTATTCTGGTTTCATCTGTGAATCACATCAAAGCCAAATTCCCTTTAAACTCTTGAAGTGTCTCTGGATGTCTTACTTTTTTGAAAAAGCAAAACAGAAACAAAATACTTCAAAAGACTTTTGGTAGCAGGGTATTTAAGATGTCAAAATGTTCAATACCATGAAAGCAAGTGTCTTACTGTACTCCCTTAGCTAGGGGATATATGTTCCAATGAATGCCTAAAGTTACACGTGGTATTAAATTTTATATGTATAGAAGCTATTCCTATGTCTAATTTATAAATTTTATTGATTTTCATCAAGTAACAAAATAGAATACTTATAGAAATATACTCTTAAAATTGCCAGCATTGCTACTCTTCCAATTTAGAGCCACTATTGGGTAAAATAACACTTACTCAAGTACAGTGCTGAAATGTTAATACCAATAAAGTTGACCTGAGCACGAAGTAACAACACTATGGATAATCAGATGATGGTAGACACAGAATGGATGGGCTTAATAAAAGCGACTTACCTCCCATGTAAGATGAGTAATAGTGAGCACATGTAATTTAAAATTTATGAATTGTTTATTTTTGGAAATTTCCATTTGAAAAAAAATGTCTGTATTTGGCTGAAGGTCAATGAAACCCCAACAAGTGAAATTATGGAAGATTATTGCCATCTTATAATATCAGAAGAACATAAAATACAAATTGATAGAATATATCATCTCTGGCAAGAGCTGAATTAATTTCTCACATATATAATTTATTCTTAAAGCCCACATAAAATAGATACTATTATAACTTTACAAGTGTGAAAACTGAGCATCAGAAATAGAACTTTTTCAAAGTCATTTGTTGGAAGTAATACAGCTAGGACTCGAATCTATTGTTATGTGACTCTAAATACCATACTCTTGACTTCTACATTGTTGATATTGCTAGAAGTTGAATCACTCCTCCTGCATTTCAATAACTACATCCTTTCAATTCACTTTATTAAGCATCTTTAAATACATAGTTGTTACCCAAGAAGGTTTGAGGAACATTCCTTTAGCTGCTCTCTTACTAATGCTGAAACAATTTCTTGAGACTCAACTGTCTCTGTTGTCCCAATTGCACAAGATAGATCAGGGACACATTTGAGAATTAGAGTTCCCTTTTTTCTATTATTGAAATAAAACACAATGTCAGCTCAATAGTGGTCATGTGCAACATAATTGCCTCTTCTCTTGTGAGTTCCATAATGGGAGAATTGAGTTTATTGACCCCCACCCCCACCCAAAAAAATCTCCTACTGTCCAACTCTATTTGCCTAAAGCCCCATTCATCAAGAGGAAGTAAACTACCACAGAAAATTGTGAGTGAATGGGCATTACCAGGAAGATGCTGAATATAGATCATCAAACTAAATTTCCAACTGATAGAAGATCTAGCATTGGGCCATTTAGAAATTTATAAGATTCAAGTAGGAATGAGAAGTGGAAATTGCTGGTTTCTTTGGAGAGTAAGCTGCATCATGTGCTATTTTTCTGGAAACTGTCTTATGAGAGGATGCTTTTGCTGAAGCAGACACATGGGAGGATGTTTTGCTGAGATCAGATACATAGTGTTTTCCTGGAAGCTGCTGGAAAAAAAGGGCATGTGATGTTTTGCTAGAGCAGATGATTGAGAGAACATGTCATGTTTAGAAAGGGTATAAATATAATCCAACAGACAGTAGACCACACTGTGTGGCATTGGTTCACCTTGTCACTCTTTGCTGGTCTTTGTTGGGCTTTGATGATACTGGTCTTGCTGATGACACTGTGTGGTATTAGTTTGCCTTGCTACTCTTTGATGATCATTATTTGTCATGACTTTGTAGAGATAAATGCACCAAAGAATTTCTGGTAGTATTAGTATTCCAGTGGCTTCTTGCCACGTCCTCGAACTCAGGCCAGTTGGCAAAGCCTCATAGTTTCTTCTGTATCAGACTGCCATTGCTGATTCATGAATGGTGTTTGTGAGTGGATCGAGCTACTACTATTGATTCGTGTGAACAAAACTGCTGATATCTTGAAAACACAGATTGGATTTATCCCAAAGAACTATTTCTAAACAGGTCCACATCCTTCTTTGCCCTACTAACCTTTCATTTCTACTACCTCTCATGGTTGGTGGGCTAGAATGGAGGTTAAAACATTTAAGTATGCTTATTAAAGTAGATATTTAAAATAAAAACAAGCCTACAGGAATGATTAATTTCATGACATGATCTTTGGTTCTATAAATCATTTTCCCAGGGGAGAGTTGTACTATCAATTCTATAATGAGTCTTTAGAGCTTTAGTCTACACAATACATGTGCTGTTCTAGAAACTGTGTGCATGAGGCTACAAAACCTGTGATTTTGTCACAATCAACATGACTGGCATTAACTATTTAAATTCTTTGAATCTCATTCTCCACTTTCCACAATTAAGGAGAGAAAAATGATAAATACTAATGTCAAGTCTTTTGTTTAAAAGACCTAAATACAAACTTAAAGATGCTGTGTGAACTACAATGTATTACTCAACACTCAGAACTGCTATGCTTATACAAAAATATAATTTAGCCTGGGTATAGCCTAGTCTTAAGAAGAGGTATCTACCTTTTCTTATCACAAAAGCTTTACTATCATAAATTTGGGGAATAAGTCTATAATAAAGCTTAAGAGAAATTTATTTTCCTACCTCATTCATTTTGAAAGTATAAGAATCCTATATTATGTTTGATTAAAGCATGAACAGAGTACACAATAAGCTCTGTAAACAATCTTCTGTAAATCTATTATATAACAAAGCTCCTGTGCCACTGTGGACCTGTTCAGTAATATAATAACACCATTGGTTTAGAGAATTCCCGTGTTCAATATTGAGATAATCATGTTTGCTTGGCTCTCCAATTGCCACTTCATATGGCAAGCACTATTGGTCATTTAATATTTGTCTCTCATTGTCTGCAGACTCCGAATCATTATTTTTAGTTACAGACCTTTACAATACCCAATGGCATTTACAGCTGATGACAGCTATAACAGATGATGCTAAGCCACAGCTACTAGGAGTGAAACACAGAAAATAAAATGATAATAAATAACTGTCACTCAATGCCTAAGTAGTGTCTGGAATTGGGTCTAGTGCATGTCCAATATAACAGAGTGTGCATAATTTAAGCAGCTAAAAAGAAAAAAATTTGTTGAGTCCTTCATCATGCAATGAACAGAAAGGAATTCAGATACTTGTCTTCCTAGAGACCATGAATTTAACACAGAGCCAGGTATAATCATTCAAATGATTCTCAGAAAAATCCATGATGGATCTTATGGTATTTCCCCAAAGTGTTGGTATTCATGAAATGGATTTAAAGAAGCAGTATAATAGGCACAAAAACAAACAAAAATTCTGAGTATAATGAGAAGATAAGATCTCAGACACAAGAGTAAGGGCCATGGCATCACCATTTCATTAGAAGGAATAGGAAAGTGTTGGGGACATATAATGTCTAGCCAAGATTTTGAAACTTATTAAAACAATTTCTTGGATCTCGTCAGGTGATTTATGTTAGAGACAGCCTTGTCCTATTTTTTTTTGGGGGGGGGGAATCTAGTGCATGTCCAATATAACAGAGTGGTGCATAATTTAAGCACTAAAAAGAAAAAAATTTGTTGAGTCCTTCATCATGCAATGAACAGAAAGGAATTCAGATACTTGTCTTCCATTTAGACCATGATTTAACACAGAGCCAGGTATAATCATCAAGATTCTCAAAAAATCCTGTGGTCTTATGGTATTTCCCCAAGTGTGGTATCATGAAATGGATTTAAAGAAGCGTATAATAGCACAAAACAAACAAAATTCTGAGTATAATGAGAAGATAAGATCTCAGACACAAGAGTAAGGGCCATGCAATCACCATTCATTAGAAGGAATAGAAAAGTGTTGGGACATATAAGTCTAGCAAGATTTTGAACTTATTAAAACAATTTCTTGGATCTCGTCAGGTGATTTATGTTAGAGACAGCTGTCCTATTTTTTTTTTGGGGGGGGGAGGTTATCCATATCCTAATTTAAAGATAAAGTAGGTTGTAATTAACTTACAAGACAGATATACACTAAAACATGCTGTTAAATTGTGTATATTATGAAATAAGTAAATTTAAAAGTTTTATTTTTTACTGTGTACAAGTAGATTTTACTATGGCAAGATCCTACTACTAAGACAACTTTGTTACTCTGAGTTGGTTTCTGTCTCTTATTCCCTTAGGACTACATCAGGTTTGTTGATGGTACTGGTTGTTCATCTCTATACTAATATAGAATTTATACTAGCAGTTTTAGGTCCTAAGAAAACTCATATAAATAAAATCGAAAGTCTGATTGTAAAATTTTTTTTCACTTATCAAAAAAGTTATTGTTGTGGTCTGAATGACGATGGACTTCACAGGCTCATATGTTTGAATGCTTAGTCTACAGGGATTAGAATTGTTTGAGAAGGATTATGTTGAGGTTTGGCCTTTTGCAATATATTGTAGTGCTAAATACTGACCGTTAAGTTCTGGTTGTCTCAGGGACGAGGGAATCCTCACATACACAAAGTGATGCTATATAACCTTGCTCCTTAATTTATAACTATTGTTGAATAAAGATGCCAACAGGCCTTTAGCTGGACAAAAGAGTGGTAGGCAAGGTTTTGGTTCCCGGACTTGGGGTCTAAAGAGAAGGGAAGCAAAAGAGAAGGTGAAGAGAGGAGAAGACATCATGGGATAGGTGAGCTATGAAAACATAACTACAATGAGGGCTGGCCAATTGGAGTTAAGAGAAGCCCAGGTGGAACACAGGAAGTTGTAACTCAGGGGTATTGATAGGGAAGTAGACATAATAGCATGGAGGGTAGCTATCTGCCAGCCTTAGTGCTTATAAAGCTTATCGTAAATATAAAGGTTTTGTGTCTTTTATCTGGGAACTGAATAATCAAAGGTGAGGGAGAAACCCTGATTAATATTAATTATTACCACAACACGATTTTAATGATTCAGAAGTGTGGGCAAACAAATTTTTTCAAGCTATGTATTACTATACACATTTAAACTCATCATTTCCAAAGGGTACCCATTGAGAACATGTACAAACTATAGTTAATAATTTCCAGTCACCAAATGAAAGAGAATGTACTAGTGATGACTGAGTCTGAGGAATGTGAGTACCAGACCCAAAGGAGTATAAGTAGAGGAATATGATTCATAGTAACTACACATTTTTCCAAAGGAATTTCACATCATATTTACAGGCAAGGATTAGGGAGAAATGAAAGAACATCTGAATCATTTGGAATAAACATAGTGGAAAATAAAGGGGCAGAGGTGTGTGTTAGGTGAAATAGAATTTTGCTTCTAGCAGATCGGACAGTCTTGTTACTGGCTGTGGTGAGGTTTTCACACAGAGTCAATAAAGAGAAACTAGATTGCTATAAACCTCTATACAGATGGAAGAAATTCCACAATGTAGAGACATTTCTGAATGATCCTAAAAAAATATAAGCAGTCCTATGAAAGGCCCAACAGGGTTTATCTAACTGGGTTGTAACCAGGACACAGAATAGATATGAATAAACATAGAGATAAGACAAGTTTTACCTTTCCATTATTAAGTTTAAAAGCTTATAAAACACCCCCCATAAATATCATCTTATTTGAAGTTACCAAGGAAACATAAAAACATATGATTCAGTCCCATTTTCTAAATGAAGAAATCTGAAGTATCTAAACAAAGGATTCATTGTCTACGTGTGTAAATCCTGAATGTAAAAACAGTCATGTTTATACAAATGCAATGTTTCCTTTTTGTTAATCAAACTTTGTTCCAGCAATGGCTTGTCAACCTTGAGAGGTTTCTTGATCTCAATGAACAAACATACTCCACTAGCTACTAAAGCAGAGTTTGCCAGCAGCAAAACACATTTCTTCTTTATTGCTACTTTCTGACTCCACATCTTAACAATGATAACAACTAGATTTGAAGAAAATGACACTTAGATATTATGTGTTCCAGACAGATCCTGGTATGAATTAGCGCTAAGCAAATTAACAAACCAAGAAACAAGCAAAAATCCTAATCTCAAGATGGAGGCTTCGCCCCTTATATTAGCAAATAATTTCTGACTATGACAAAGTGGTATTTATTTTCATAAAAATATACACAGATGAAAGAGAAACATAGACTATTTTTACCATAAAAATTAGAGGAAAAACTTTCCTTCTCTCTGTCTCTGTCTCTCTTTCCCTGTTTCTCTCTCTCCCTTTCTCTCTGTCTCTCTCTGTCTGTTTCTCTGTCTGTTTCTCTGTTTCTCTCTCTCTCTCTCTCTCTCTCTCTCTCTCTCTCTCTTCTCTCTCTCTATGTGTGTGTGTGTATGTGTGTGTGTGTGTGCATAAGTGTGTTTTGAGGTACAGAAGATAGTACTGAAGACAAGACAAGTCCCCATTAATTATTCAGTAGAAGATCTTGTTTCCTATCTTTTTAGACTATATTTACAAAATCACGCATTCTATTCTCTGCACCAAAAGAACATGTATGAATCTCACTTTCATATTCACATGACTTATACAAAATCAGTAGCAGAAAGGAATGATTTCCTACAACACCTTGGAGCCCTTAGGCTGACTTCTCAAGACAGAGAAAATACTTTCTTAGCATGCTATTCCTAAAGTCTAAGGCTTTCCTCTCTGTGTTTCAGAGAGTCAGATCTAGATCCAACTGTTTCATGAATGGGGGCTTCCTGGATTGATGGGGACTACCCACAGCCAAGAGATATCCCTCTGTAGGTGACTTACCCTGTCAGTTTTCCCTTCTGTCTGAATGCTGGTGTGGCTGCGGACCTCATGGTCATCTTCAAGGTCAGAAACATCCTCTAGTTCCTCTGGAGTCTGTGAAAAGAAAGCATAATATAGCTGCTGAGGCTAAAACCTGCTGCCACCATGTTGAAGAGTTGTTGGAACCTCAGGAACATGACCATTGAGTTGACATATGATCTTGAAATCCCACCCCAGCTACTCATATAAAACTTCAACATTATCATAGATAAAAAGTAGAGACAACTCCACTGAATAATACATATAAAATACAGTAAAGTAAGATTTGTTCATAAAGAGAAACCAAATAGCTATCCATGCTGTGAAGCAGATGAGCCTTAATTATATCACACAAGAAAGGTGCCAATTATAAAGAGTTCATGGAACATGAAAGAAAATTTTTGGAATATGCATATGTATTGGAAACAAATTTGATTATTTTATAGGAGACTTAAATGGGTTTGAACCTTCCCTTTGGGATGTTGACAATTCTGGAATTAGATAAATGATGATCACTATAGACTATATGAATACACTAAAGGGTTGAATTTTGCTTTGAAATGAAGAACTTTATTGTATATGAATTAATTCCAATAAATTCGGAGCAGCAGGAAAATTAGAGATCAGATAGAATTTTCTGCCATTGCGAAGCAATCTATCTACTATAGTGCTGCTTTAAACCAAGGTGCTTAGAACACTACGTAAATCAGAGAAGTTTCATTAAGTCAGTAAGCCATCAGGTGCCAACACAATTCTCAGGAAACTACATTTTCTAGGAACTTACATGAAATATAACATAACTTGACTTTCCGGGAGTGTGATAGTTTGTACATGCTTGACACTATTAAGAGGTGTGGCCTTCGTGGAGTAGATGTGGCCTTGTATACCTATCAAATGTTAATTCTTCATATTCATTTCAGTCTGATGACAGCAAGTGAAAAATCCAGGAACATTTTTTTTTTTTAAACAATAAAGTTAAAAGACGCCTCTACTGTAGATGTGGCTACTAAAGACTGACATATTTAGACCAATTCTGATTTTCCTTAAATTTTGTTTATTATATAGTATTTCAGACATTTCTATGGTTGTCCAGAGTCTTCCTTCCATTGGTACCAATCTAAAGATGAGACAATTGATTATTTGCTGATATATTGAAACAAAGTGCCAATTTCTTTTTCACTATTGACTCCGGGTAATTGATCATGTCCTGCATCATTAAGCAACACTGTCTCTATTCTCAAACATGTATAATGAGCACCCCTCATTGCTTCATTGTATAATTCTTTATATTTATTTCATGTCAGCTAGTAGATATAAATAGTCCCCATTCACTTAGACCTCCAACATGCTCAGATTTTGGTTCTTTATGCATAGACCTACTGCATCTATGAGTAACAATGACCTTGGAGCCATTGATTCTCTCTTCCCAAGTATTATTAGCCTGAGTTCAACAGTAGATAACTTCTATAGAACCCACACATTTCACTATTAGCCATTTTGTGTATTCTCACAAGAGTTTTGAGAAGACACATTTTCTTTTTTTCCTAGACATACAGACTTATGAATATATTTTGTGGAGCAAATCTCCTTTCTGAATCCCGTTACTTTTAAGTGAAGACTGTCTGATGCCCCTACTATGATCTGTTTGCTATAAATTTGTTTATTCCATGGGTTGCCTCATCATTTAGTGCAGCATAGTCTCACTATTCATTCCAATATTTAATCAAGCTCCAAATAAAGCAAAGTAACTAAAACTATGACTGCTTTCAGAAATCTCAGTGACTAGTTTTGTTGCTCGAAGAGACAAAGCCCTACCAATTACACCCACATATTCTGTGTTTTCTTTTTCTGTAACATGAAACTAATGTTTTTCTTGCAAAAACCAGTAAAATTGACCTCTTTTCTTCATGAGCAAAATCAGTGGGAGAGTGTTCAAAACGTTTGCTGGCAACATTTCCTGTTCAGTAAGGCAAGTGGTTGGAAGGCATTGTGAAATAAGTTAAATACATGATATAATAGTTTAAATTAAGTGGAAGCTGAGAACGATATTTCTTTAATCATTTTCCAGGATATGTGTTACCTTTTTCAGGTTTGAAGGCCAATCATGGAAATAATAAGATGCATTTTTACAGAAGGGAGACTGGGGTGGTGGGTTACAATATATAACAATCTCTAAAGTAGCATTCTTCTTAACTAGTGATTTTACAAAGGCAAAAATTCAGAGGCTGGTGGTATGCTTAGTGCTAGAGCACAGGCTTAGTGTGTATTCTAGTTTCAATTCTGTTGCTGTAATAAAATGTCCTGACGAACATCAACAGAGAGGGAAAGAAAGCATTTGTTTGACTTATAATTCTAATTTACAATCAATTCTTTTGGGGAAGCAAAGACAGAGACTCAAGTACAATGCATCCCAGTCTCGGTCCAGAGCAAAGACATAATAAATGCATCCTTGCTTGCTTGCTTGCTTGCAGCAACCTATTTCCTCATGCAGTCCGGATCACCTTCCAAGGGAATAGTGTGACCCTCAACGGGTGTTGTCTTCCTACATCAGAGAGCAATGAAACAATTTCCCCGTAGGCATGTGCATGAGCCAACTTGATTAGATAATTTCCCATTCAGACTCTTGTCTAGGGAGATTCTAGGTTGTGTCAGCTTGACAGTTAGACTAACCATCTCCGCACGTGCACAGAAAGTTACAAGCGTTTGTGTGTTTCCAGTCAACTAGCAATCAGTGACAGGAGACTGACCCACCATAAAGGTAATGCCATAGAGTACAATGACCCAATAACTTTGAACAATGCAAATCTGAATTTGAACTCTAGCCATCCAATGAGGGACAGTGTGCATTTTGTGAACCTTTTAAAACGTCACTTTTCTCAGACCAGAATCTTGGTAATATAACCTAAGCCTAAAAGGTATTATGCAGCTCAATTGTGCAGAGATGCTGTAAGGACTAACCTACAGACAGTAGTGATATAACAAGATTGTTTCTCGTTTGTTTTCTTCTTCCTGTACTATCATCTAATTTCTGTAAAATGTATAAAACTAAAGTTTTCAAAAGAAAATTGATGATCATGAAAGAGCTACAAAACAAGATAAGAAACATGAAAAAATAAAGGAAGAGAGAAAGGACAGATGCAAGGGATGTACACACAGAGAGAGAGGAGAGACTCCACACCTCTGACTCAAAAATTGAAATTTTAATCCTTAACATTCAGCAAACCAGTGAGTTCCCTGACAGAGTTCCCTACTTTTCCTCCCCCAACTAATCTTTTAATAGCTCCTTCTGCCCTGTTAAAAGGAATAATGACAATTATTCAAATTTATAGAAGGGTCTTTTGAGAATTCTGGTCCTGATGTAAACAAAGTGTAAATCACAGCCTTAGTCTCTCTATCAGGACCCTAGTGGACAGCCATTCCTGTTTCAGAGATATCAATAAAACACAACAACTACAAAAAGCACAGAAGGGTCATAAATGAAAGTGACATCATCAATATTACTGTCCTCATTCAGCCACCAAATGAGCTTGTAATGTTCCTAAGAGGAGCATTCCTAATTTATGAAAATGGTCACATGACCAGTTCAGCTGGAAGCTTGAATAACGACAGGAAAGACAGATGAATCCATGAAAGATAATGGGGTTTTGGGTGAAAACATATTTTCAGAAAGTTCAAATGGTAGAAATCTCCAGATTCTTTCATCCTGAGAAAAGGAAAATCAGGCAGTTATGTTTAATTAAGCTCTTTGTGTATAATTCATCAGCAAAATGGGGCCTTGTAATCCTATATTCCTTTTCTCATCCAATCTTAACAATTAACATAGTATTAATTCGTGTTATTTCTCTATCACAGGAGAGAAGACCAACCGTTATACTTTGCAGATCATGGTTTTATATCACATAGCTAATAAAGGCCACTTCAAAACATGGCCCAAAAGTTGTTTTATGGACCAAGGGACATGGTGGTCACAATTGCATGGTAAGCTTGAGAAATTTAAAAAGTTTTTTGTATGTGTAACAAAAGCCTTAAGGAGACTGAGGAGATGCTTTCGTCAGCAAAGTGTTTGCCCTGCAAGCAGGAAGACCTGAGTTGGATCTCTAACACTCAGGCTAAAGCAGATTTGCATACCCCTGTTATCCAGAGTTGGAATGGGTTTCCTGTCCAGACAGTCGAGCAAAATAGGTGAGTTCCAAGGTCAGGGAGAGACTGCTTTACAAAAATAAAGTGGAGAGGCCACCCTGTGGTGGCCTCTGGCTTCTACAGACACTTGTACATATATGTACATATATATATGTGTGTGTGTGTGTGTGTGTGTGTGTGTATGTGTGTGTATATATATATATATATATATATATATATATATATTGCATGTGTATATATGTATATATGAATATTTGATGCATATGTATATATGATGCATGTATGTATATATGTGTATATGTATATGTGTATATATGTATCTATATGTCTATATGTCTGTGTCTATATGTATCTAATATATACATATATATAGACACATATGTACATACACATGTGCACACTCACACATAGCTTCAAAAGCACAGATATGCTGCTTCGAAAACAAGGTAGATAAGGATTTATAGACTGAGCATCATACAAGACTCATATTGATTGAGTCTCCTTACCTACCACATGTCATTTCTGTACATGGTGAACATAGTGTCTTTACTAAAGTGGTGACTCAGGTGCTCCTCACTGCTCCATTGCTCCCTCCCAACAACTAGATATAACTTTACAAACGGAACTGAAGTTCTCTTTATTTCTAGCCTGGTTCCCTTGTTTCAATGTACGCCAAGGTGGAGGTGAATTACACTTTCCCCCACAGCCTGAACATCAGTGGACTGGCAGGTTTGAAAACTGCCCAAGTCAATTTTTTCTTTTTCTTTTTACTTTAATCCAAATTAACGTATATTGATGAGCAAAACTTAAAGAACAGAAACCATTCTAGGACACGCCTGTGGTTTCTGTTATATATTCTGATTTTTAATAGAAAGCATAGGGAGGTGATAAAATTCTAATAGTGGGGTGAAACAGAGCAGGACAATGCACACTGGACAACAGATTGTTGAGAATATAGTTTACTCTGAAGGAAATAAAACATTGGACTGAAATTCATAAAATTAAAAATAGCTCACCTTCTGCATCAAATTCCATAATCAAAGCCTATATATATATATATGTTTTATATATATATATAATATATAACTTTACATATATATATAACTTTACATATATATATGTTTAGATATATAATTTTCCTTTACAATAAACAATTTAACAGTTTAACAAATTTTAAATGTCTACAGGTTTTATTTAGGATATTAAAATATGGTATACAAGGAATGTGTACTTGCAAAGAAAGTACACATACATGTGCGAACGTATGACTGGAAACAGAGAGAGCCTTAAACAGCTTTTTGAAGAACAGAACCAAGTATTTAGAAACACCAAATTGCACAAGAAATGCTACTTGAATACTAGGTATCATGTGATTTTAAGTGAATGTATGTGCATGTGTATGCATGCAAAAAACACTCAAAACACATCAATAGATGCTAGTAGTTATCGTCTACGAGCTTTGAAATAGTAAATGTTGCTCTTTCACTTTGAAATGGATTTGTTTCTAAATGTTTACAATGCTCATTTACTGTTTTCCCTGACAGGAGAAAAATAAAAACAATAAATGTCATAAGAGCTGCTTAAAGTTCAATAGGCCATTTCACGGCATGCAGCAAGCATGTAAGAGCTGAGCTGGACCACAGAGCATCATTCAATATGTCTGTTATTGCTTCATGGTTGAAGCTGAGGTAGTCACAGAAACAGTATCCCAAGTGTGAGGAAAGTTGCAGCCTCTGTCTTCCTGTTCACAGCAGACATTAAAAGAGAGTGCAAGGGCCCAGGCAGAAAAGTCCCTCCCCCTCCCTCATGCAATTCCCTTACATTGCCTTGTCTTAGTTCTATGGCTTGTTAAGAGCAGTTTCTCCATCAATACATGGATCACATTATCAGCCTTCAGGAAAGTGGATTTATAAAAATACTTTCTAGCCACAATTTTGAGGGAATGGATAGTTGTGTCTCTCCTTCCTATTGTAAATATATATTGCGTTCAAGAAAACTTTTGCTTTCAGATGTCATTTGGATGCTAAGTACAATATCAGTAGCACTAACCAAATTCATCTAGTAAGAAAATTTGAAACACCAGCTGGGTTTCAGTCATACTATACTTCCAAGCAGGGTACCGAAACCTGGCCTTCCTAGTTTCCTGAATTAAAAGAAAAATTGGAGAAATAAGAAAAGAAGTTTCAAATTACTAGGGAGATGCTGTTTAGTAAGACTGTAACTCAGATGTGTAGTAGACTTTGCACATATTATTCACAGTTCATGGATTGAAATTTGCTTTATGGGACGTAAGAATTCCCTACACTGCCAGAAGAAAGTAGAGCAAGCTTGCAGCTTGGGTATGAAATATGACACTGAAATGCAACAAAGCAAATGTTTGGACAACCCCTAAGGAAGAATTACACTGTTATATATAAAGAGATTGTTAAGTCCCCAAACTAAAAAGCTTTTTCATACATGTAAGGGAATCTATCATTGTGTAAGATGGGATCCAATGGAGGCACTCATAGTGACTATGAAATTGGCTCATGGTATGTAGTTTGTATTATATCTAGAGATATTTGTCCCAAGCAGTGGAACTAGGATAGGTAGGGAGACAAACATAGTGTGGAAAATCATACTGAAATAGTATGCATATCTCTTCATATATTAGATATACAGAGAAGAGAATCAGTCATCCTCTTGTTCCATATTTGCTCAAAAAAAAAAAAAAAGAAGTAAAACTTATTCACATAAAACCTCACACACAGATATTCATAGTTGGTTTATTTGTAGTGTCCACAGACCTGGACTGGTCACATCCACCAAGGATTTATTTAATAAATGACCTTAAAAAGAAATTATTTAATAAATTGTATATCCATTTACTGGAATGTTATTCTACAAATCAGGATAGGTTATTGATTAAAATAGCATGGGAGTCAAAAAACAGGTATGTTCAGTAAAATCAGGCAAATTGTACAAACCGTGTATAGTCCAACTAATATAGGAGAGTGGATATTTTACCCTGGGATTGTTTTGAAGCTAAAGGCAATATCAAGTTATAAAGCGACGTGAGTGAGATTTTACTCCTCCCATAAATTCCTGGGACGTTGATATTTCAGGTTTGAATACCTGTACATGTGAAAATGCTAACTGACATATACTAAATACCTGCTTGCTAAATGTTAAATCTACAACCTTAGTTCATTAAAACCTGTGCATTCCCTTCCTTATCTACTCATCTAACATGTTGTTAACCACTATCTGCCCCAAGACTGGAAGAGCTGGAATCATAAAATAAGAATTTCTAGTGATTAAGTACATTGAAGAAATACAATTTCATTTTAAAGTTCTTTAACCAATATCCATTATTGTTTAAGAAGTCATAGATTTGTAGTAAGGGAACACTTAATTTACTATAAATTTAAAAAGAAATACGTCGAAAGAAACTTTGTTCATGAGATTTCTCTTTGAAGGCGCTTTCGTAGTAACAGCAAGGGAAAGGTCTTCAGAGGGACACAAATGTAGTTTGAGGCAAGAAAGGCAAGATGTAATGGCAATATGATTGCTATGTCACCTGTGTGTACAATAGAGCCAAGCAGTCAAATAATGCTCATTTAAAAATATGTTTTTTATAAATCAGTACAAGACCTAAGCTCTCTTCAGCAGGGGTCTTTATTTGAAGTCATCTATTTCTTTACCCCAGTTTTCACTGTTTAAATACATCTTCTATCTATCCCAGGTAATTTGTTATTCCATTCAACATGATCCTCCCGATAATATTTCATTCTCCATTTTCTTTGAAGAGGAACTATGCAACTATGAAGAAACAAGGAACCGTATCCAGTCTCTTGAAAAGCCATCTACTTTTGAAATTAACTTATAATAATAGAGACAATTTTTGGACATGTATCACTGTTAACAATGGGGCAAGATGAAAAATTATGCCACAATCTAGAAAAGAGAATTAGCTTGAGTTAATTATCATCAGTTGCTCTGTGCTATTATTCTATTTAAGTCTTAAGATGTCAAATACTGCTTTCATTATAATGTAAGACAAAAAATAAAATAAAATAACGTGAACTGTTAGAGATTACATTCAGAAATATTTAGAGACATAGCCCACACAATGCATTGAATATTGAAGCCTGTCAGATATTGTAATTTTTTTCACAAATTACATAAGATATGAAATTATTTGGGTTCAAGTTTTATTTACTAAGTTTTGTACAAATTTGATGAATTATTGAAATAATTTTTATGCATCTTCCTGTGAAGACACTGTGTGATTTGGATAAAGGAAATTTTTAGTTCAATTCCAGAGTTTTCAGTTTGATTTTTTTGTTGTCTGCATTCTCTACAACTTGTACCTTAGGCGATATTCTCATGTGCATGTATATCAATTGCTTTGGCTTGTATAAAATAATCAGCATAGTGAGCACCAAGACTTCCCAGAATATTGAAGACTATATATGAGTAGGGATATTTTCAGAGTGACACATCAACCCTCTGTCCCTACTTTATATAAATGAAACTTTTTCCTTTAACCATTAACTCTGAATCATCTCTATAAAGAAACAGAGTAATCCACATGAGTTATTGTTCAAATATATAAGGAATTGAGTGATAAGGTGTTCGGTGTTCCTGGGAAAGACAGCATTGAATCTAAGTTTGTATTTTTCTTTCGTTTTTCATTCATATGCCCATTAGTACAATCATCTGTCCATTTTATCACTGAATAAATAAAGCATTCATGAACTGTTTAGTATGATTGAACTACAAGGGATTCCCATATATAAGAGAACATGTATTGTGTGACCATGGAAACTATTCAGATAAAAGATGCTTAGGTCTGTTTTATCTATTCCTAATTAGTATGTTAGAGATAGATGTGGGTTGACTTCTGAATGGGCATATTGAATGGCACGTTTTCATGTCCATGTGCAGTGACTTTTGTAATGGCCCAGGGCACAGAGTAAGTAATCAGTAAAAACTGTTCATCATTTAATTCTCATTCCTATAAAACAATTGTAGGGAACAAACTGAAACATTTTACCCCACAGTGAATAATTACCCAAATCTAATCCTTCTACACTATGAATTGTCACCCGCGACCAAACAGTGGATTGGGCTTGGGGATTCTTATGGAAGAACTGGAGAAAGGATTGTGGGCTCTGAAGAGGATAGGAACTCCATAGGAAGACCAACAGAGTCAACTAACCTGGACTCTTGCTTCAGAGTCTGAACCAACCCAAGAACATATATGGGCTGGACCTAGGCCTCCCTGCACACATGTAGCAGATGTGCAGCTTGACCTTCATGTAGGTCCTGAACAATTGAAACAGAAGCTATCCCTAAAGCTGTTACCTGTATGTGGAATATATTTTTCTAGCTGGGCCGCCTTGTCTGGACTCAGTGGGAGAGGATGCACCTACCCCTACAAACATTTAATGTGCCATCGTGGGGGGATACCCAGTGGTCCCCACCTACTCAGAGAACAAGGGGAGTAGGGAAGGGGAAGGATTGTGGGAGGAGCTGACCAGGAGGAGGGCAGTGAGTGGGATGTAAAGTGAATAAAAATAAAATAAAGTAAAATTTAAAAAAATTGTCAAAGGAAAACAAAACAAAATAAAATAAATTTGGGCAACTATACCAAATACTTTCAGTTTCATTGTGTCTAACTTATAGAGGTTTTTGGTTGCTATTAAACAGTACTGACAAATGAGTAATATCTATTACTTAATATAGTACTGAAAGACAAGTATTTAATAAACAAATCCACTTTGATTTAAAATATTAAAAGTTTTGGATACAGTAAAAAAGAATCTCAACTCTTCTGTTGTCCTATTGTTAACAGATGCAAATATTATTTATTATACCTAATTAAATTTGTTGTCAGAATTTTAAGGAAATTCTATTAGACAGTGTGTTAGAAGATTTTTGTCTCACCTGATTGTATACTTGTAAAGTGCAGTCGGTTATGCTACTTTAACCTTTAATATTTTAGATCCTTTATTCTGAAAAATGTGACTCAAATGTGATTCATTGAATATCAAAGGGATGCAAACTAACACATATAAGTAGAATGGTATATAAGGATTATTAAAGTATATTTTAAACATCAAACAGAGGACAGGCAGTTGTTAGCAGTGAATCACACACGGAGGAGCATCTCATGTAGGGTTTCACTCATAAGTCTTAAGTTTGATAACTCAGGGCGTGAGAAGAACCAGATCTTAAATTATCCAGGCTGGACTTAACAGCATAAGTTTAAAAATCTGAAAGCATTCTTCTTTGAAAAATGCAGAACTATGGTACAAAGTCAGAGGAGAGGACAGGAAGGCGACAGAGACCTGCTGGGCCTTGGCATGGAAGGGATCACAAATTTTTACTGTCATCTAATTCAAGGGGGAAAGCTGTGAAGAATCACCCTGGTATGGTCAGTAACATCCATGCATTCTGTGTTTATCTCCATGATGTCAGTAGTTCTAAATGCATAACATATAGTGGAGATAGGATTCAGCTAAAGCCAGGAAACCAGATGCTTCCTTAGAAAAGCCTCTTCTCTATCCACACGGAGGCCCCTGACTTACTACTGTGGAAGACTCAGTAACACACGGAAGCTCAGAAGTAGAAGTTGACAGTGAAAATTATATCAGGTTTCTTAATTAAACAAAGATTCTTATTAGCCTTTGGCCTAATTTTAGTAATTCATAGTTAAACAGTAGAAATTAAAAATCACTAAATTTTATTGCTAATAAATCTCTGTGACTAATTTAAAACCCTTCTAGTCACAGCTAGAAATAGCTATGTCACTAGCTCCTTGCTTCAGCTATAACACAGTTATATCCTTTTTAGCTCATATGACATCCTGGTTTCCTTCATGTATAATACCTGTACACTGTAAAACTGCACATGTAAAACTCTACATGAGACCTTAATGCGGCCATAAGAGATTGAAAAAGAGACTAGCAATGATGATGTCAGGAGAGAAAAGTTGAGTTTTGCTTTAAGAAAACTGGTAACATGGTGTTGTATGCCTTTAATCTCTGTTCCTGGGAGGTAGTTAAGTGGATCTACATAAGCTAGAGGCCAGCCTGGTCTACATGGATAGTCCCATGAGAGGCAAAGCTATGAGCCAGTAATATTTTTTGTATGTAAAACATGTTTTCATAGTCATTCCATACATGCTTGCAAATAAGAATCGACTATGGCTGCCATATTATTATCCAGTAAAGTTATCAAAGGCACCGAGAGGGAAATGGCTGATCCTAGGATAGAACAGGAAATATAAGAACTTGAAATGATCTTTGTACAGTTAACATGTAATGGTATGCTGACAAAAAGAAAAATGAAAAAGAAAGAAGAATAAAAGAAAAAAAGAAAGAAAGAAGGGAAAGAAGGCAGGACAAAAGAAAGAGAGAGGGAAGGAAGGAAGGAAGGAAGGAAGGAAGGAAGGAAGGAAGGAAGGAAGGAAGGAAGGAAGGAAGGAAGGAAGGAAAGAAAGAAAAAAAAAAAGAAAGAATCTCATGGTACAAGCCTGTCCAAAGGACACAGGTGCTGACTCTCAATGGCCAAAGCTGAATCATGTGAATTAGTGAAAAGGTAAAACAGCACTAGGCAATAACCCAAAACATCAAATAAATACTTATTATCCCACACTGAACCAACACATATAGAACACATAAATAAATGCGGTACATGTACATGTATCCTTCTTGAAATTGCCAAAGAAGTACTAAGCGTGTTTAAATAGTCATTAGTCTCCCTTTAAGAAGGGGAACATCCCTTCCACTCCGTGAGTACGAGCAAGACAGTGATTTACTTGCAACAATGAGTGTGGGAAAGAGAGCGAAAACTTCCATGAAGATGGCATACCCAATGTGTCAAAGGCAACATCAACAGTCAAATCTAGTCCCGACATTGGAAATAGCATAATCGGAATGGCACTTTTTCTGTGGCTACCGTCCTCATGCCATGTAACTCCAGAGTAGTCATAAGGAAAACTAAGATAAAACATATTTAACAGGTATCCTATGAAATGACTTATTTATATCCCCCAAATTACCAAGACACCAAGAAAATAAAAACTCCAGTGGCATCAAGCAGGTCCTAGAAGAGGATTATGCCATAACAAAAACTGTGGACATATTTGTTTATTTATTTATTTATTTATTTATTTATTATGTATGTATGTATGTATGTATGTATTTTCTGTGTGTGTGTGTGTGTGTGTGTGTGTGTGTGTTGTGTGTAAGAATACACATGATTTCAAGTGCACAATGCTGTTGATGTCAAAGAACATCTTTAGGGAGTTGGTCTTTTCCTTTCAATGTGGAAGATTGTTAGCTTGCATTGTATATCAAATGCATGTAAAATTCTTTCTTTGCTGCTCCATCTTGCTGCCCCTAAACTGAAGATTTTAATAACACAGGAATAATAAGAATCTATAAATTTGAAAGATTATATGGCTAGAGAGAAGGATCTGGAGGTTAACAAGACATGACTTTCATTAGCATGAAGAAGTGAGTTAAGATTTCCAGCATTCACATAGACACACATGGTTGTGCACTCTTCGAACCTCAGAAACTGAGAAGGAGAATATGGGAAGAGAAGAGCTGCTGGAGCCTGCTGCCTGATAATCACACCTAAATAGTGCAACTCCATGTTCACCGGGAAGCCCTGAGTGAGGAGGAGAAGGCAGAAATCCATCTGGCATCTTAATCTTTCAACAGCATATATGTACAAGGACCCATAATCTACCTTTATATGAACACTGTAGATACCATAGGCATGTATATTACCCTTTCACACAAAGAAAAAAAACATTGTATGAAATCAATGAAGTTGCCAATGATACTGACACTGAGTATGCATTTCATGGGAATGCTATGCTCTGTCTTCTCCATGATTTAGTAAAGTTAGACTATTTTATTAGATAAGGACTATTTAATGGGAGTAAAAAAAATAAACACCAATGTCAATAATCACTTAGGTTATATAGTGAAAATAAGCACACTGCTCACAATATTTCAAAAAAAATCTATAATACTGATTTTAAGCATATAGATTTAAAAAAAAAAACCTATAATAATCAATTTATCAAGAAGGTAGCAAAACTTTCTGAAACTAAGTTTGAAAGACTTCAGGTCTCCATCAAAATGTAGACATTCATAGCATTTATATTTCAAGTGACCAAGATATCATAAATAAAAGATAATATTGAGACAATAGCGTATTAGTCATTGTTAAAATCTACAGATGATGCTAGTGAGGGATGTGGAAGTGAAATTTGTGAAGGAAAAAAGGAGGATGGAGAGCAAAGTACCACCGGCTCCTGAAACTCCTCAGAGTCCTGGTCTGCCATAGACGGCATTAGATCTAAGATGGATCCCAGAGCACCGGGGAGACAGCATAAAGAAACCGGAGCCAGTACAACCTTAGCTAGAGATAATACAGAAGTATTGCAACTACAAAGGTCCCAGGACCTTTATGGAGAAGTATTAGTAGTGTCATCATCCTCATAGTTTATTTTGTGGTTCTTGTTGTGTGTGATTGCTGAGAGAGAAAAATGATTAACTATATGATGTTTAAGTAACTTAAGTTCTTAATGTCAAGAAAAATAGTACAAATATGGAAACCAGTGGGAATAGATCCTCTTGTGTTATATTTGAGGTATAGGTATTGTTTGTCTTTTGCATGTTTCTTAGCTACAGACAGAAAGAGAATCATATCCCCATAGCAACAAGAACGTTAACACCACCTAAGTTTGAGAGGCTAAATAAAGTTTGCTATGGCAAGTATCTAAATGGTAGAATGGGAAATATCTGGTTAAGATGAAATATAAACTAATCTTTGACTCATGAGGTCAGAGAACTTCTGAGGAGAGAGGGGAGAAAGATGTAAAGCAAGGGGATTGAGGAACAGATTGTGAGACGGAGCCTACTAGCTATGACAGGAAAACCACACCCATGGAATCTCAACAACATGGCTGCCTAAATAAGACCAGAACAATTCCACAAGAGTTAGCATGCCAACTTAGGTGGGGAGAGTTTCATGGGATCCAAGTCTAGATGAACAGCTATAATTAGTAACTGCTAAAATGTGGAGAGTTGGTATTCCCAAGAAAGGAGCACCCTGTCTGGTTATCCAATACAAACAGTCAGCTCTAGGAAATATACTGCAGGAAACACTTCGTCGACTGAACAGGTTGTAGGAATATGTTTAATTATTCATATGTGTACATAACAACAGCAGTTAATATCTACAAGGCTGTGGATTTGGAGAGAGCAGATATGCGTATGGGAGGAGTAGCAGGGAGGAGAAAAGATGGGTTATGACACAGTTATATTTTAACTAAATTTTAAAACATTATAAAGAAATGTCCCTAACATGGAGATCATTTCTCCAGGAAGAGACAAGCTAACTAGAAGGCATGGTCCTGAATCTAGCTAGGGACAATTTAAAAATAAAAACATCAGAGACTCTGATGGTTTTAATACTCTTCACAGGTTTTTGTTTTTGTTTTTTTTTTAATTTTGTTATCAGCACTGTCCCTAATGGTCCAGAAATAGCTCCTACTTTTAGAAAAATAGCAGCTGATACATAAACATATATTTAAGAGATGATTGAGAGCACTATTTTGCAACCAGAGATGTATTTATTGATTCAAGTGAAAATGCACTTAATTTAAAATGAGTGCATTTGATAAACATGTATTTACAGAGGAACTGAATGTGGATTAAGTACAAGTGGGGAAATCCTTTATTTCAGAAACGATCTGATAATTACAAAAAATAAAATTATTATCATTTCAGGGACAAAATGGCTATTTCTAACACTAAAAATCTGTTTGCTGCTTTTCTTAGTTTGTTATCTACTTAACAATATGTTGCTTACAGACCAGACACAATTTATGCAAGTGATATTAGTACAAATATATGCATAACTTTCTGGAAAATGAGTGGTACTGGGCTATCAGAGACAATAGTCTTCCCTGTGGTGTGCAAGCAACCCCACAATGGCATGTGTCAAGTTGTCCCTAGGAATTCGCGCATGTCAAGGTTGAAATGAGAGGAATGCAACTGTGACTATAGTTTGGCAGGGAACTTCTCTTCCTGTGTCAAATGCCCTAGTTTTGATCTTCCCAATATCCTCCCCGAAGAAAGAATAAAAAGAGAAACACAACATCCCATTGTGCAGCATTTTAACTATCACAGAAGCCAATACAGTCCATTTAGAAAACTGTGGACCTCTAGTTGTAATATTGCTGTTAACAGATATGACTAATTATACATTTTAAATTTTCACTAATGCTGCAACTAGACCCAATAATACCTGAATATTAAAAATGGAAGTTTGCAGTATGTCACTTTTTCAATGTGGCTCCTGAATAGAAGAGAATCACCACCTCTACCTTATTGTTATGAAATAAGTCTATTATGAGTCTACTGTCAAAGAAACACTCTAGAAAATTAAAAAATCCATGATATTTCTGCCTTATACCACTATAAATGTCAAGGCCATGGGAACAAACTACGCACACATACAAATACACACACACACACACACAGAGAGAGAGAGAGAGAGAGAGAGAGACCGAGAGAGACAGACAGACAGAGACAGAAAGAGACAGAGAGATTGACAGAGACAGAGACAGAAAGAGACAGAGAAAAAGAGAGAGAGACAGAGAAACAAGGGAGTAGGGAGGAGAGAGAAAAAAGAAACTGTAACAGCACACAAATAAACAATGTTTAAAAAAAACACATACAATTTGGAGGGGCTATCATATCAAGAAAGCAAACTATCTGAAAATTAAAGACACTTTGCTAATGAAATACCAGAAAAATAACATTAAAGAATATTCAGAAAATGTTGAATATTGAATGTATGCTAAATAATATATCAATTTTAAGCTTTTAGGTGGAAATAATATCAAAATTATTTTCTAGAAGTATCTTAAATGATTCATGCATGTGTAAACATAGATGCTCACATAGCAATAACCTACATCTCTCTATCTACACAGATGGAAATAGGGAAAATAAATAAGGGAAAGGAGAATTAACTGTTGAATCCAGACACGTGGTAAAAGTATTCCAAAGATGAAAACACCAAACAATCTTAGAAACAAGTCTATGAATGAAATAATATATTAAGATTCTTACATATACATTATATGAATATATAAATTATGTATATACATATCTAAACTATGAGCTTTTAATTTTAAACACACAAAAGTTTGAAAGTTTAATATCTTTCCAGAGTAAGATATTTAATTGCTGATTATTGAGGAGAAATTATGAAGTCAGTAAGTTAACAATTATCTAGATTTATATCTAGTAATTAGCTGCCCCAGACCACATTTGTCCATTATAATTCTTGTTTAGATAAGAGAAGCATCTTTGAAAGGCAACCATATCATGGGTGGATTAATCCATGAAAGCCCTCCATATCCATTTCCAAGGAAACAAATCTTTATTTGTTTAAGGCAGAAAAAAGCCAAAATGCACATATTTGTCATAATTCTTTACGTCATTGATGGACAATAATCTAATGTTTCAACCTTCACACTGCATAAGAGAAATCTCTTCAGGATTTCAAATTTCTAGTCTAAATAGCCAGGAAATACAGACTTCCCCTTGCATTTCTGGTCCTACCATTTACTTTGGCCTTCTGGGTTTCTCTGACTGACAGAATGAAGGGGATCCTGTGCTCTGACTGACTAGCAATGAAATTTTTCACACTGTTTCCTGAGATTCATCTCAGATTTATGGCTACACGCTTAGAGATATCATGATGCAGAAATGTTGGGCAAGACATAAAACTATATATTCCCCTTTCTCACTTCAGTGAAGCACAATTTCCATTTATCACACTGTATTTCCCCACACAATATGTTCCTCAGAGCCAGGGTTATAAATTTGAAAATATTTATAGGTAAGACTACCATGGATGCCATTTATACCTTGCTGGCATTTTCCTTTAGCTCCTGAGAGACACGCATCACATACAAATAGCTTACAACTGTGAACTGGCTGGGACTTTCCTCTGCTAAATATAAGTTTCTGCTTCAATTACAATACTTTTGGGTAGTTTAAAGAAAATTTGCTTATGAATCCTCTGAAATGTTCCAACTTTAGGTTTCTAGGTAATCTACTACTTGTTTAAATATTTTCTTTGTTTTTGAGATTATAATATTATCACATCATTTCCCCCTTCCCTTTCTTCCCTCTAATCTCTCCCAGGTACCCATCTTTAATCTAATTCATAGCCTCCATTTTCAGGCATTGTGCATATTATATATTTTATCTTATATATCTTATATCTTATGTATTATATATTATATATTATATATTATATTATGTACCATGTACTATGAACTATGTACTATATACTACATACTATATATTATATACTATATAGTATAGTGTCTAAATACATAAATAAAACCTGCTAAGTCTATCTATTTTTACTTGCATGCATATGTCTCCAGCACTGATGATTCAATATTTGATAACCAATTGATGTGCTTTTCTATAGGGAGACAGTTTCTCTAACCCTTAGCACTGTGTAGCTCTCTGTAACTCCTTCTCTAGATTGTGGTATCATTGGTTTCCCTCAAAAGTGTAGCTTCTAAATAATTTATTTTAACTGGAATGTAACACTTTCTCCTACGTAGAGTTCCACAGATATAGTTAGCATATTTGATTTATAGTAAGTTACATGGTAATCACACTATAGAGTTGTGATTGTCAAGTAAAAGACACAGACAGACTCTCCATGCAATGCCCAGTATTGGCAGAACAGTAAAGTCTACAAGCTGTATGGAAAAAAATCAAGCTAGGCTTACCCTGATGTAATACTGTAAGACATGATGGAATGTTCTTGGTTAAACTCCAGGAAAGTCCTGCTTTCCTTACTGCCTGGAGATGTGGTAAATGGTTAAGAAAGGTCAACTGGGCCTTTTAGCAATGGAACTTTGGTTTAGGAAGTTCACACTATCCAACCTGGCAGCATCTTGTACACACACGGGTAATATGGAGACTAAACAACTGTCCCTAAACCAGCTTCAAACATGTGAGAGACATCAGGAGTCTCATCTCCTCTTATGTATGTCACAAAATTAAAATTAAATGTTGACATCTAACCCAAAGAATGTTCAGAGTTATAAAACAGAGATATATTTTATATCCACCTTCTTCAACATACACATACAATTCCCTCACCTAAAGAATGTGTAATTTTAACACGTTGTCCTAATTTTATGCAAAAGGTAGAGTAAGAAGCAAGATGATGATCATGAAAGTATGGTAAACTGAAGCTATGTAGACACAATTCAAGGTAATGGACAGACCAAGAACAAAGGAGAGATACATGTTAGTCTTCTGGGATTTTGTAAAATAATGAATCCTGTGACCAAGGACAGATGGCTTAATTCTTAAAATTTGACCTTTTTTTGTTTTTTTTATGATGAAGGGCTTATCCATAATGCCACTTGCTAATACATGTTTTATCTATCTCTTTAACAGTTATGCCTTTCTGGCAATAAAATATCCTATTGTTATTTGGTCACTGATGAACAATGGACCTCAATTGCATAGGGAAATCCACCCAATGTGTCAAACACCACAGGGCATGGATGCAACCAGGAAAGGAAATGAATCTTCTGTCTATTGAAGCCTTAGGTGAGAGCAATGTGGAAGAGCTGGAGTAATTCCTTTAAATGAGATCATGAGACATGGCAGATGGTGAATCTTTTTCTCTCATCATTTAGTCTTGTGTCTTTGCAGTTTTTAAGGGATTTTCTTATTGACAGTTGTGAATGAAGTTAAGAAACAGAGGGTAAGAAAGACAAAAATGAGGACATTCAAATCCAATGTATTCAGAAAAAAAAAAATTAGTCTTAATATAATTACACCTGTTTAAGCCATTGAAATGATGAAAGGCTGGGCAATTGATGCCTAATACTGGATTTTCTGATACTGTTTTCTTCATTAACTTCTATGTATATTAACTTTATTTACATACTACTGGTACAAATTTTCTAGAAAGCAAAGATATAATATGAGAATTGTAGCAACTATATAGTTATGACAGTGGGAATTAAAAATCATGAATCCTTAAGGCCCTGATGACACTCAAGGAACATGTCACATTTCTGAGCCCTAGACTTACCTCCAGAAGAGCATACTTACTGAAGCAGCTAAGACATGGGAGGTTGTGATAAGGTGATATGCTGTATTTTATGTATTTTAATTTGTGAAGATTATATTTATATTTAATATATTATATTTATAATACATAACATAATATATAAAAATAATATATGTATTATTTATGCATTAATATATTAAATAATATATATTAAATATATATAATATGAAATATATAACTTATATATTATAAAGTATATAATATATTATATTTAATATTTAATGCTTATATTTATTTTTCCCCAACAATTTACACCCATATCATTTTCTATAGAGTACAACTGTAAAACAATAGAATTGTTGAATACTGTCATTATATAACATGATCTTAATATGTTTTATAAATTGAGATATCATCCAGAAAGTTTGGAGGCCTTTAAATACTCTAAAATTTGCAGTAATATATCAAGAGAGAGGTCCAGAAATAGGAAGAACATACTTTTTTGGATAAGACTATTGTCTCAATGTGACCCATAATTTTAATTTATTTTTCTGAGGTTGAAATATTTTTCAAGAAAAGAAGTCGAGGCGTTGATAAAGAAGAAGTATTTCTTTCTGCTTTGAGAAGGACATACATCACTGTTTCTGCCTGTAAAGCACAGTGGCTCTGTCACAAATCTTGTTTCTCCTTATGATTAATTAAGCAAAACTAAAACGTTGAACATATTACAAATTAAATTTAATTTAAACGACTATGATGGCTTCAACAGAGATGAATGGGATGACTGTCTTATGCATCATTACATCCTCTACGTCCTCCTAAAACATCTCAATGGGAAAACTTCTGACATTGGGAAGAGATGCATTCACCACTGGGATCTCAATTAAATTACTAAAACAACACCAGAACCCTACCTAAGTGGCTCCAAGAACAATTCTTTCAACTAATTCCTTCATCTTGTCAATATGACTTTTTAATGGGAATCCAATATGTATGGGATACAAATTTTATAACCTGATCTATCCTGAACTTTAAACCATATGCCATGTCTAATGTACAAATGCAATCTTGATTTAGGTGCTTAATGAAAAGGAAGGCTACATGATAAATTAATACTCATCTGTAAGTTCAAATATATCCTATAGAGCATCTCCCAGTCATAGTCTTACCCCTGTGAGACATTTGAAGGCACATGAATAATTCTGTACCCGTGCAATCTCATTTTTACTAAGGCAGTTTCTTTTATTATTTCATAACTTCATTGCATCTCCCTGAATCCTGCAATTTTTTCTCTTGCTGGAGCATCTCCAAATCTCTCCCTATAGCTCACATACAGAAAATGAGCAGAAGGTGGGGTTCATCATGACTACAACGCCCATTTATTTTAATTGGGTCAAATCACATATACGTTTATGACTTTTTTTCTGAACTATGCAAGAAAGTAATTTTCAAATCATTTATATAAGTTTATGATGTAAAAGCTTATGTATTTATTGGTTCCACCATTCATTTTCAGTTTTCATGAAACTTAACGTATTAGGATATAATACTGAATTCTGACTCATTGGAACTTATAATTTACTTGATTTGAGAGGCCAGAACATCATTAGAAAAAGAAACTGTACCACTGGCTGGTTTGTCCTCAAAAATTTTTTAATTAGTATAAAATTGAAATAATTCAGTAGCCAAACCAATGTGTGTGTGTGTATGTGTATGTGAACATTTTATCATTACCAATACTTTTCAAATCAATTACTTTCAAATGAACATGCCTTATTTCTTAGTTTTTCTACTATTCATTTTAGAAAAACACCAACCAACACAGACACATACACACACACATAAGCACACACACACACACACACACACACACACACACACACACACATTTTTCCCACTCTTCATCTAAACTGTAACCTATTGTGAGTTTGTTTTCTCCTTCACTTCTGCAAATTCAATCTATTCTTCTCCAAATGTCTCAAATTGGTGCCTATGTAAAGAAAAGCCTACGTATAATTTTGCATTTTCTAGCAGTTAGCAGAATATTTTTTGTTTTGGCACTTCTCCCTGAATTCCATGCGTGCGACAATCAAGAGGCAGATATGTGTTAAGTTCTGCCACACAGCACTAGTGCAACTTCCCTTTACTACATGGATTAGCAACATTTCACATAGGGGTGAAGTAGGGAACTGAGGGGAAACTCACATGTAACTGTGAAGCAAGGCTCGTTGTACAGATAAGACTATACCCTTGTCTAAGTTACTCCACACTGTGGAAAGAACTGGTTTTGAGGCAGCAACATGCTCTCAGGTAATCTCTTTCACAGGAAGCATTTTCGTCTATTGGGAGTATAAACTTAGGGACTAAACTTGCAACCTGTTGTAAATGTGTAAAAGCACCACCGTTATACACAGACTGTACACACACATTGGCAAAAGTAAAAAGGGAACCATCTTATAAATGTATCGTCATAGATTAGAACCACCCAAGCAGGACATTGATATATTAAAAACATCATGGGAAAACCAGACCAGATAACTTATGAACATACTAGACTGAGGAAGGGTGAACATCCTCACATGGACCCCATAATGAGGAAGGTATCAACCGTGCTCATACTTGGAAGCCCAGCACCATATTAACTAAACTATCTCCACAGCCCTCTTTGTGTTATTATATTTGTCTTACTCCTCTCAGGTCTTTACTGTGGGCAATATTACCATTACTGGAAAGATCTTTCCTAAGTACTATTTTTTTTTCTGTAAAATTGTACTACTTGTAATTTGATTCAAGAATAGTTAGTCTATAAAATATAATTAAACATCAAGATTTTCATTTATCTTTAAAATTTTCAAATCATTACATTCTTTGTAAATGCTTAGCTATAACTATTCTTCTTTGTAAGAAGTTAAAGTTCAAAGGATTAGCAGATTAGCTAGAAACCCAACACCTGGCATCCTGCATCCTTTGTCATTCCCTAGGGCCAACAGGAAAGAAGCTTGCTCCCTTCCTCCACCTGCTCACAGTATCTGTAATCTTACCTCTTTGTGTAGCTGCAGGATCTCCTTCATGCTTTTAAAGACTACGCTCTACCCTGCCCACAGCTGCTTTAGACTTCTTCTTCTGAGAGAGGTTAGCTTGTTTACAGTTTTTTTTTTCATCCACTGGCTAAAGCACTTACACTAGAAAAGTTATCTATATAAAGGATTATTTTCATATTTGTAACAACATTCACCAAAATGAAAGGCTAGGCAGATTTAATTTCCCTATAAACTGGCAACACATTTCCTAATCTATAAATTTGCTTTCCATTTGTGATAAATAGGTTTCTTTTCCTACTATTCAATTTAGGATATATATATATATATATATATTATATATATATATATATATATATATATATAATTAGTTTACATTAATTTATACTCGACATTGCCTCTGTTGATCTCCTTACAGTATTTTATGGCCTCTATTTTTATATGTCTTAGTTTTCTGATTTTATCAAGATCTTACTACAGTGTTGAAAAAATACTATACTTCTGCTTTTTAAAAGTAAATATGTGCTATGAATTCAACCCTTCCACCATGTTGGGGAGAAGACTTCTTCATCTGCCATTTGATGATGGCTTGAAAATGTACCAGGTTTGAGGCAGAAAGGAAGTTCTCAGAAGATACCACAGATGACTGCTGGAAGACAGCAGTCAGATAATTATTGCTATGATATACCAATTAAACCATTTAAGGCATTTTGTTAGAAGGAAAATGAACTATGGTAAATATTTAAGATAGATTAGATCAATGATTGATAGATAGATGAAGTAGATAGATAGATAGATAGATAGATAGATACATAGATAGATACATAGATAGATACATAGATACATAGATACATAGATACATAGATAGACACATAGATACATAGATAGAAAGATAAATAATACACAGATGTATTACATGTAAATATGTGTATATAAACTGTATCTATTTTATCTAAAGTAAAATTAATGTATATTATAATTTAAGTGTTCAATACATTTAAAATTGTGATGGACTAGAAGAATGGTTGTATGTTTTGATTTTATGTTCCATGCATATACTGAATTATTTCAGTTGTACATACCAACCACTTAAGTTACCTTCAGATGAAGTAGTTTGGAGTTTATTAAGAAATCACATTTTTCTATTAGATTGGTTTTCACAAGTTATTGCTAGTTTTCTTAGTGTAAAACCATCTTTGGAATAAGGAAAAAACTGATCATAAATACATGCTTATCACACTGTTACATTTAATGTATTTTATTTGCTATGTTACCACTTTTTATCTTGACTGAACTTGTGCATTGTTTTTTGTTTTTATGAATTTTCATTGGGTCTATCAGTATTTAGGTTGTTAAGAAAATGGACAGAGCTGGTTCTCACCTACTTTTATGATCTTACATGTTAATAGAAATGGAGGAACTTATTTCATCCTAGTGTCAATTTTAACTTTTAGAGGCCCTCCATGTTGAAGAAAAACACTCCACCACTGAGCTATACTCCCTGACCAATCTAATCCTAAATTTGCGCTATAAATACATGGCTTGCATATATTTGCAATCTTAAGTCTACTTTAGTAGATTCTTCTCATACTTTTATAAGTATTTTTTCTCCCTTGTGGTTTCTAAATCTTCTCAAGTCAATATAAGAATATCATTTATTATTTCATAATCATTCAGATTATTAATGTGATTTATTTTATTTCTTTAATGTTACCAAATTATATTTATTATTGATAGTTATGAGAAAGTTTTTGAAATTGTTTCATTTTATTACTTATTATAGTACTCCTACATTCTTGATATGACTATATTTTGTTTTCTACCTTTCTTTAAATACTAGTATATATAGCATCTTTATTAAAGCATGATATTAAATTAGATGATTTACTTTGAGTATACAAGCAATGATTTTAATAAGTTTATAGAGCTGCGTCACCATCGTTACATCCTGTTAGAATATTTCCTTCACATATACCCAAGTTCCATTGAGCTCATTTGGTGATCAGTCCCAGCTCCCAGCCTTAACTCGGGGTACGGGTCCCACTTGTTTTACTTAGAATGTCTTTAAGATTCTTCTATATTATAGCACATAATTGAACTTTGTTTCATTTATTATGGAATAGCATTCTGTTGTCTGGGTGTGTGATGAATGCTTAGCACATTGGTATGCAACATTTGTCAGTAGAGAATTTGGGGTTGTTCTCATTGACAAATATGATGGATGCTATGACAAGGCTTCCTTGTATACAAGGCCTTTTGTTTTCAAGTAGTCTTTTGTTTTCGTGTGGCTTGAATCTTCACATATCTAGGAGAGAAACTGCTAAGTCATATGCTGAGTTTATATTTGGCCTTTAAAGAATCTGTCAAAGCAACTCCATTTGCCCATCACACCACCAAGTGCAAACCCTCAAATCTAGTTCTCGATGGAGGCCTAAAATCCTCTTTGTTCCTACATACCTTCATTGGGTCAAATGCTCTTCCTTTTCACCCCATCTTCTTGAGCCCCTTTGCTCCTACATCTACACCTACATAATAAGCTTCAGATCAGTGGTTTTTGAACCTGATTTTTTTTCAAGAGCTACCTTTGACTGGTTACATGTTCCTTTCCTCTAACATTCTTTCCTGGATCCCTTGCCATTTCTGCACTCACAAGCTTAGCCACCCTTCCCTTGATCAAAAAAAGAACTAATCTACCAGCTTTAGGTCATGGATCTCCTGCACTGGCTCAATCCTAAAAGGCCAGACTATTATATCAAACATGCAGCCGAAAAATACACATGCCCAGGTCAAATCGCAAAAACAAAACAGCATGAATGGCCAAGACATCTCTCCCATCAAATTCACTAGTTCTATAGAGGTATTCTCTAATGGGATTTACACAGGTAAATCACCAGACATGGAATTTAAAAGAAAAAGTATAAACTTTAACAATTCAAGGAACTTAAGATATGAGCAAACACTTCATTAAACATCAAGACGATAACAGTAAATGCTTGAGTGAGGTCCAAGAAAATGCGAACACATAGCTGAATGAAATAATAAAGGTAATTCAGGATTTAAAATATCAACTCAATAAAGAGAAATTTTTAAGAGAACACAAACTGAAATGAAGATGGAATTTTAAAGCTCAGCATCCTAACTAGAGAACTCAGGGAAAACCCTTACAAGTAGAATGGATTGAGCAGAGGTCGATGAAGACTCAGAGATAAAGTCGAGGATCTAGACAAAATAAACAAAGAAATGGAAAAAACATTTTAAAAAGCATAGACAGGGGAGTGGAATCCGAGGTCCAAATCCTTAGACACAGACCAAATCCTTAACAAGATCACAACAAAATCTTCCCCAAACTAAAAAAAAAGATAAACCAATGCAGATAGAAGAAGCACACAGGTTCCTATGCAGGCAAGACCAAAAATAAAAAGTAAACAAGACACTCAACACACTCACCAGTATATCATAATTAAAACGTCATATGTACAGAACAAAGGAAAAAAAGAGAAAGTAAGAAAAAAAGTACAAATCACATATAAAGAAAAATCCAAGCCGGTGGTGGTGGTGGCGCACGCACTTGGGAGGCAGAGGCAGGCGGATTTCTGAGTTCAAGGCCAGCCTGGTCTACAGAGTGAGTTCCAGGACAGCCGGCTACACAGAGAAAACCCTGTCTCGAAAAACCAAAAAAAAAAAAAAAAAAAAAAAAATCATCTTAAAAAAAAAAAAAAGAAAAGAAAAATCCATCACAAAAACAATTAGTTTCTCAATAGAAACTTTTAAATCCAGAAAAACCTAGAGCAATGTACACCAAGTAATAAAAGACCAAAACTGTTAACCAAGACTGTTGTAACCAGCAATATTACCTACTATAGTTGATAGAGAAAGAAAATTTTTCCATGATCCATCCATACACAGCCTTAAATTTTTCATTTTTAACAAAAAATGTTAAGAAAATTAATATTAAATTAAATTAAATTAAATTAAAGAAAGAAATAAGTACAGCCAAGACTCTAGGCAGGGGAAAAGCTATAATTTAATGAAACACAAAGAACAGCTAAGAACACAAACCAGTAGATTGCAACAAATTCACTTCAATCTATACAAGTATTTTAATAATAACTCTAAATTTCAATTGTCTCAATGCTTCATTTGAAATACATGGCATATCTCAATGAAATAAGAAATAAATTTTATCTATATGTTATTTATAAGAATTAGGTGTTGAAGACAGTCACCACCTTAAGTAAAAGGATGGAAAAAATATTCCAAATAAATGGGATCTGGAAACAAGTAGGTGTTGCTACCCTGATAGCTGACAAATAGACTTTAAATAAAGCTAATCAGAAAAAAAAAAAAAAAAAAAAAAAAAAACAAGAGATTATTCTATGGGTCAATTAATTAAGAAAATATATTACAATACCAAATATATGTGTGCCAAAATTTGGTATCCTTGACTTTATAACAAGCATATTGATAGAACAAAAGGCACAGATTAACTCAAACCATATAATTATAGGTGATTTTAACACCCTACTTCCTTAATATAGATAAGTCATCTGTACAAAGAAATAGATCTGAAAATTAAATGACATCTCACATCAAATGTAGCTAATAGGTATCAACAAAATAATCCATCCAAAGTGAAAGAATATTCATTTTACCCAGCAGCAAATGGAAGCATCTCTAAAACAGAAAATATGCAGGAACACCAAACAGACCTTGAAAAATATAGAATAGACTGAAATAATCTCAAGTATCCTATTCTATCATTATTCAATAGATCTTAAAATCAACATCAAACAAAATTCCTGTAAGTACATAAACTCATGAAGATTAGACAACTCATAATCTAACAGATAAAGAAAATATTAAAATATTCCTAGAACTAATTGAAAGACACACACACAGACACCAACACACAGAGACACACTCACACACACACACACACACAAATGCATACACATGAACATATTAAAAGCAGTTATAAGAATTTTTATATCCCTATATGCCAACATAAAATTCAAAAAATAATTATTTAATGATGCTAATCAAGAGAATAATGAAAATAAAATAGAACTGAAGAAAAGAATATAAAAAAAAATCAATAAGTCTAAGTAAGAGCTGGTTCTTTGAGAAGATAAAGAAGCCTGAGAGACCAAAGCCCCAACTAACCAAATAAAATGGCAGAGATGAGCCAAATTAGCAGAATCAGAAATAAGCAGGCAAAGATTTCACGAAAAGAAACAACAAAGAAGTAAAGATTATTATAAGGGAATATGTTAAAAACTTGTTTTCCATTAAGTTGGAAAGATCTAAAAGAAATGAATGAATTCTGGATTCATCCAAACTAACAAATTTAAACCTAGAAAAGAAAAACTACTTTTAAAACAAGGAGGATATTAAGATAGTCATAAAAATCCTTCTATCCAGGCCCAGATGGATTCACGGCAGACTTCTAACAAATTTTCAAAGATGCTAATCAGGTTCTGATTTAGGAACAAGCCATCCCCAGAATAAAGACTGAGAGGTTTGGTGATACCTGATACCTCATCATTATAAAATAATCACGCGGAGATGTGGTAAAACACTGGTAATTAAAGTCAAAGTCTACCATTATCCAGACAACCTTCTGAGCTCAGCACAATATGGAGGATCCCTTCATTGGCATGTCTTCCCCTTCTCTGACCTTGTCTAGGGAGCTCAAAAAAACCTCTACCTGCAAAATGTCATGAAACCTTGGTTAAGATTACAGACAGGTTCATCTTCCTTTCTTCCAATGAGAACCCATTCAGCTAGCACCTGACATTCCTGAAATGCTTCTCTATGCTGATGAGGCATTTCAGTCCATGACCTTTGCCCATTCTGATTATTCCAGTCCCCATCCCAAAATTATATAAATCTTGTATCACCTCAAGTAAAGTTGATCTGCCTCCCAGAAGTTGGTCCCCATGTGTCATCATTACCATAAGACTCATGGGGCTGTGAATCCCCCTCCCCTGACAATCCTGAGGGGCAGAAAGGGTCCCATTAAACTTAAAATAAAAGAAATGGAAGGAATACTCCCAAAATCACACTATGATTCAGTATTACTCTAATACCCAATCCAGTTAAATAAATAAATAAACAAGCAAACAAAGAAAACTACAAGTCTATATCCCTCATGAAAACAGGTGGGAAATTCCTCAGCTAAATTCTACCAAACTGTATGAAGCTCATATGAAGATCATTCATCACAATCAGGCTGGCTTTATCTAATAAATGAAGGGCTGGTTCAACATATGTTAAGTCAATAGATATAATGAATCATATAAATGGACTTAAAGGCAAAATACATAGGATTATAGGATTATCTCAAAAGATGTTGAAAATCTTTTGGCAAAACCCAACACATTTTCATAATGGTCCTAGAGAGATCAGAACTGGAGGGAAAATACATCAATTACTTAAGGCTTTCCATGGTAAACCCAAAAAACATTACCCTATATGAAGAAAACTCAAAAGGAACCCGACAAAAATACAGAACAAGGTAAGACTGTCTACCAACCTCTCTAGCCTCTAATATAGTGCTGGCAAGTGAAGGCTATTAGGAAAAGAAGTTATCTCTATTTGAAGACTATATATAAATAATAAACCTTATGTAAACAATAAATATTGTGAATATTAATATTATTTATAAAAATAAATATATCTCAAAGCATCCAATAGAAAACTTTTAGAAACAGACAGCAATCCCAGCAGAGTAACAAGATATAAATTGATATACAATAATCAGTTGTCTTTATATATGCCAACAGTGAATACTCTAAGAGATTATGGATACACTCCCATTTACCATAGCATCAAAGAAAATAAAATAACTTGGAATGAATCTAACCAAAGAGACAGAAAAAAAAGACATTTACAATGAAAACTTCAAACCTCTGAAGAAAGAGATTGAGAAAAACAATAGAAAATGAAAAGACATCCCATATTCATTGATCAGTAGAATTAATATTGTGAAATATCCTACTTGGAACAATTGACAGATTTAATGCAGTTGCAGTGGGAATACTCACACAACATTCTTAAAACAAATAGAAAAAAAATCAGAACTATCTATGGATCTAGAAAAGTTTCTGGATAGTCAAAGAAATCTTGAACAAACCAACTAATACAAGAATTGCTCTTCTGGAGGTCAAGATATATTATAGAACTATAACAATAGAGCAACGTAGTACTTGCACAGAGACAGATACATAGACTTACAGAATAGTATGGAAGACCCAATCATGGGTGTTCATAAGTGCAGCCATCTGGCATTTGACAAAGAAGTGAAAAACACACAGTCGGGAACAGAATCTGCAACAAATGGCACTGGCAAAACAGGATTTCCATATACAGAACAATAAAAGATTAGATTCAAGTGTGTCAAATACCCAATGAGAAAGCAGAAACAGCAAAACTGCTAAACAGTAACCTACAACATCTAAGTGTAGGAAAAGACTTTCTGAATAAGACTTCACTTGCCCAGGAATGAAGATAAATAATGGACAGCGAGGTCTAAAAGCATCCTGTATAGCTAAGGAGACAATGAGGTGAAGAATAAACCAAAAGAACAGGAGGGAATCTTTGTCAGATATAAATCTGACAAAGGATTCATATCTAGAATACACACAAAAAAAATTAAACGAAGCAGCCAATGAAGTAAATGACACAATTTAATGAGTGGGTTAGTGACCTTAAAATGTTTCATCATCTTTAGCAATTAAGGAGTCACAAATTAAAATAATTTTGAGATTTAATCTTACATGCCAGTTTGGCTAAGATTAGTCCAACAACTGAAAACATGCTGGAAGAGATGTGGGGAAGAGGAACCCTCATTCACTGGATGCATATTACTGCACCAATTATAGAAATCAGTATGGAGAACCTCAAATTAACTGAAAATAAGTCTATCACATAACCTGATTAATACTTGCCCTTGGTGGGCAGCCCTGCATATACACTGAAGGCCTAAAATCAGCAATAGGTCTGACATGCATACCTGCTAGAACCAAGTCTTGGGTCTCTATGGAAAAACACTGAAACAGAAGGCTATAAGCTATTGTAAACAGGCAGCTTCTGTGGAAATTTGCCAGCCTGAGTAGTCATAGATCATATAAATAGGCAGCCTCGGCAGACAGTACCAACTTAGACAAGGACAAGTGAATCATAGGCAGAGTCATAGTGACCTGTCCCCTGAACCTTCACCCAGCTGATACCCTATTCTGAAAGATATCTGTACTTCCCCTGAACACCTATGCTCTGGTGTCATTCCCTTCCCCACATCCTATCTTTTTGTGTTTTTAACCTCTGTGTGAATAAGTAAATTACAATGTGATTTAAATAATTAAATAAATTTAAAAAAATTGGCATGTGCCCAATGGACTCAACAGCATAATCCACAGCTACTTGCTTAGCCAAGTTCATTGGTACTCTTCATCTAACCCAGTAAGCAGAAACAACTACTTCTTTTGACATATTAACAAATAATATAAACTCAGTACATATACACTGAAATATTTTTCAGATATAATGAAAACTAAATCATGAAATTATCAGGTAAACTGATTAAACCAAAATGATCATATTGGGTAAGGTACCCAGTTGCTAACAAAACAAACAAGCACGTTCTTTCTTGTCTAACTCCAAATCTTCAGGTATGTGTATGTTATTTGGAGCAAACATGAAACCAGAAAATTATAAAGAGAGCATAGGGAGGGCTGGGGTGAGGTGGGGTGGGTAGAGGCTATGTACAATACATATAAAGATATGTGTTGAGTAGCAGCAGAGAGGGGGAAAGGGAAGGAGGGAGAAAGATTGATTAAAGGCAATTATGCTACTTGAGCTGCCAACACCTCCCCCCAAAGCCTTAGACTAACAAAACTCCAGTACTAGGGACATAAAAGTAACTTCCTAAACAATATAGACTATTCTTTTTTTATAATTAATCATTTCATTTGTTTACATCTCAAATGATATCCCACTTCCCAGTTACCTCTCCATAAAACCCCATTCCACAACTGCTCTCTCCCACCTCCCCTTTGCCTCTGTGAGAGTGCTCTGCCACCCATCTACTCTCTTCTGCCCCACTGCTCCAGCATCCCCCTACACTGGGGCATCAAAATCTCCACAGGACCAAGGGCCTCCCCTCCCGTTGATGTCAGACAAGGCCATCCTCTGCTACATATATATCTGGAGTCATAGATCCTTCTCTGTCCACTGCTTGGTTGGTGGTCTAATCCCTGGGAGCACTGGGAGGTCCTGCCTGTTCCTTGAGAGGCTCTGTCAGCAAAGACCAGTGCATATGTGGATGTTTGGCGCTAACCAACAGCTGAATATAGACCATTCTTGTTGTACTTGGTTGCCTCTTGGACCAACCAACAGACTGAATATAACCATTCTTGTTGTACTTGGTTGCCTCTTGGATGTTAAAAGTAAGCCCCTATTGCTGAAAGCACAACAAAACTGTGACATAGGACTCAGATTACTTGAGCCACATCTGATCCAAAAGCCTTCTGCATGCTATCAAGTATTCATTGAACCAGAAAATATGCAAGCTGCTGAGGAGGCTTAATAGTATTGCATAGCAGCAATAGGTACAAAAGACAGTAACGACCAATGTGGCTAAAGTGATGTGTCATTCACACGTTAGTGGTAACCAGCAGCTCTCTAATTGGACTTACAGAACACTCAACATGAGGAAAATCAGGTCTGATCCTAGAAGCTTAGCCAATTTCCTAGGGCCACTGAAGCAATGGATCTTAAAAACAATTTACTACCACTACCATGCTAAACCACAGATAATTTCTCTCTACATTCTACATCTTATCCTTATACTCACAAAGAAGTGTAATTAGCACCTATCATCAGAGAAGCTTCTCTTTGCAACAGGGAGCCCGGCACCACTGGATGGATGGATGGATGGATGGATGGATGGATGGATGGATGGATGGATGAATAGATGGATTCTGCAGTTATAGCTCAGAGAGTATCATGGAAGAGAGTGTTGGAAGATCATGATTTCCAGCATAGCAGAAAACAGTCTTTCCTAGAAATGGCTGAATAAACAAGTTCAGAAATGGCAATACCAATAGACATGCTAACATGGTATGGGGAAATCTTCACAAGATAGTTAAAGAACAGGCAGATTATGCCTGCTGCAAAAGGGAGAATTAGCCTTGGACAAAGATGAGCACCCTGATATCAAGTACAAAATACTCAACTCTAAAGCTCTATACACAGACTACAAAGATAGACCCAGCATGTTGTGTGTATATATTTGTACATGCATATATTTATGTGTGTAAAACAATAATAATCAAAGAAACAGAGGATATCAATTGGAGGGGAGGGCCAAAGGAGGTGTTGAAAGAAAGAAGCTGGGTGGGGCTGGAGGTGGAAAAGGAAGGGGATAAGTAATGTATAGAAAGAATATCATATCTGTATGGATGTGGCATCTGTCAATAATAAACATGATGGCCTACAGCTTAGGCAGGAAACAGAAGGTGGGACATCCAGAAGGCACAAAGAATTCTGGGATAGAACTAAGCATGGGAAGATTTACCTGGAAAAATGTGTTGAGACTGATGCATGTTACCTGAGCTCAGGTAACCAGTCATGTGGCAAAGTATAGATTAAAATAAATGGGTTATTTTAAATTCTGATTTATTCAGAGAAGAGTCTAGCTATATGGCCAAGGTATTTGTAAATATATTTTGAGTGTCTGAGTCTTATTTCTGGGAACATGGAGTATGAAGGAAGAAAGACCAAACTTCTACAGTAATGATGTGATTATATTTTAATTAAAATGCATAAATGTTAACAATAGTTATGTTATTTAAAAGCGGCTTTATTCTTTAATGCACACACTCACAAATATCTGAAGAATAGTGTCTCTTTTGGTTTTTTCCATCATATGTCTGACATTTTAAAGTTGTGTATCTATCTTAAAGGATGAGTAATGATCTCACATATCATTTTAATTTGCATTTCCCTTGTAACTAATGAAGTTGAGTACTTTTCTTGGCCTTATTTATGCTTGGTCTTCCTTAAGATCTTCCTAATTGGTGAAATTGTGATAAAGCATTTGATCATTTTTCAAAATGTGTTGTCATATTTGTAACATTCTAATATTTCAATAATATATCTGATTTGTTTTTATAAAATTTATTTTTAAAATCTTAATCAGATATGTTGGAATATTGTCTCTAAATGTCTGATTTGTATACATGTGTTGTCTGTCTCTCAAATGAAAGTTATTCATTCTGGTGATGTTTATCATATTTTTATTTTTTTCTTTCTATTGAGTCTCATTTTTTAATGTATTTTTCTAGTTTTCTCTCTGTTGCTGTGATAACACTTAGCGATTAAAAGCAACTTGGGGAGGAAAGGGTTTATTTGCCTATACTTCCATGTCATAATACACCATTGAAGGGATTTATGACAGGAACTCAAGCAGGAATTCAAAGTAGTTCAAATGAAATAATAATACTGGTTCTGGCCTCACTCAATGGCTTGCTCCCTGGCTCATGCTTACCTGATATTTTTATATATCCTGATTCATCAGCCAAAGGAATGGTCTGCCCACTGTGGACTCGCCTCAACCACACAAGTTCATCACAGACAAAATATCTAGGCAATTGAGGCTCTCCTCTCAGATGACCCTAGGCTGTGTCAAGTTGAAATTTAAAGCTAACACATGTATTATCTAAGCCATATGTATGCAAATACTTTGAAGATTTTATATCTGTTCTATTTTCTCCCAAGTTCTACTCCAACTCTTGTCATTTAGTTGTATTAATTTGTTTAGAATTTTATTTCATGTATTAAATAAATGGTGAAACCTATACAATTACCTAGCACCATAGGTTTTTTTTTAGATGGACAACTCTCAGCTCAGTATATTGGTGAATTATTTTGGTACTTTTGATAAAATTTAAGTCATCATTTATGTGTAACTTATTTATAAATATTAGTCCATTCTATTGTCCATTTGTGTATCTGTAATACAAATTCTGATGCTTCTAGTTCAAGCCCAACACTTATTTCTCATCATATCTGTGTTTATAATAGTGAACAAAATTATAATTTGTAGGAAAATATATATTTGAGATTTCTTGGTTAATTATTTTCAGTGTAGAGACTAAAAGCTTTTAGCTAAACATACATTTTTTTTTTACTCTTATTTATTGGAAGTTTAGATTTTGTTTGTATATTCTGTTTTATTGAGGTAGATTCTCACTCTATAACCTTTGCTGTCCTGGAAAGCACTATGTAAACTAAGCTAGTTTCAAATATGAAGCAATCCCTCTGCCCCAGACTCCGAGTGTTAGGATTACAGGTACAAGCCACCACATTCAAAGTTCAAACATTTAAATGACTGTAACTCTAATAATATACTTTATTACATTACTCAAGAGATAATCAATGTGATACTGTGACAAATATGTGCAACAGTTGAACATCTAGGACATCCAGGACACCTGACACCAGCTTTTGGCACCTGTGTGTGTGTGTCTGTGTGTGTGTGTGTGTGTGTGTGTCTCTGTGGGTGTATAAGACAGCATTGGAAAGGCTTGTAGCAGTATGGCTTATGTAAGCCTAAAGGGCAATCATGGTATTAACTCTTTTTAGGAGCACATGAAAATTCTCTAGGGCAAGGGCTGACAAGAGGTTGATAATTACGTCCCATAAAAAGGCAGCTAGAAAGTACTTTAGACTTTGTGGGCCATAAGATTTCATTCGTAACTATTCAGAGCTAACATTGTAGCACAAAATTAGCCAATAAAACTTTATTTACAAAAACAGCTGGCAGGCAGTTTGGCCAATGTGCTGTAGGATTTCAATATCACTCTAGGGTTACAGTCCAAAACAATACCATGGTGCCTCCGGGCTTCTCCAATGTACTTCTATGTGGCTCAGAACAGACACAAGCCTATAGATCACATCTTAGAAATAACTCCAATATGCTTTGACAGTAATAGCCCAAGTGGTGACATGAAAAGCTACTATTTCCCCTTCATAATTTCCTATGTTAAGCAACTGAGAGACTCCACCTAAAATACAAATTACTGATGGACTACTCTTCCACAATAATAATTCCTAAAATGCCACAATTTTAAGTAAACCAAATTCCACATTATATTACCATTTTTAAAAATTTAGTCAGGAATAAAAGATATACCTGTAGCTCAGGAAAAATAAACTGAGTAAAGCCTATATATATTCTCATTCTGTATAGAATGACATCTTCTCCATCAACAACAATAAGATGCTATATTTCTGTGGGAAGGCAAGTAATAATCTGCATATAGTCAAGTGACTCTCCTCATCAGAGAACATTGGACAGATTCTTACTTCATACTGTGTACAGATTTCAAGTCCATGCAAATTCATTAAAAATGTTAATATAAAATAATAAAGCTTTAATAACTAAATGGTAAGAATATTTTATAACTTGAGATGAAGAAAAAGTTAAACACTGAACAGGGATATACAAACATTAATAACTTCAGGGTTAAAAACTTTCAGGGTTTAAAAAATTGCAGCATCAATAAAAAGTTCTAGTTAATCAGAAAGACAACAATTGCAGAAGAAAATGCAATAGAAAGGATAAAATATTAAACGATAATTAACAAAAAATATTTAACTTACCAGGAACATGTTTTTAGAAGGTTTTAGAGGATGGACAAAATCTGAGTTAAAACCCTGAGTTGTAACCACTACAATCTATATAGTTAAAAAAAATGCTAGGCACAGTGGCATGCATTTGGTCTCTCAGCATTAGGAAGGCAGAGATAGTCAGATGTCTTGGGCTCATGGGCCAGCCAGCCTACCATGGTTTGGGAGCCCCAGACCAATTAGATACTCTGTCTCAAATACAAGCTGTTGGCCTATGAGGAACATCATCTGGGATTTTCCTTTGCCCTCCACACTCACATGTATACACATGTACACATGTACATATCATCACACACAAATGGATATCACAATGCACATAGCAAATCATCATGACATAAAACCTCACATTCGACCAATGTCCATCTGTAGTTCATGGTTAAGTTCACTCTGATATCCTGATACAATGTTGCATAAGGTCATAAGAAAAGATAATATAGATGTACACAGTGATGTAAAGAAACAGCACAGATATAAGTTTGTACTGAAGAAACTACAGTACATAAGAGGACACATACACATGCATTCAGGCATATTCACACATATATTCTTTAAGTGTTCTTAGGTATTTCTTCCTTTTTCCATAGAGAGCCACTTTTTTTAAAAAAAGAAATGTATTTATAAGACTCAGACAAAATTGTAAGATAGTATCTGTAGAGACTACTATAGAGAGGCCATTGGTCTGGCTATCGTTCTGCTTTACATATCAAACCATAGGTACAGGGATTACTGATGAAATGCAGATATGCCTCCAACGTCCTAATGATATAGGCTAGGATATTTATTCTGTAAATGGTAGCCTGTGTTGTAGTAAATACTGTCGTCCACACAATATATTCGACTGAGTCATTTCATCCATATAGGCATTTTGCTTATAAATAGTTCAATGGAAAGTGTTTATATGTACATTCACAGTCTCTACTAGGAATGAGGAATACAGGGACAAATTGGAACATAGTGCCACTGAAGTACCTGAGAGCTGCATAGCGGAAGATGGATTGCTTGACCTACGAAGTACGTTTTGCGTGTGTTCATAGTCCCAGGAGAACAAAGGTGTCTATAAAACAGCAGTTATCGGGGGATTGATGATACCGTGAAATGAGGCAGTAAAGCTCAACTCGTGAACACTACAACATGGTTTCCTTCCAAGGTCATCTTTTTATACATTCCCATTACAAATGTAAAAAAAAAAATACAGATACTCAAATCCATAAAATTATAAGAATGATATGTCTATTTTTATTGATCTTAAAATATTGAGATTTATAATTCAATGAACATGCCTACAAATGAAGGTGCAAATATAACCACGTGGTCCATTTATACAGAACACCTCTTCAATTATGAAATGTACTCTCAACCTTTAAGACAGTCTGAGTAATTAGCACCATATGAAACATTCATAAAGGGCTTGAGCAAAGCCTACAAAACAAGTTTCAATCAATAGCTAACAAGAAACCACATTGAAACAAGCAAGAATGGAACTCTGCTTTTTAAGACAAATGCTACTATATTATTTTCAAAAACGATAATACATAGTTGCTTATTTTATACATTTAAAACATAGAGGTAAAAAAATGTGAATTTAGTGCCAGGCATTGTTCTAAGGAGTTTACAAATATTAACACATATGGCTCCTATATAGTCTTTTCCAGTACTGAAATAGTCCCTGCTGGCTGAAAGATCTTAGGAAGCTCAAGAAAGTCAGGACGTTCAGCAGACTCTTGAGGATTCTCCCAATTCTGTAAGCAGTAGATTGTCCTTAGAAAAAGTAGACCCTCAGCTAGAGCTTCCGATAGTGTAAACAGAGTTCTGCAACTTGAGTTAGCTTACAGCCATGTTGAAGCAGACTTTTTATTGCTTCAGCTCCCCAAGTCACACATGCTCATGTAAGTAGCCTCTTACCTTTACTCCTGTATGTTATCTCAGTAAAATTATCGATACACTAAACTAGATTTGGGTAGAATCCGTTCTTTGCTCTGATATTAGTGATCTGGATGAGAGTAGTTTGATCCTCACTCTAGAAAAAAAACAACCGTGCAATAATCTTAGACTAGCATCATAAAATTATTGCTATTGTATTTAGTGTGGTTTATGTGTAGGATATAGTCTCCTTTCTGTTTCTCCAGCATGTGTGTGTGCTTTTGGAGGAATTTCCTCTCTTATATTATGCTATTGATAATATAGATCTTGGATTGCCAAATATCCTGTTCTAGTCACTTTTGATTGAATCTGAAATGGAGCACCTGAGGAAAGCCTATTGGATTCTTCAACATTTGGACAGTGGTTTCTCCGCTTCTCAAATCTGTGGCAATGCAAATACAATGAATGATGGGAACAGAGAAAAAGGCAGGGGGAGAATTGCATAAAAGGAATATGAGTGGTGAAAGAAAAGAAGGTTCCTTGGAAATACCCATTAGTTACAGCACAATTGTTGTAATGGGTAAAAAATGTGTCTGAGTTCCATTTGGAATCCAAGTCTTTCTTCTGGCATAATGATTCTAACCACAAGAGAGCTTATTACCGTAATAACATCAATCAATCAAATTTGTCACAGTAAAATATAACTCGGTGTTCAACCTGCTTATAACCTGCCTTATATGAAATTGCCTCATTTTAGAGAGAGGGAAAAGTAATTTGCTATTTTTTCCACAAATATGTAGGTGACATAAAGGGGAAACTATAGGTTCCTATGTATTACAAGGTATATTTGACAAGAAAAAAATTAGTCTCTAATAACCTAAAAGAAAATAGATGGTAAATATTTACCTAGTGTTGACTTAAGGTCAGTTTTACAACCATCAGAGTCACAATGCTAATGTTTTCTAATGCTTATAGGTAGGACAGAGGATCATAGCAGAAGCAGAATGTTTATTTATAAAGGAAGTATGACAGAAAGTGATTTTATACAACTAGTTTTATTTAAAAATCAAGCAGAATTCCCAAGGAACTAACATCATTATTAATCCACAAAAAATTTCAGAGGCACTGCAGAGCTTGTTCATCCTTAAACAGCAAGAAAGCAACAGAGGTAGAATCCAATTCACATTCACATGCTTCCTTCTAGACTCATGATTGACAGGCATGGCCAAAACAGGAAAACATAAGAATACTTAGAAACTAGTGAAGTCATCTTATATAGCACTACTAAGGCAAGAGAAATTAAGAAGGGTTGAAGAAGGTGAACAGTGATGTGATCCAAACCAGAATAATGGAAGAAATTATTTAAATCATATTTTAAAGGAACACATGAATTGTGAAAAACATATGAATGAATCTAATAGCATGCTAGGGACCCCTCCCAGGAAGCTTGGGTTTGGTAAAGTACCATAAAGTAATGCTGCAGAGACTCAATCAGGGCTGGAAGATGATGTGAACCCAGGGAGATCTAAAGGATGCTTCAAAGATAGGCAGAGAACTCTAGCTTGATGGCGAACTTCCCTTTAAATGATTTATTTTTTGATGTGATAGGTCTTTTGTCTATACAAATATATGTGTACTACACAAGTGTGTGAAGGCTGCAGAGGTTGGAAGAGGATGCCATATTCCCTGGAACTAGAGTATGACCCACCACGTACAGGCAACTTAACCCAGGTCTCCTGCAAGAGCGTCTCTCTAGCAACTAAGAAAACCCCATTTGTTTATTAAAAAGTCTTAAGTATTATGGCATGCAAAATGCTTTGCATACAGAAGATAATTGGATATGTTAGCTTAGAAAAAAAAATATAATAGATAGAGAAAAAGAAATGTAACATCACATGCAAATGAGAGGAGAAAATAAGTTTGGCTAAGTTTTACTTCTGTTTCTAAAACAGTAAAACCTACCTTAATGCTAAAAGCCATTATTGTAACCGGTGAGTTCCATATGGAAATTGTTTTACTATTGGTTCACTAAAGAACAACTTCAAATCAATAATGAGCCAAAGAAACCAAATGGCTTACTAAAAAGGTGGTAAAATGCTTAGCTCCCAGTAAGACAGTGAAATGCTTGCATCTAGAGGCCACCCTCAGTCAAAAGGAACAATGTTTTGATCACTTGCTGTAAGAGAAAATTTAATTGACAAAGTAATTGTATTAACTGAAAATCATTGAAAGCAACAACGTTTCTGACGCCATTTCAGTTTAATAGTTCAGCAAAGTAGTAGAACTATTTAAAAGATATTAGAAGTAAATATGTGTCCTTTATCACTTTGTTAGGCTAAACCTAACAGAGAATATCTAAATGTGATAAAGAATCAGGAAGAAGCTAGAACTATCTGGGTAAGCCAGCAGGCCTTGGATGAAAGAGAAAAGAAGTAAAGTCAGCTGAAAATGGTCTAGATACCCAAGCACTGTAAGGAAATAGAAACAAAGGCAATGGAGTTCCAAAGCCAAGGAAGGAAACTATAAAATGCATTACATAGGGCCAAGAAGGGTTTTCTTCAGTATTATGGGTCTTGGAATAGAGATAGGGAGAGAAAGAGAGAGATAGAGAGACAGAGACATAAACAGAGAGAGACAGAGACACAGAGAAAGGATCAGAGAGAGGGAGGAGGAGGGAAAGGGAAGTGATTTTATTTTTGATGAAAAATACATATCTGAGCTGTAGACTCTATTGGGAACCTAGCAATTCCTTTACTTTGAACCTTCCTACATTGTAGCACAAAGACTGCTCCCCAGGTCACACAGTACAATTATCCATATGGCAGGCAAATACCACTTCTGGTAGAAGTCTAGAGTCTTATGTCTAGAGTCTATATACAACTATCACATTTACAAATACAACAGCACAAAATCTGGCCTAGTTTAACTTTCCAATATGCTCATTGCTTACCCTGTTTTTATTTTGTTAAAATTTATTTTTTAATGTTCATAGAAAAAGTCAAACTTTGCCCTCAGACTTACCTTCAGTATTATAGCATTATTTTTTGTAAATTTCACAATGTCCACGATTCGAACCATACATGTCATTTCCACCTTCGCAGTTGATTATCTTACCTCTGAATGCATTAATTCCTTTCCTCAAAATAGTGCTGATTGGTGAAAATCTTAATAATCTTATTTTTGTGGTTCTCCAGTCTTGATAGATTTATGTCTAATTCTCTAAAGCAAGATGTGAATGTTCATTATTATATTGTTAAAATGTTGAATAGGGATGGATCCTAAAATAATAATAAATATACAACAAATGAATAAATGGTATAGGGAAACTTTAATACTGAATTAATTATTACTTTTCTCCATAGTGGTCATAGAGTAGCTGGTTATGAGTAACTTTTCCTTCCCTGTCTGGCAGTCATCGGCTTCTCTCTTCAACAGTTCCAAGTACTTCTCTTCCTGCTCTACTGCCAGTCTCTTTCCAGTGGCAGGTAAGAAGACATCAAACCTTAACTTTATAACAGCAACAATATAGTTTCCAGAAGCAGAAGATCTCCTCTTGGTGAAACTATGTAAGGTTTGTAGGTCTCGGTTGTCTAGAACTCTCTTGAATGTATCATTCCTAAGCTTGGGAAGCAAACATTTGATTTGTTAGCAGCGAGCGTGCAAAACGAGAGGGATTGCGTATAGGGATTGCATGTAGAGATTGCAGTTTACAGGGAAAAGGAAATGTAAACAAGAGGCAACAACAACGAAAACTCTAAATAGCACAAACTGAAGTATGGACTTTGAAGAAAATTACAGGAAGAAGAAATCTGTGAACCAAAGAATTTGCTGATTGTATACATTAGGAGACACGTTCAAGGAGGAATGATGCAGGAATAAACAGGAGCTAACTAGTCGGAACTGTGAGTCGTTCTGGAGAAGTAAGGGTCAGAGCTTTCCAGTGGAGGAACAGATATGGAACCCCTGAAAGACACAAAGCAGACCCTTAGGGCCAGAAGGAACATCCCACCAGTAACGGAAACCACATCGCCTAGGGCCTTAGAAACGAGGTGAAGCTTTATTTAGACAACAAGGCACATGCTGAATTGCATAAATTAATGGCTTATGGCTATTGTGAGACCATGTACAAGACACAGAGAAGCCCAAGCCAGACTAAATCCCAGCACGGAGAACTGTGTTGGGTGTGAAACTCCACCTAGAGCTGAGCAGCCACTGGTAATTGTCAGCTGCTAGGGGAGGGGAGTCAGTTTTCTCTGAGTGTAGCCCTTGCCAGCTCTCTGCTCTCCAGCGGAAGGCCATGCATCCAAGAATATTTTATTGAACAAATTGGTCTTGATGTAGGAAAGACATGGCACAAAGCGTGATGGGCAGGAAGTGAGGGCTGGCTCCAGAAAGGTTGCGGGAGGGAATATGACCAAGACATAAAAAAATATAGGAGTTTTAATCTCTTTTGCCCAGTGCTTCTGTAAAAAAAAAAATTAAAATAAAATCTGTCCTTTATTTAGGCTCAGCATGTTTAAGATTGCCAAAAATAGAAAAACAAAAACAAACAAAACAAAAAAAATACCAAGAAGTAGAGATCCCAGCAATTGAAAATTTGTTGAAGTAGAAGCAGCGATTTTGCAGGTGCTGGGATGAAGAATGGCAGGACCTGGATATAATGAAGATTTAATTACATACTTAATACAATTAAACCATGAAGCCAGGAGGGAACATAAATATTAAAATATGTCATCTGTGCTTCTGGGGTGTTAGAAACATTTTCATATTTAGAGACTTAGCTTCTATTATCAGTGTCAATATCTATAACATCTTATAATATTTCATATGGATCTCACTAATGGAATTAGGAACAAAGTCAGGTGGCAAAGCATGTGAACGCTTCCTCACTGGCAAAATACATTGGCAGTGTGAGCTCTCCGTGTGGTACTTTGCAAGTCCTTCTGGTCCTGAATTACATCGACTGCCTTCTGAGAGGAAAGCTAATTTATTTGATTAATGCTATGTACTTCCTGAAAGTTACGGATATGACCAGATAAGAGAAAAGCAAGTGCACATGATTTGCTTTTACCATACTCATTAAAGAAATAATTAGAAGGTACAGTTGGGAATCCCTGTATTTGGCACAGAGCACAAATGTATATAATAATCACTTCATTAGGTCAGCAAAGCCTTTATTTTTTCTGCTGTAACTATGGAGTCCCAAAGCCTGATTTAATAATATTTGGCTCAATTAACTCTCTCCCTATCAGTTATGCTATTTGGAAAGAGAATAATTGGGCATGTTTATGTCATTTATAAATGTTTGTAAAGTGTTGGCCTTAGTATTCTTGTTTTTATTTTATTCATGTTCTTGATGATCATGAATAATCTTGAACAAGCTATATACATATAACATAACACATACATATATGATTAGAAACTATATTTTATATGTATAAATCTTTTTGCTCTCTTTAATAGTTTGCATAACATGACCCTTTATTTGGACAGCTATTCTTTGAGAAAGCAATCTCAGACATCCTGGTTTGTCACATGGGAACTAAGTTGCTGGCATTGGAGGAAAGCAGCATCTGCTAATCAAGCAGTAAGCATCAGACAAGCTCATCCAGACTGGGAACACAGGAAAATGTATCCATCTCTCAAGTGAACAAACTCTCTTGAAGAAACATCACCTCTATCCTCAGATCTGTGCCTGAATCATGAGGTAATGATCAGAAGGAAATAGAAGACTTGGTCCAAGAAAATAACATTTCCAATAATTTGGCACACATTTGGACCATGGTGATATAATACTTGACCTGGAGCAGGTGATGTGGAATAAAACCAACACAATCTAGGAAAACCCGTGATAAGACTCCCTTCTCAGGTGATTCCAGATTATGTTACACAGACAATGGAAACTGGCAAAACAATTGAAAAAACTTTGAACACTGTCTTTAAAATGTATTTTGTTTGGAGGTGCTGAATATGTTTGAACTTTAGATTGCTAAAAGTCTTCCTTGGACCATTTTTATCAAATAATTTTGGAAATACAAGCATAACACTTAAAAATAGAGGAAAATGATAAAGCCTGTGGCCTAAACATTAAGAGACATTAAATCCGTTTGATATAACTGTGGGGTAAAGTGGTATTGAAATAATAATTCCCTGATGACATTATGATATAAAATATAAATTATCTAATGGCAAAGCAAATGCTCCAAAATTATGAATGTAAACTTTCAATTATGCAAATACTTTGCAGTAGTGATGTAAAGAAGTAGTAAAAACATAGATCATAGTTGTTATTTCTAGATAGAAGTATTTATTTTCTATCCTGTGTTTATTATTTTCCAAAACTTCTCTAAAATGTTTCTAAATTCTAGACTCTCACAGTGTAATATTATAAATCAAGTTGTTAATAAATCAAGGTTGTAAAGTTTCATTGAGAGATTTTTCTAGAGTAGTTTGGTCTGTAGACATGTCTATGAGGGGATTATCTTGATAATACTAATTGAGATGGGAAAGCAGTCCCACCCTAGGTGAAACCCTTCCCTAGAAAGCAAATGCTGGACTATGTAAAAGTGAAGAAAGTTAGTTGAGTACTAGCATGCTTACAAAAAACCCACTGTTCTCCACCATTAATATTGACTATAATGAAATCAATCTTCCAAACTTCTGATGGGATAGGGGGTTTACAGAGGGCAAACCAGGAAAGGTGATAACTTTGGAAATGTAAATTTTAAAATCCAATAAAAATGAGATATCAAATTTCTTTTGTTTGAAATTATAGTTTCAAGAACATCAATTCATGAGTTCAATGCAACTCATGTTCTTGGTGCAGGATAATATTTAAGCCAAGACAGAAAGTGGATTGGAGTGATGTGCTTTCAAGATTGGGAATATCAAAGGTATATTAGAAACCATGTACAAGACAGTCAAGCCAGTGTAACTGAGTATACTCAATTTGGGACATACAACATACAGGATTGAGAGATGGTAAATTTCTGTTTAAGTCTTCAGTTTGGGGTACTGTATCATGGCAGGCTAGGGATAAGCATAATTGGCTTCCCCACAAGTCGTTATCAACCACCACCTCATGTAAAACTTCCAATTATTGTTATTCAAGCCCAGTCAACTCAGAAGTGTGACCTACCACTACTTACTCTTTCAGGGCATTATGCTCAAGTTATATAACAAGCAAATGGATAATAAATGCTTACATGATGATAGTCAAGAATGAAGAACTAATATTGGCAGAATACCAGCACACTAATGTCATTTTTACAGGATGAGATTAGACTTAAACACTCATACAGCACTCTAGGGGTTAAAAGGTGCATTTGTGTGCTTTCTCATTTGTTCCCTATTGCAATCATTGTGGCACAGAGGAATTCAGTCACATTCCTCATTTTTAAAAAAATGAGAAAAATCAAGCTTGTGGACTTAAGTGATTCACTTAGAGTTACAAAAACAAGCAGAGGTAGTGACTAGCCTTGAATGCTAAGGGAAGTCAAATGTATGTAAATTGTAATTGGTGTTCCATTGCTCCAAGAATTGGGAAATGATGGAAAGATTTCACATTTGCCATGAGCTTACTATGAACCACTTTTCACTGCAGATCCTAGAAGCCACACGGTTATTGTTTTGTTCCTAAAATTACTTTATGTGGCATCGCTTATCTCAGTCAAACACATACTCACTCATTCTCAGCCTCTCTCTCTGTCTCTGTCTCTCTCTGTCTCTCTGTCTCTGTCTCTGTCTTTCTCTCTCTCTCTCTCTCTCTCTCTCTCTCTCTGTCTCTCTCTCTCTCTCATACACACACACACACACCCCATTGTTGAATTTGAAGGCTTGAGTTGTTCATAGCAGTGCTTCTCCTTAATGCATCGAGCAAGGGTTCAGCTTTACAGTGAACAAAATACAATTCACCATGTTAGCCAAGTTGTGTGATGGCAGAATGAGGGGCTTTCACAGGAAGCAAGACATCATGTCAAGGAGTGTGTGTGTGGTGTGTGCTCAGGGTAGGCGATGTGAAGTGCACAGTATGAATGTTCATATAGAAGGCAGGATTACATTGGAAAATGAGTAAGTGGGAGTGGGACTATACTGCTGTTGATACTTGCTGAAGTCACAAGGGGAGCTTCCTTTAGACGTGGAAAATGCAAGTCATAAAGAGGAGGTGTCTGAGTGAGACACTCCTCGTAAGAGGAAAGTCTGTAAATAAAAGGGATTTTGAACCTCTGAGGGCCTCTGGACTCACCAGTCACAGCGGAAACCACACAGGCATAGTTGGCTCATCTTTAAGTCAACTCTTAAGTTGTTTCCCATCGGCTGCCCATTATGTCTTGGTGAGACTAGGGATTCATTAGAATATCAACTTAGAATATGACCAGATTGTCACATTTATTCAAAATTGCTTATGAAGGTGACTGGAAAAAAAGATATATTCTGGGTTAAATCTGTGAGTTTAAAAAACCCACAGGAAACAGCACATTCCAAACTACGATGTAACAACCCCCACAACAAACAAAACAGACAAAATCAACCTTATCAATCTATTCAGCTTTCTAGATAAGTATCTAAGTCGAGGGCAGACTAATCAGAATGTAGATATTTTAATTCCTGGGATATGGAATTTAATCAGTGATTATCACATTGTAAAGAATCCTAAAGAGTTTTTACATAGTTGCCAAGCTTTGCCTGTGTGAGTATTTCAAAGGTGAGTATGGTATGCCTGTCTTAGTGTGTGTGGTACGTATGGTATGCATGTGTGTGTATGTGCAATGTGAGTTGTAAAGTGAGTGCATTCGTGTGTGCATGGTATGGCGGACACATGTGTCCATTAGAAAAGCAAGTTAAAGTAAGGATAAACAAGGATCTAAATATCAAGATAAGGAAAAGATACTGCCTTTCAAACAACTGTTTCTATACCCAAAATGGAAGCTAACGTAACCTTGCTCTGACCTTATGCATGTAAACATTTTAAATCACTGAACACTTAGCAGCTTCAGTTTGAGTTTTAATTAAAATAAATTTTTTTTTACTTCAGTTAAAACTCTTTCTCTTAAGAAATAAGCAAAGGGGACATCATACAATAATGTATAATTCTTATCCCCACCAAAAAAAATAAGAATTCAATTTCAGAATGAATGATTCTCCTTAAAAATCATGCAAAGCTCTAAACCTACCAAAGGGGATGGCTTTAGGAAGTGAGCTTTGGGAGACAAGCTTCCAGAGAGCTAAGAAGAGCTACTGGGTAACCCCCTCCGTCTGAAGACACGTTTGGTCATTGTCATTCGCAAAACCAGGCTCTCATCAAGACTGAATCTGCTTGATCTTTTCATCTTTCAAAAACAATGTAAGAAACAATCTCAGTTGCTTTTAAGATGCCTGGATTAAAACATTTTATTACAGTAGCCTAAGGCTAATGAAAGCTTGAATTAAACTTAATTACCTTATGAATGTGAGATATTTTAAATCACTGACGTTTACAGAACCTACAAATAGATTCATGTTTTTTTTTTTTTTAAAGGGGTGTACTTCTTAAAGGAACTTTGATCTTAAATAACCAAGAAAAAGGAGATGCGACCATAGCATATAATTCTCGAGAATGTTCATAGAACTCACAATGCAGAATCTATATACACCCACACACGACCTAAATCTAACCAGCTATTCCAGAAAACCCAAAGGATTTAAAACTTTTATGCAATTTCTTCACTTTCACTAAACATAAACACAGTTTAAAACAACATGTTTATATATACTGAAGGGAAATAAAGCCCCAAAATTTTTAAATTATTTTTATATTTTTTAAAATGAGGCCAAGAACTAGTTTTGATTTGTTACATGAAACAACCAACTATAAACAAACGCACAAAGCCAACTAAAATCTGCCAGAATTTATTTTTGTGACTAAATTATTTGTTTTAAGAATAACATTCATTTGGCGGAAAATCTTCTTTTAAGAAAAACAGATATCAGCATTTAAGGTGGGAAGGGAGACAGCCAAATTTCTTTCTGAACTCCAGGCAGATGATAAAAAAAAAAAAAAATGATTCCTTTTAAGATTTTGAAAATTGACCCCACAACATATGAGTTGTTCTAGGTGACAGGCATCACCACTCTAACCACAAGGGCAGCAATTAATTCATTATTTGGAATATTAAAATGTATTCCAAAGCAAACAAAAGGTGCATATGAATTCTGTGACTGACTACATATTCCAAATATTTTATCATTTACTGAAATCTAGATGGAAACAGAGATCATTTTAGTAGTATTTAGAAAACAAATGGATATGTCAAAATCTATGAATATTCTAAACGTTCCAGATACAGGTGACATAAGAGGCTGTCAACTATTAATTTTTAAACTTTTAAAAAATTAAAATGCAATGCATAAAAGGTATTGCATCTACATTTTTAATTTTTGAAAACCGTGTTATATCTGAACGCTGATAGAAGTTAGTTTAGAGCAAGCACCTTTTAGCAAGGAATGTTTAGTCTCATCTAATCAGTTTAATTTCTAAATGGTATGATGCTGGAAATACTGATGTAAAAGTTCCTAGAATTATATTTTGTAACAAGGCTTTATATTTTTTTTTAATTTTTTCCCAGTCTTTACATGTAAACACATGGTTTTACAGCTAACTATAAATTATTTTTACTTTTTTTGTAAAATAAAAAGAAATCTGTGGGAATTATAATGGTAAGAGGGTGAATTAGACATGCATTTCCTTATTTTTATTGAAAGAGTATGAGGTACAATTGGTGTGAGGGGGGTGAAAAACATCAAAAAAATAGCTTTGTTGTCTATAAGAGAAAAAAATATAAATTGAATTCAACCAATATTAAATATTTTTGTAAAGGTTATGAAAGCAAGCTTCAGAGTTAGTGAACTGTGTTAAATCCTATAACAAGTAGCTCATTTTTAAAAGATCTAAAGATTTTATATCATAAAGCATCATAAAACAAGAACAAAAATATTTAGTTAGAAAGTGTTCAAAGTCTCTGTCAGGTGTGTCCCTGAAAAAAATTGTAGACATTGAAGGAACACATGAAAATATGCTCACCATTTTTAGCTATTAGAGGTTGTTAAAGTTAGGTTTGGTTCTTCCCTTTTCACCCATGCTGCCAGAAATAAGACTCAGACTCAAAATACATTGCCAAATACTTTGGCCATATAGTTAGGTTCTACTCTGACTATATCATAACTTAAGTAACCCAATTATTTTAACCTACATTCTTTCATGTGGCTGGTTACCTGTACTCAGGTAACATATGTCCACCTCCTCATATCTTCCCAGGGAATCTCTTACCTGGATCTACCCAGAATTCCTTCTTCTCACAAATGTCCCACCTTCTGTTTCCTTCCTAAGTCATAGGCTGTAGGCTTTTTAATTGTCAGCAATACACAAGGTATTCTCTCTACAACTTCTCATTCATTCCAATAAAAGGCTCTTTTTCCTTCAAATATAAATTGAATATAACTATAACAACTGTGAAACAATTATGAAAACTGTAAGGCATTATATATGCATTTACAATGTCCAGTCCATAGTATTTGGCAATGTTAAAAAAAATGTATTGTTAGCTATCTTATTTTGAAGTGTTTAAAGTCTTGTACTTAACTCAACTTTTACCTTAATTTGCATTACCATCCTAAAAGTATTTTCTTAGACCTAGAATAACTTCTTAAATCCTAAAAACATGTAAATTTATAGTAAGATTATGACTGTCTAGTCTTCAACTCCATCAGAGACCTAACAAGGAATAAATATTACCTTACTATGTAGGAAGAGTAAGGATGCACCTTCCAATAATTATAGAAATAACAGAGACAGCTACTTGCCTGGACAGCTCCCAGTGTCATCTCTAAAATGTTAGAGTATCTATTTTCAGTCTTCTCGCCCAGTAGATCTGACAGACATTTTGTGAAGCAGGAATTATGAAGGACTAGGTTACCCTGTATTGGCAGAGTTTGGCAGTTGACTTCTCTGCATCCATTTGTTCTTTCTGGACAGATTTGTCTATAGCTTGCCACAAGTGAAGCACCTCCATATGAAGGTTATAGATTCTCGTCAACTTCTTAGAAGTGAAACAGGGGTATTATCAGGAGACAAGTCTGTCAAATGATAGTCAAATGATCTTCAGGGGTCTTGTAGTGGGAGTTATTTGAATCTCCAACCCAAATATGACCAGTCAATGAAAACACAACTCAGTAATTATGAATATATTCTGTAAGCCTAGATTGGGCAGATGCTCCTACACTACTCTGTTCCCCAATTATGGGACTCTTATAACTTGAGGATTTTCCAGACCCTGTGTCTGTCCTTCTACTTCCTGCTTCCCAGTCATCCTCTCCTTCGTCGTCTTCCTCCTCCATTGTCTTCCTCCAGTCCTCCCCTCTGCTCTCTTCCACCAACCTTTATCTCTCCATCTCCCTTTCCTCTGCCCAATCACTGGCTCCAGCCTTTATTTACAAATTAAGATGAGAAGAAGGTTCACTAGAAATCACCTGTGTAATGACTCACACCTCCTCTGCAGTCCTTCACAGGAAGGGGAATTACTATCAAAATACAAGGCCAGGGCTATCCACAACAAGGTCTTCTATAAAATCTCATTTTATCAGTTTGAACTCCTAATTTTCCTTCTCCTATTTGGATATATGCAAAGCCCCTTCCCAAGAATAACAGTTCTGCTCTCCATTCTGAGAGTAATATATCTTTGAAATAAATAGCTAATGGTTCTTTTCTATAACCTAATGTCTCTCAGTGGACATTGTTTTTGTTGTTGTTGTTGTTGTTAATTAACCTTTAAGAAATAGAACTTAATAAACCATTATGTAGTCTATCTTTCAGAGTTTTGGGTACCCCATTATGTTTATTAAGCATTTCTTTTAAACTATGATTAGATCTTTCAGCAACTGCTTGTCCTGTAGGATTGTGCAGTATATATACCTGTAATATGTTTTATATTATAATATGTATTTTTTAATTTTATTAGAGACATATGCTGGAGCATTGTCAGTCTTAATTTTTCTTATGATTTCTTATAAATGATTTCTTACAAATGCTTAATAATAGACTGAGCTCAAAAGCTGTTGCCCATTGAAATCTTGAATATGTGTCTATAGTACAGCACACATAGTTCAGTTTACTAAACTCTGTAAAATGATCATACTCATTTGCCAAATTTTCATTCTCTGAGTACCTTTAGGGTTACTTTCTGTAGGTTAATGGAATTTAGTTATATAATAAACAAACAGGTAGGGGATTTTCCAATCATTTCCTTGGTTGTTGCCAAGTGATAAAGAATACTATCTTTAAACCTTTATTATTAACATGGTGTTCTTTATGAAATTCTGGAGTTCTAGCATATATGCTATCAATAGCTTATCAATTTCATCATTACATTGTGCTATAGGACCTGGTAGACCCATATGGGCTATATAAAAGAGATGATTTCTAAATCGATCACTTGTTGCAGTTGAATAAACAGTTAAAAAGTCAATTTAGAATCATCCTGAATAAGTTCTGCAATTTCTATAGGCAAAACAACTCTTTTAGCATGTAGTCCGGTATCATATTAAGAGTCTCTTGAAAGTATAATAAAGCTATAAGGATTTCATATAATTCTGATTTTTGAAACTGTACTATAAGGATTTGCATTAGTGTAAAAATATAAGGGCTCCAAAAATTGGAGTTCTTTATATGAGGGAGAATCCAAATAGTTCTTTTTATAAACTGAAATCACTTGCTTTTGGGGTAGTTGTTAATTTCTCGTGCCAAAATTTAATGCAAGCTCTTTGCCAATATTTTTCTTGTACCCATAATGAGGCGATTTCAGTTTTAGTGAAAGGTAACCGAAATCTCAACTGGATGTAGTCAGGCCAGTTGATAATATCTCATTGTTTACTTTAGAATCAATTAAGAGACCTTTTTTTTATTATATAGGTTTTTTAGTTTTTACTTTGTGTGCTGAAAATATCCATTCTAATATGTAATCTTCCCTCTATATAAGAATCCCTGTGGGAGAATGAGTAGAAGACAAGATAATTAAGATACAGGCCCTATTTGGATCAACACCATCTAGATGTGTATTCTGTAGTTTCTTTTCTGTCTAAGCCAATTCCTTTTCAGCCTCAGTTGAACATTTTCTTGGGCCATTTAAATCTTTATCATCTGTAAGGTTTCAAATAAATGACTCAGCTCTCGAGTAGCCACACCAATTGTAGGCTGAAGCCAGTCAATATCTCCCAAAAGTGTTAGAAATTATTAAGAGTTTAATTTGTCTCTCTTAATTTTTGCCTTTTGGGGTCTATCTAACATTTTGTGGACTCATTATATAGCCTAGCTAATTAAATAGAATCTCTTCTTTGTATTTTCAAGGGCAATTTATAATCCCCAACAAGGTAATGTTTTCTTTATTTCATCAAACATTCTTTCCAAAATATTTATAATTCTTAATAAGCCATACCATATAATGGTACATTATGGATTGAGGAAACTGTTTACTAATTATCTTCAATGGATGTTGTATTAAATATTATCACAAGGTAGGACTGTTTAACATTCCTTGTGGTAGGATTTTGAATGGTATCTCCTTATTGGAGAGCTTTTATTAAAAGTACATATTGAGAAAGCAAACCATTATCATATTTGTGTAAAGAAATTGTGAAAAAGCAATCTTTTAGAACAATCACTTTGATAGGCCATTCCTAAGGTAACAAGGAATGTCTCTAGAAGGATATTCACAGAGCTGATCACTACAGAAAAGTCTGAGCTTTGAGAATCTTATTCTAGTCTTCATTTTTATTTTTAGCTCTTATGTAGAATCTATACTGCTTCTTAATGAGGAAGAATCTGCTCTTATGACTTACATATCTTAGTCGTTTTGTTAATCTCCATACACATTTCAATTAAGAGAGGCAAGTGTTAATTTTCCCATCCCTCTATTATGAAACAGTTTAACCATACGTAAGGTATTTGATTGATGCAGGATCAAGTTATTATCTTAACTGTATTGGGGATTTTGTCTGTGATTAAATGGCATGACCAAAAGCAACTTGGAAAGGAAAGGGTGTATTCTACCTTACAACTCAGGTCACAAGCCATTGGCAAGGGACATCAGGTCAGAAACTCAAGGCAGGAACCTGCAGATAGAAATTGAAGCAGAAACCACAAGGGGATGTGGTTATTGGCTTCCTTTCCCTGACTTACTCAGCCTACTTCTTATAGAACCCAAGATCACCAGGATCACTGTGGCGATGTCCACAGTGAGCAATAATAACAGGAAGGAAAGTGAAATACCATCTTGCCCACAGACTAATCTCATGGGGGCATTTTCTCAGGTAAGGTTTCCTCTTCCAAAATGACTCTAGCTGTTATCAAGTTGCCATAAAACTAACCAGCACATGAATAAAGAGAATGTGTTGAATATAAGTTTTGTTGTTTGCCTTTACTTTCTTCTGCTATGCTAGATAGTCATGACATTTACCCAACTGCAAACTTGTTTTGAGAACTAAGAAATGTAGCTTGGAAGCCTAGAAAAATCTGGCCTATTGGCTGCATATGTTGGTCTTATGCTTCCAATTAGCTTACAGTGGTATGGGAAATCATTTCATATCCTTCTTGTTTGACTAAAATGGTATGTGAACAAACATACACACACACACACAACTTACACAGAATTCTAATTTCTCTCACAGATAGCTCATGGTAGTTTAGAAAAACTACTGGCCTATTTTCAAAAGCAGGAAATGAACTGTTGTCCAGTGTTCAACATCAGAAATCAAGAGGCATTTTCAGGTTGGTGACAGGAGGTTTCTGTGAATCCCAAAGCCAAAAAAAAAAAAAAAAAAAAAAAAAGAAAAAGAAAAGAAAGAAAGAAAGAAAGGAAGGAAGGAAGGAAGGAAGGAAGGAAGAGCGAAGAAAAAAATCAGTGTCCAGAATCCAAAGGACACAAAGTAGGAAATGAGGGGTCAGTGTTGCTGACGGGAAATGCTTCTGTAGCTCTGATTGATTCTGTGGGTTCCTGGAGGGCTGAGCTTCTTTTGGAAACATAAAGGTCATAAACAGAAACTTACACATTGCATATAGAATCAATTGTTACCCCACAGTAGATCTCAAAGACTGTTAAGTGAAGTCCAGAGCCCTTTAAGCAAGAATTCTTTCAAGTTATCTCCCTTGTAGTTGTCTGTAGAAATGGCCATTGTCATTTGCTTCAGGAAACCCTTGTTTCTACAATACAGCGGTGTTTATAGATCTGAAAAGATTATTAGAAGTCATGTGAGTTTGTTAAGTAGTTAGCCTTGAAAGAATGTGGAAATGCAAGGTTACCTTCATTATCACACCGCCCACAAACCAGAGTGAAGGGAAGCCAGGGCAAAATGAAGCATCATCCTCCTGTTAAAGTCAAGTTCACTTGCAAATTTTACTTTGTACCCAAATTGTGTTTAGTGGTAGGTCTGCCATCTAGTGGTTATTTGAATAAATGGATCCTGATCATAAATTACAAGACATGAAAATCATAGGTAGCTCACACAGGTCAAGCCCTTTTCTGTCCTACTATAAACAAGTTACAAGATTTCACTGGTGGTAGAGAAAACAATTCTGATTGGGAAAATAATGAAAGATGAGTATGCTGTGTTAACATGCCATGAGTGTAAAGGTCAAGCAGGAACAATTCTTTTTTTTCACTGATGCCAAGTTTAAATTAAATGCATACTGAAAACAATCACTGGATTGAAAATAACTTAACTTTGTAACTTAAGATCTTCTTTTTGTGTATGTGCGTGTGTGCATGGCTGTATATGTACGCCACGTGTTTGAGGGTGCCTGGGGAGACAGCAGACAGCATCACATCATAGGAATCGGAGTTGCAGGTTGCTATGAACCTCCTGAGCCAGGAGCTCGGAACCAGTCTCCTGGAAGGGCAGCAAGCTGTCTTAATCACTGAGCCATCTCTCCAACCCATGAAGTAACATTTTATTGGCTGTTTGTTTTGATTTACCTTGCTGTCTTATATTTCAATCCCGCCGATATCTTGTCAGGTTTTAACTTAAGCACACAAAGTAAAACAAAGAGAATTTTTTTGTTCTGTACTTAGATATATATGTACTTCCTGCCAAGGTACAGAAGAAGTGGGAGTTAGGTAAAAGGTAAACCCAGTTTCAAAATTTAAACTCTACAATGAGAAAACAGCTTATTATTCCCTCTGGAAAAGAATATAAAAACGAAATTATTTTTAATTAGTTTTGATTTATTCATTAGTAGAAGTTACTAGTAACGATAGATTTTCAATTCTCACTTTCTTGAATAATTTTCAGAGCTCTATAATCCCAGTCCTAGGTTCTAACAGTACACTACTAGCATGGTAGCTTATATTTCTAAAATCCTAGTAGATTAAAATGGTTTATTCCTGTGATTGAAAGAGGCATTTGCACATTGCCTAATAAGTACATTGAGTATACCTAGAGAAACTTTCACTAGGTTGAATTAATCAAAAAAGCATAGAATATTCACATTTCAATTTTCCACTTGTTCTTTTTATTTATTTGTTTTGTTGGCTGGTATACTTAAACAGAAATTAGATCTCCCTCCCAATTATAGTTTCTTTGGCATTCTAATCAATTAGAGTACAGTCACTGATATAAATAATATAAAATTCAATAACTATTAGGCATGTTTTTCATTATTGTTGCATTTGGTTAATTTCCCCTTAGGCTTATTACTGCTTAAAATAGAGAAATGGCATCACAATGTACAAACATAAAATAAAGGCAATTTTACAATTGCTAATATTGTGTAAAAATGTCTATAGTAACTCAAATTCTGAGTGCTAACATCCAACAAGTCTTTACAAAATAATATAATCATTCCTCCCGGAAGCTTAATCCTTCATATCCTGTGGAGCACAAGTGCTTTTAATATAAGAATATACCGCATTGCAATCAGTATGGATGCTCCAAGGTCATGAACATCCTGCAATACAAGGCATGAATATCTTTATTCCTGAGAGTAGCTAGTCTTATTTCTAGAAATCTCGTGTGATTTATGCTGAGATTCATTCTGTTTTGGAACGGAATGTTTCAAAATCGGGAAATTAATTACCTTTTCCCATGCAATCTGTCTACTTTCTAATAAACTACCAAACTATTCAGAGACTCACATTAAACAAAAAACAAGGCAAAACAAATGGCCAAGAAGCAGAGACATGTTGAAGCCTCTTATAGGGAAACATTGTTATTTTAATAGTACAGACAAGTGAGTGAGCTTATCAGCTTTTATTTGTGACAAAATTCCTGAAAAAGAAAATGAAGTAGAAACAAAACACATTTATCCAGATCTACAATCTCTTGTGGCTTTCAGTCAATGATCCGTTGTCAGCATTGCTTTTGCACCAGTTTATCATGGCTGGAATGCAAGACGGAGGACATGTAACCTTAGTTTGCAAGAGCAGCTTCAAAGGCTCCTCCCCAGTGGCTTAACTTTCTCCCATCAGGCTCCACCTTCTTATGGTCCCATTACCTCCTAAAGGCACCACAGCTGGATGTCCAAACTTAACACTCAGACTCTTATGAAGCCTGTGAGATCCGACCTAGTGAGGTTAGCCAGAGGTTTGAAATCATGGTCCCTAACAATGGAGTATTCGCTTAGGTCCAATTCCCAAATTCCCAAAATTCAGAAATGGGCTCAACCTGACTAGAGGAAGATTTCTGGTGATTAGAGAAAAGAGTCAGCGTTCCGGAGGAACTTGTAAAGCTGGTTCGGCTCTGTCAAAAGTAGTTATTTCCTTATCACCACAAAGGGACAAGTCACCTGTGGTCCTTACTAAACTTTAGTATTAGCATACTAAAGTTCAGATGGCCTGCAGAATCCTCAGTATCTCAATATCTAGTACACATTCCAGAGTCCACGATAAAGTAACACCTAGTTCTTCCTTGTACCACCTCAAACTTCCTCTCCTTGGGTTCTCTCCTCCAACATACTGTTCTATTTCTCTCCATCTCTTTCTCTCCTCTCCTCCCCCCCTCCCCTCCCCTCCTCCCCCTCCCTCCCCTCCTCTCCTCTCTTCCCTGGCCCCTTCTCTCTCATACAATAAATCTTTCCCCTAACTATATCATGGAGGAGTCCTGTTGTCAGTTTATATATCTTCTTTAGTTATTTTAACTCACGGTATTATCTTGCAGACCCACTGGGGAGGGGTGTAAATTATTTGAAGGGAAATGTAATCTAAAACGCACTTTTATTAAAAAAAGAGTCTCCTCACAAGAATGTGTGCTGGTTTTCTAAGTAGCAGTTTATTTGATGAAGAATGCAGTGAAACCACCATGGAACTGTGTGGGTTCATGTGTGGAAAGAAGAAATGTGTATTGTAAATATGCAAGAGAGAATAGCCAGGGGACTCTGGGGGAAGGGGAGTGAAAACTGCCATGGCTACCTCTTAGAGAGGGGATCAGGGTGGCAGTGGTTAAGGCTCTCAAGGACAAAGGGAAGAGTGAAGTGTCTCTTTGGTGGGGTGGGGTGAAGTGCTCCTTCTCATTTTAAAAGAGCTGGATCAAGAGAGGAAACGTGAACAGAAACAGAGCTAGCACAGAAAGGAAGGTATGCAGGACCTTAGAAGAGTCGGGCTTTGGTATCCATGACATTAATTGGAAATATCAGTGTTAACTGGGACCAAGGAAGTCTGGAAGTTAGTGTGCTGCTTTGGTTTGTAACCAGGTGCCCCATTTGCTCAAGGTAGGAGGAGATTAGGGAAGTGGCTCTTCACTGAATACAGAGACCCCCGTTCACATATTCCTGGGGCATGCTGCATTCTTGGGGTATGCTGTAATTCTGAGCCATCATTGCCTTTTGTGTGAATTGGGGAGCTAACCATATAAAAAAGTTCAGTCACATATATCAAGAAGAGGTGTGTTTTCACACACGCTGTTAGGTTTCTAAGATACCCTCCTGAAATAAAAATAATTGACTGGTTTAAGCTCTTAAAATATGGTAGGATAGTGCATTCTGGATAAATGATGATTCTGAAACAGTGGGTATTGGTCAGAAAAATACTCAGTTCCCTTTCTTAGTGATGCTGTTATGAATGCAAAGGTATTGCCTCTATTAACAGATATGAGGATTCCCAGTATTTATATGCCAATTTTTAGAAAGCAGTTGCTCTTGTGACTATTTCACTACAATTGACATTTTGTGATTTTTGTTGCTATCAGATTTTCCTTTTACATTGATAATCTTTTGTGCATATCTTTCCATATTTTCCCAGATGTAATTTGATAGCTTGCCTACTGAAACTTCATATAGCTATTGTTCTATATTATAGCATGACAATTTGTCTGGAATTTAGTGTTATACATCTTCCAAAATAATAAGATACTTCTCCACTTCTACTGCTACAAATTTTCAACATCATATGACCTTTATAATTGCTTTGCAATATTGACATCATTATAAATCAAGTTGTCATAATATGAAGTGGCTTCCTGGACTCGATAATTTTAGATTTCTTCATTTTTGGAATAATGTGACAGCATCCTAATCTTTTAATTATATCACTATCTTTTTCTTCATTTTAAATCTATATTATGTCAGGATTAGAAATATGAATTGTTTATGTTCTGGTCAAAGCAAATTCCTTATCATTGTACACTGTCTCTTTAACCATAGTCATTATCTTTCTACTACATTTGCCCATGAATTAGTGACTTAGCTTAACAATCTAAGTCATGCTATACAAAGACTTCAATGGATATATTTATTTCTTACTGGATGAATATTTTTGTATATGCAGAAATACTATTTTAAAGCAGTGTTTTATGTGAATTGATTTAATAGAGTATGTATTTAAAGGCTATTTTTATATCCATTTGTCTTAAATTTTTGTACTTAGTTTATTTTATAATCTTTGTGTGTGTTTATGTTATTGTATGTTTATATGAGTGTTTTAAAATGCATGAGTACATGGAGGTCAGAAGATAACCTCAGGAAGAGAGTCTCATCTTTGACTTTGCATGAGACAATGCCTCTCATTGAACTGTGTATTGGGGCAGCTAACGCATGAGTTCTCAGGGTTTATTCTGACTCACTGTCCCATCTCATTGTAAGAGTAGAAGAATTACAGGGAGTACGGATGCATCAGTCTTCATCCATGTTCTACAGATGCAAACTCAGGTCGTCCCAGTTGTCCAGCAAGTGCTTTAACCCAAGAGCCATCTCTCAGCTTTGTATACATGTCCTCTAAGCTTTCTGAATGTAGCAGTCACCGTCATTTCTCATGACTATATAAAATAGCCTTCACTGATAGACTAAATTCATTACTGGGTATAATACATATAATAGCCTGCCCATGGAATTTTATAAATTAGTTAGTCATTCATTTTATAACGATTTAGTAGCCAATGAGGTACCATAATATGTGTGGTAAAAGTTGGGATAAAGAAATAGAAAAACTACAACTTTTGCAGAACACAATTTGTAGACATAATAATACAATGATAACAGATACAATAAAGGCTACAACAATGCCATACATTATGAAACAAAAATTTATTATAGATTGGTGACTCTACAGGTAGAACTATGCATTATTAATAGTATCAGAATGGTTGAAAATAGATGCTAAAACTAATATTATATGTTTTCCAAAAAAGACTTTGGTGAAGTATAAAGATGTTCTATTCAAAGCAGTTAGTTAACTCATGAAAATAAAGAATGTATTTATAAAAGTCAGTAAATTATAATTGTCTGCATACATGTATATATATATATATATATATATATATAATATATATATATATATATATATATAATTTGTATTACTAAATGTAATATTCCCAGTCCATATAATTTTATTTATATGTAATGGTTTCAAGGATGACTGTTTGGCACTGGATAACCAATTGAAGTGCCCTTCTCTGGGAACTACCACCCCCTACTTCTAGCTCTAACAGATAAGTCTAACCCTTTGGAATTTATTAGGTTAACTTGTGTTTTATAAAACATGGGGTATAACATGGTGGGAGGGAGCATGCCAGTGGGCCCATGCTGAGTGTTTCTCCTTCAGAAATCAGCCATATGACAGACCTAGTATAAAAGGAAGTTTATTGGGGGAAAGAAATCGTACCTGGAGAACAGGGTAGAGGCAGAGAAAGGGGACAGAGTAACTGAAGTTAAATGTGTTATCCTTTTATTTCATAAATGAAAAAAAAATTGTCATAGGTAATTAGCTAGAAAAATTTGAATAAAACATAGAGGTGGTAGAATTTCTGTGGGTACATATACATGCCCCCAGACTTGATGACCTGAGTTTGATCTCTGAGAACCACATAATGGAAATAATTGATTACCTAAATTATCCTCTGACCCTCACACATGCATCACATGTAGGAGCACTTATACACATACACACACATAATAATAAAAAATAATAATAATTACAAAAATAATTTTAAATGAGGAAAATTTGTATATGATTCATGCTATGCAGATTCTTAAAGGACACTCTTAAACCAAATGAGGTACTCTTGATTGGCATTCATTAGAACAGAATATTCATTAAATACTTATACATATGCAATTTGGATCTCAGCATCAATATGTATTTGTATGTACACTCAGACATGTTCTACATTTCATACATGTTCATACATGTTCTACATGTATACCCCTAAAAATAAGTGTGCATGTTTTGTAAAATTTAGAAATTTAGGGAAAAATATTCATTTTGGAAAACTTTCAAAAGTGTGATCTGTCTTACAATTTGAATTTTAAAAGAATATTATAAAGATAAGTATGCTTAAGATGGGTCTGCTTAGCAGAAATCTTCATTATCTTAAATAGTTGATATGAGAAGCTCAATTGAATTAAATTAAAAAAATCCATCAGCATTATCGTAAGGAATATCAACATTTCCTGTATTCATTAAAGATTTAGAGGACTCTTATACTTTGCAATATAATTTAAAAAAATTAAATTATCTAAATTCAGGTTCTTGTTGAGAACCTGGACTCCTTCAGGCAAAAGAGATACATTTAGGGCATTTGCTATCAACTATCATACAAACAAGGTCCATCATAATATTAAGATTTGGATGATGACATCATCGCTAATGGTAGATGAAGGAGTCTTCTCCTTAATCGAACCATTGTGAGTACTTGGAAATATGGCCAAATCCACTTTTTTAGTGTTACCAAATTAAATATTAATTTTAATAAAATTGTATCTATCTGGAAATGGTGGTATATGCCTGGAATTCTGCCGCTAGAAAGAAAAAATCAGGAGCTCAAGGCCAGTCTTTACGTAGTGAGTTTAATACCAGTCTGAGCTGCATACATAAGACTCTGCTTCATGAAACTACAGAACCACACTAACATGATTAATCTTCATTTGAAAAATATTCGATGACTTTTCCTAAGACTAGGAAGCTTTGTGACTCTTCAGATCTACTCTAAGATGTCCCCCTCTGTCCAAGCCTGTGCTTACCTGTATATTAGTTGATTTATTCATCTCTGTGACACTCGATGTAAAGAGAGTGAAGAAGAAAAGGTTGTTTTTAACTCACAGTTCTTAGTTTTCCCTCTTGGTCTACTAAAGAAGAAGCTGAAAAAGAGGATTACTACTGCTTGTCTGGCTTTCTCCTTTTTCTCTTTTCATTCATGGACCCCAATTCAGAGGTTGATATAATACACATACTATAGAGCAAGCCTTTCCTCCTTAGTAGGCCAAGCCTTTCCTCCTCAGTAGGGCAAGCCTTTCCTTCTCAGTAGGGCAAGCCTTTACTCCTCAGTAGGCAAGCCTTTACTCCTCATTAAGCATCTTTGTAAACTTCCTCACATCCACAATAGCAGTGTGTTTCCTAGGTAATGCCAACCGCCATCCATTTAAGATGAAATTATCCATCACACTGAGAACCAATACTCCCACACCACCCATGACCAGAGGACAATAATGAGAATGCAAGATAAATGAGGAGATCCTCCAAATCCCAAGACCTAGACAAATGTTATTACTTGTCCTGCTCCCTGAAAAATTCCATGTGAAAAACAAAAACCTTTTTTTTTGTTTTTATATTTTTTTATTTTTTTGGTTCGAGACATTTCTCAAGCGCCGGGCTGATTGCGACTACTCATGTAGATCCAATCCTTAAGACTAGAAATGTTCCTGTCCTCTGCCTGAACCAATTGCTGGGAATTAAAGCGTGCGCAACCACCGCCCTTTTTTGTTGTTTTAAATCTCACTCAAACATTTTCAGTGCAGGAACTCTTACAAAGGATGGCATTGCAATCCGACTGAGCAAGCAGGAACCACAATGTGATGGCAAAATTCAAAGCTAGGAATGGCTTCCCGGGGTTAAACAAAAGCTCTGGTATAATCCTGACATCTAGAAGACCATACTCATGTTCAAAGCTTTATAGATGCTGCTGCCATCGGCTGTAATTTCTGGTTGATTTTGAGATTCTGTACAGGGACTCGGCAAGGGCAAAGACAAAGATGTGAATTATCTGAGATTTAAGGATAGCTGAGCTTGTACACGAGCTTCCGGATGAACAATCAGGCTACGCCAGCATATAAGTAGAAACCCATCAAACTGTTTGCTGACCAGAGAGCTAAGAGTAAGAAAGTATAAAAGGATACTATCCTACAGGAATGACTGAAGCTCCAGAGAAGCAGCAATAACCCAGACAACAAATAGCAGCAAAGTCCTAGCTATGGAAAAAGATGGAAACAGATACCAAATTGTATCATTTAAAAATGCCCAGTTTTCTGCCTGGTGCAGGCCTTAATCCCAGCAACTTGAGGAGTTAAAACAGGCCACTCAAGACCTGTCTGGGTGACAATAGTATAGTTGAAGTTCAATCTGTACAACTTAGAGAACTTGTCTCAAAACTTTTAAGAAGACAAGGACTAAGGATCTAATTCAGTGATAGAGCACTTGCCTGGCATGTATATAGTCCTAGATTCAGGCCCCAGTATGTGTATTGTATGTATAAGTAATTATATAAGTAAAATAGCCAAGTATTTAATACAACAAAAGCAACAACAATGTTATAGAAAGACGGGGACTTCATACAGATGTTGTGGGATGGGGTCCCAATCAAGAGAGCCTGTTCCTAATGAGTCACAGCATTCCTCACACTAGACAGTGACCTTAAATATATGAGTTTAATACACTCAAAGAAATAAAGAAGGTGCAAGGGATAATGTCACCGACTCTGGATGATAATTAATATATGAGAAAATATCAATAGTGATAAAGCAGACATTTTTAACTTGTGAAGTATAACAGAAATGAAATTCAATGAGGGTGTCCCAGTTGTCTGATTTCAATGCAGACTTATAAAAATCTTGGAGATCCATTGAGTTTATCTAACTTGAGAGCCAAACAGAAAAAGGAAAACAAACCAAAACAGTAAACAAACAAAAAATAACAAAAACACCAGGGAGTTCTATAGAAACCATCACGTGTACCAGGAATGCTTATTTCAACAAACAATGTGTAACTCTCTAGTGATATACACAATGCCTTCAGTTATGACTCCCACTTATTCCAACTTCATACTGCTTGACTTCTTTCCCTCCATATCCTTTTCCTTCTACTTCCATCATCAGTAACCACCAGTTGGCTTTTTTTCTTTTCTTTTTTTTTTTTTTTTTGTTTTTTTTTTTGTTTTTTGTTTTTTCGAGACAGGGTTTCTCTGTGTAGCCCTGGCTGTCCTGGAACTCACTCTGTAGACCAGGCTGGCCTCGAACTCAGAAATTCACCTGCCTCTGCCTCCCAAGTGCTAGGATTAAAGGCGTGAGCCATCACGCCCGGCTGTTTTTTTTTTTTTTTTTTCTACCATTCTGTTTTTTCCAGTAGTCCATTTGTAAGCAAGATGAAGTGGTACTTGTCTAGCTTATCTTTTTATTCCCCATAAACTTATTTACATATTCAATTTACATCCCATTTCCTTCCCCCCCCCCAGGTTGCCCTCACAGAGTTCTTCACCATACCCCCACCCCGTCCTCTGAGAGGGTGGCTCCCTCTACCCAGGCATCCCCTACCATAGCACATCAAGTTCCTGCATGGTTAGCCACATCCTCTCCCTATGAGGCCAGACAAGGCAGCCCTGTTTCCACAATCCAAGATTCCATAGACAGGCAACAGCTTTAGGGAGAGTCCCCATTCCTGTCTGGCTTATCTTACATAGCCTGGTATCCACTAAATGCATCTACATTTCAGTCATGGTGCTAGTTCCTTCATTTGAAGAGCTGAATATTATTGCACTCTCTATATGCAGTACCTTTACTCATTCACGCAATAGAAATTTGAAATTAATGCTACAGTACACATCAGAGTACAGGGATGCTTCTCACAGAATATATTTAACCTGTGTCTTAGTCCATTTTGTGCTACAGTAAAAGGATACCTGATCTTGGACAATTTAAAAGGGACAAAAATGTATTTCCTCGCAGCATGGATCTGGAAATCTAAGACTCCAGCCTTTTTGGCCTCTATGAGGGCCTTTTTACTCTTGTATGACAGCATAATAATTTGGGCTAGCCCATCCAACAGCTTCTTTTCAGATGCCATTTTCCAGTTATGAGATGAATCTCATTCTGAAGACTTCCTTCAGGCCAGATTTTCCTTGTTCCACTAGACATTGAACTTTCTGAAAACATGAATTTTAGGAAACGCATTAAAGGTGTTTTTCCAAGTACTTGGAATTTAAGCTGCAAAACCAACGCTAGGCACAACAGTTGCTCAGGATTATTTAATGTGACTTATTTGGGGGCTAGATTTTGTTGGCATTTCAATCAATTTTCAGCACGCCAAAGGATTTTTTAGGGTACCATGAAAACAAGGGCCAGTAACCCAAAGGGGATTTTAGAGTCCACTCTTTCATTCAGTGTGTTCCTTTTTTGAGAGAACTTCATTATGTAGCCCAGGCTAGCCTTGAGCTTGGTAGTAGGCATTCCTGGAATGCCTGTAAGACTTCTGCATATCATTTTAGGCATGCCCAACACTCAGTAATTCTCCCTAAATCTCAAAAATTGTTAGGAACCAGATATACTTTGTTAAAGCCAATTAATATCCTAACCCACCGCACTTGGTATTTGGATATCCACAATTAATTCCCATTTTAAGTTTCATTTATCTATTAAAGGTTTATTTTTTTAGTTTATATTATGAACTGTCTAAAAAAAAGAGTGGGGGGAGGATAGCTGAAATGTCTGTTCCAGATACCACTTGATGCAAAAGTCCATCAGTATTTTCTAATGTAATTTCTATATTAATAATTTTACTAACTGGGTGTATTTTGTTTACAAAGCTTCAAAATATTAGGTCCCTTAGTATAAAAATAGAGATAGTTTTAAAGCAACTAGAAACATTTAGCTAAAGAATTCAGGATGGACCTGTCAGATGGCTCAGATGGCAAAGCTCTTAAGCCTGATGAGCTACGTTCAATCCTTAGAACTCAAATAAATTTAGGAGAGATCCAACTCCAAATCATTTTCCTCTCCTCCACACAAAGCCAAGGCCTCCCCATACATGGTACTCAAACGTACATGCATGTGACACACAAAAAGTAAATATCTTAAAAACAGAAATTGGAAGTAAAAGCAGAAAAATAAGTATGCATTTATAAAACCATCCAACAACAAACCTTTAATACAGTTCCTGATGTGGTGGTGACCACCAACGATAATGATCTGAATTCTTTTGCATAGAGTCATTAATTAGAACCAACCTTTCATTCCTAAATAAGGCATATCTGAGTCACTATTTCCAGCTGTTTTTTTTTTTTTTCTTAAAATAAAAAATGTCATAAGACTTGAAAATAAATTAGGCCATATGCCTTAAGCTTTTCATCTGTCATCTCCAATATTTTATTGTTCTCTTCTGTTCACACTGAATGATTACAATTGTTCGATTGATTTTTCTTTTATGGAGTCTTTCCAAGTCAATTAATCTGAAACCACCTTCATTATTTTTGCATCCTTATTTCACTTAACATAACATATTTCTGGACTACAGTAACAAGATTCAAGAGGCATAAATAGTTTGGGAAGAATCAGCCTTGATCTCAGAGGACATATGGCTCTCCTTATAGAACCTGATCTGATTGATCACAGAAGTCAGCCTCCAGGCTTGAGAATCCTCAGCTGCTCACACCTGCAGAATCCCAGGGTCATATCTATGGAAGTTGTATACATGGCAGAGACTATATTAATCCACCTAGTTAATAAAGGTTAGCAAGAGGAGGTCCCACTGAACTCGACATAATCTTATAACCGTTCAGAAGAGACTATACTATGCTATGTTTCCCATGATCTTTTACTGACACAAACCTTTATCAGTATGTAAATACTGATATATACTTGACATATACTATTATGAGTTCTAGACAGAGCTCATAGGGATCACTTTTGGGTTACCTTCCTGAATATGTGTATGTGACCCATGAGCTAAGTTTCCATTCTCTACCATTGAAAACCAAGTTCTATTCTACTTTGTATGTCCTTCATGTCTAGTTTTCATTGGTTTCTTGTGTTCTGTTCTGCCTCTGCCTTCTAATCCAGTCTTTGAAAGGATTACAGAGGACTCTGAACCAGATAACATTCTCTGGCACAGACCTGGCCCCTCCTTGTGTCTTAGTGTTCTGAAACAAAGAAAACAGAGTAAAGCACATTAAATCCCATTCAAAAATGTCCTTTCAAAGCAACCTGTTCCTAAAAGATGAAGGACTTTCATTATTATTGCTTGGGGTCTCAAGACAATGACCCCATAACAGAAGAACTACAGAAAAATATAGCTCATGAAAACTCTGACAATTATATTGCTGACAGCCTTTAGTAAGCTTCTAATATTCAATTTTTAATTCATGTCACACTTAAAAGCTTTGTGACTTTGAATCAAGTCAGTGTCACACCTTCAAGTTTCATGTGGAGAAAAGCACACAGACATTTGAAATGGGAGACAAGTGTTTCTCACTATAAGGAGGAACAAGATCAAAAAGTTTATGGATGAAGGGCCTCACTCTCCTGGGGGTTGGGGTGGCTTTTGCTCCCACTGTCCTGGGTCATGAACTCATGAAATCTCTCTGAGTGGCAGAGACAAAGATCCTTGAATTTCAAACTTTGATCAGGAACAGATATCTCTAAGTACAACCCATTGAAATGTTTTCAAGGACAGGGACTCATACCCTTTTGAGATGTAAACACAGTTTAAGGCAGTGAATGCTTTGTAAGGGGTTCATCTGGTGCTGCTATGTATTCAGATGCTGAATACTGGCCCCTTGATCTGGTAGCCCCTATCAGTAGATTCTCTTGTACCAAGTGATGCTATGTAAACTCTGCTCCCCAATTTAAAACTATTGGTTAAATAAAGGGGACTACAGTCAACTACTGGGAGAAAGAAGAGGCAGAATTTCAGTTTATCAGGGTAGGGGTCACAGGTAGAAACATTGGTAGGAGAAAAGGAGAAATGAAAGGTAAGAGAACGAAGACCGAGAAGAGAGAAGGTCTCCATTAACATGGTGGGCAAGGAACCATGCCTGAACTGAAACGGACTCTGAGAACCTGATGATGGGACAGAAGTAACCTTGGAGAGTCTCAAACTGCAAGTACTTGGAGAGCACAGCTGGGGAGTTAACAATCGAGCACTAGAAAGAAATAGATTAGGGGTAATTCCCCCAGTAAATGTGCCAGTGTTGATTAAATATATCCATAGGACTCTGCCTTGGTTATTGGGGAGGGGGGCTGTTAGGTCATATTAATAACTAATAGAGTTTATGAAATTCCATTACAATAGTTCTCAACTTTCCTAATGCTGTGACCCTTTAAATATAATACAAGTTGTGGTGACCCCCCCACCATAAAATTGTTTTTGCTGCCACTGCATAGCTGTAACATTGCTATTACCATGAATCATAATGTAAATAACTGTGTTTTCAGAGGGTTTTGAGAACCACTGGTCTATGGTGCAGGAAATCCCTGGACATGCCCCCCTGTTATTTTGCTATCTTTTGCTTTCCAAGTGTTTTTGTTTAATCAATTATGAGGATCCTTATATGGGAAGGTCCAATCAGGAAGACAACAAAATGTGTGTTCTATAGCCAGTTACACTTCCAGCAAGAAGACCAATCTACATGTTGCAGTGTGGTCCCAGATCAGCCCTGCCTGTCACCTCATATCTCAGTGAAAGCAGTATCACCTTCTCATACATTGGAAATACGAGGGGTTTCTGTATTCCAGACTTATCCCAAATGCTCAGCTCTGAAACGTTAGCATGATTTTCTCAACTTGGATCTCTTCCCTCCATTCTGGCTCTGAAAATACCTTATGAACAGTATACATTTCCCTAAGTAGTTAAAAGCAATGTTCCTACTTAGCTTTTCTTAGCAATCAGAGACATAGACACATAAAGCTTTCTGATAGAGCTTATGCCTCCTTTTCTTCTATACACACATTTCTTTTTTTTTCTTTTTTTCTTTCTTTTTTTTGTTTTTTTTTGTTTTTGGTTTTTTTTTGGCATGGTTTCTTTGTGTAGCCCTGGCTGTCCTGGAACTCACTCTGTAGACCAGGCTGGTCTCAAACTCAGAAATCTGCCTGCTTCTGCCTCCCAAGTGCTAGGATTAAAGGCGTGCACCACACTGCCCAGCTAAACACACATTTCAAATTATCATAATATTCAATTAGGCTTCAAGCATGCCACACTTTCACTTATACTTGGCCATTGGTAAATTCTCCTTTTTATTCTAAAATCCCCCCTAGAAGTGTGCACTTAAGTTTATACATAAATTAAAAATAACTTTCCTTAGCTTTTCAATTCATTAATATTAAATTCTTCTAAGCTCTCCCAAGTAAACTCTACTAAATGCATACTTATAGATCTGGGTAAGATTGCCACTTCTCCCTACAGGTTTCTTTCTACACATGCATTCACACATATAGTAAACATGGAATTATATTGGCCCATGGCTTGACTGCGTATAGGACATATTTTATAACAGGGAAACTTAGCCCAATGCTCAGGACAAGGAAATCAGCACAGCAAGAGAAATTGTGACCAAAATCCAAGTGGGTTGTTCTAGTCATTTTAATTTAGTGAGAGATTGATGAGTGACGAGCTCACATTCACAAAATAAGTATAGCTCCAGGCTTAGACCATAAGCAGGTAAAGTCATAAGATGTAAATAAAACAATATTCCCCAGAACTCAGAGATAAGCATGGAGGTGTGGGGCATACTCTACCAAATGATCTGTGTTTCAGACCCTCTGCTCCCTTTATGCTTTAACTACAGTCAAGTCAACCTGGTGATATTTCCTCAAGGATTACATTCTTTCCTCTATCTTACAGTATTTACAATTTCCAGACCCTCCATCCGATGCCATTTTTAACATCCCTTGACTCATATAAGTGAATTTGTTGGCATGTCTTACATTTTAGGTTGTTGTTACTTTGGATGGTGAATTCTAATTCAAGTCAGACTTGGTTTGTCTGTTATTATTCAGATGAATGTATCTACATTCGGCATTGGCTCCCAGAAAGCCTTGCTCTGTCCCAGAAGTCAACAGCTCTGTCACCAACATACAGTGCAATGCCTGGCAGAGAATAGGATCTCTATAATTTAGAGGAACAAAGTTGGTGGATAAAGAACCATTTCCCTAGAAAAACTACAACTGAATGTCTGTGTTCATCAGTTGTGATGGAAGCCATGACCCTTTTAATGATTACTGGGATAAAATGGAGTGAGAAGAGGCTCAAATCTGTGGCTAATTCTGGACACAAATACAGGCCATCTGTTCCATGTGGTGGAAGAGACATAGCTAATCAAAGAACTACATGGCCAAGTGTAATTTTAATCAAAGAATGGACCTTGGAGTTTATTCTTCTCATAGAAAGGAGCTGAGCTGAGAAGGGTACAAATAAGTCTTGAAGGGAAATTGAGTAGTCTTAAATGAAAACTACAAATCCATGAAGTCAAAAAATAAGAGAATAATGTTATTTCCAAAAGAAAGGAGATTGAGTCAAATATGAAAACATGTAATTTGGTTTATCACAAGGGTAGTTGCTGGCAGCCATTGAGGAATTTGGCATAGTGCTTTATGGAGAAGTGGGTGATGGACAAGCCACGCACTCTGAAGGACTAAGCATCTCAGAAATTGTCTCTACAAACAACGCTGTATTTTCTAAAAAATAGATGTGACTATGATATAGGCATACTTGTGTGATTTTATCCTGGCAACTACTTCCCTTGTTTGTTTTTGCAGTAATCTATTTGTCATACTGTGAAGGCACAAGCTACAGGAAAGAACTTTTCCCAAGTCATGACACCACATACTAGGCTACTGCCTTCTTGCTAATAATCTACCTCATAACTTTGGTGAGTGCAATTACTCATTGAAATCAGTACAAATTATGGGAATATTAGACAGTATATATTGTCTACACTTAGCCAAACAACATTTAGATGGCCAGTGAAGATAATTATAATAAGTCCTATTATGTCTTTGAGAAAGAAAAGTAATGGGGATTTAAAGACAGGATATTCTGAAAACATCATGCTTATAAAACAGCAAAAGGGATCTTCAGAAGTTGAACAACTAAATGCAGGCAACAATTTTCATGCAGGGATAAATAGATGGAATAAGGCACATGAATATCTGGCTGCATATATGACTGGGGGAGCGCTAAATAGCATAAATATAATTTCTTCTTACTAGAATATTTCAATCAGATAATTTTCTATCATTAAGATACCTGTGGTGTCCTAATGAAAGACTTCAATGTAAAGAAGCTTACTATAGAATAGAACAGGTGTATGACAAGAATTTAAAACAGAAAGGTGAAAGGAGATACGCCAACTCTTTCAGTCTCAGATTTATAACACATGCATTGTACTTTCTTCATTCTAGAATATGGCATGCTTGCCACAGTACCTCATTCATTGCACACAAGTTCAAGAGGAGCTATAGAACTGTACTGAGTGGTGGTGGGGTGTCCAGGTTATATACTTCAAATTATCACCCTGCCTTTTCTCCACCAAGAAAGTGAAGAGAGTTCCTACACACGTTGTGGTAATAGATTGAGTTTAAAACTGGGCTTTTATGAATATTTTAGCTGCAAGGCATACAACCCGATACTTCTCTGTTGATGCTGTGCCTGCATACACACTTTGGGAAATTACATTGAATAATTTAGGCAGTCTTGCATATAAATGTTCAGTATAGATGCTGTGTCTCTAGAAACACTAACAGGAGCTTGATCATATTGGCTACTGAGTAAATGGGGCTTGCAGATTTTATTGCAATCCGATATCACTGGGATTGAGAGAGCGGGTCAAGAGCTTCTCTGTGTCGTTTTATTTCTAATTACCCTTTATTTTTCTCCATGGACAATACCACTGAAGGCAGGTTCATTAGAACTTCTCCATCAGTCAGAATTAAGTTAAATCCAATCTTAGAGTTTTTCCCCTATATATTATAAGCAATAGATAAATAACTACTAAGTTAAAAGACAAAAGGGAATGTTTGTTAAGTATGAATTTTCTAACCTCATAGATAGTGTGAAAAATACCATTTACATAACCTGGCTGACTCTTCATTCATTCCCTTAAGGGGTATGATCGTCTTGGGAAATGTAATAGAATCCTGTCTTGTCAAAATAACCATAACTTTCAGCACTTGGGTGGTTTGAAAATGGTTGGCCCATAGGAAAGGGCACTTTTAGGAGGTGTAGGCTTTGTTGGGATAGGAGTGGCTTTATTGAGGAATTGTATTACTGTTAAGTGGGCTTTGACAGTTCTAGTGCTCAAGTTCCACCTACCCAGTGGGGAAGAGAGTCTTTCCTGGCTGCCTGTGGGAAGACAAGTCTCCTCCTGGCTCCCTTGGATCAGGATTAGAAATCTTGCTTTCTCAGTACTAAGTTGGTCTACATGCTGCCATGCTTCCCACCATGGTGATAATGACTGAACCTCCAAAACTGTAAGCTAGCTCCAATTAAATGTTTGTTTTTCTAAGAGTTGCCTTGGTCATGCTGTCTCTTTACAGCAGAGACCTAACTAAAACACGGGTAATAATCACCAGGAACATCACCAGGTAAGCAAACCGACAGTTTAGGAACTTCTTCAGTGTGAGCAAATTTGGGCAAGTCTTTAAAGAATTTTAATTCTTCCCTTCTTTGCTCTGAAAGCTGTCAAGAGAAGTAAGTCTCTCTGCTGTGACAAATGGTAAAATTAACAGAACATTATCGATATCTCCACTAATTTTATTTAATATGTAGCCTGAGGCAAAGATCTATTTTTATGGTAAGATGAACTTATATAAACAGAATGTTAACAGATTCTGAAAAAAAAGAAAAATCCTGCTGGGTGAACACATGTTAGCCATCGCTACAATAAATGAGCTATAAATTAATGTTGTGAAGGACCATGATTGGTGTGTGGATGCTGCCTGTATCTAATTTCCTATTAACACACACTGATGCAGACAATGGGTGTCTTTAGAAAGAATATTTGTGCATTCGGGCATTCTAAAGGCTTCAAGTAAGAAATTTATTTACATAAACTATATAGTATTTACACAAAAGAATTTTATGAATGTAATTTTAAAACAATAGAATCTGTCTCAAGACATCAATAGAAAAGATGCTTATATTGCTAAATGACAAAGAAGTAGCAAAGACTAAGAACATTTAAAGTCAGAGGTAGAACTCTGAATGTCCATAGCAGACCAACCAGATAACACTAATGAGAGATGTAAGTATTCACTCCCAAGTTCCCAGGAAAAGTCCTGGCAAACCCCTGCTGCTAATGCCTTCTTGAGAGAATGCAATTCCACAGCCTCAGACCAAGATAAGGACCACAAAATTATAATGAGATGGTTTTGCCAAGCTAGCTACAAGACCATGAGGACCATGACTGGTATAGCATCTTTAAAGAGTCTAGAACCTGCATACACCATCTCACTGAGGAAAGACATGGGAATGATGTGTGTGATTATCTCTTGAGCCCTCTCGATGAGGAGCCTGACTCACTTTTGTTTTAATTTTCATTTGTCAGATTTGGTGGGAGATCAGAATTTTGGTTGTTGGTCTTTGGTTTTGGAGACTCAGTTGTTTCGTGTGATGTTTTCTTGAACCTGTCTTATGAGAGGATGTTTTTGCTGAAGCAGACATGTGAGAGGATGTTTTGCTGAACACTGACATGTGGTGTTTTTTTGGAAACGGCCTGGTGAAAGGGCGTGTGATGTTTGCTAGACGGGACATGTGAGAGGACATGTGATGTTGGAAAGAGTATAAGTATAACCTAACAGACAGTGGACAGTGCTCAAGCTTTGGTTCAGCTTGATAGTCCCACTGATGATGCTCTGGCATTGGTTCACTTTGCTTTCTTCTCTGATCTCACTTGCCATGACTTGGAGAGATCTTGTATGTAGTTTTAAATCACTACTGCCTTTGCCTGGAATCAAACCGCATTCTGGTCCCTCCCATTTTCCCTTTTGTTCTATCCAGCTTTAGCTCAGGGAGGTGAACTGCACTACCAACCCTCTCTGGAGACCCTTGAATTTGCAGATAAATACTCACATAGTTTGTTACTGTACAACTTGCCTTCTTGACACAATTGTTGGGCACAGATATCTCACACCTAGAAAAGTGTGGCCTTACCAGTTTATTACCTCCAACTCTCTACCTGCCCTAAACTTACTGGCAAGTCTTACATCGACTCTGCAAATATTCCTGGCCACCCGCCTGTAGCAGAGGCTGCAGGCCCTAGCTCTCCCTCCCCGTGAGACTTTATATGATTTTTGCACTCTTCTTCCTCCAAAGCATGGCAAAAAATTCTTTCCTCTTTCCCCTCGTCTGTGTTTTCCTCCTAGGACCCCGAAGTCCTACCTGTACCTTTCACCCAGAAATTAGCCCCCGGTCTTCTTTACTGACAAATAAAAAACCAACTGGGGAACCGTATATTAGTATCAGAACTTACCCTTACATAAAGGACTTCCTACTGCTTCAGTGAGTGTATGTATGCTGATCGACCAAGAGTCATGGTGGTTTCACCTGGATCAGGCCACTGCTCTTGATTTGTGTTTGGTGTTTTGCTAGTGGACTGGGCTGCTGACAATGAAGATTAGAATTGCTCCAAAGAACTACTTCTAAACAGGTTCATGTTCTCTTTTTTCTATTAGCTATCTTTTTCCCCTACCTTCGGTCAATGGACTATAAGGGAGGATGAAGTGTTTAAGAACCCTTTAAGTAGGTTTTGAAAAAAATATAACACTATATTCATGTCTAGATTGTACTCTGTGATCCCTTGGGTGGCTTTGGACGTATCCTGCTAGTCACGGTATATGAGTCTGGAAGTAGGAGGAGAATACAATAACCAGGACTTCTTCCAGTTTTTTCCAGGTAGGAAGAATCAATACAGTCTTAGCTAAGAAGTTCAGTACTCATGATAAAGATACTAAGCCCCACAGTGCTGTGAGAGACTAAGGTACACTGAACTGTAGTAGCAGCAGAAAACAGGACCCTCTACCAGTTAATGACCAAAGACTTAGCAAGGACAGGCTGTATCTGAACAGCTCATGAATTTAACTAAGTCTACTGGGTAGGAAAATTACAACTGATACCCCAATAGCATGTATCTAAAGAGATATGGTAGAAATCCTGGAAGACAGACATGCCACCCAAAGTGAAGAAAATACCACTGGATGTAGACATTCACCTATGTTCTCAGAGAACCCTGGAAATCTAGATTAACTACACAAAGGAAAATCTCTGTACTTTGCATTTTTTAAAAGTTAACACAGACAATAAACCATAGAACTATTATAGACTCTATTTAACCTTTAGGATAATTTTTACAACTACTGATGTACAGCAGAATTTTAACTATGTACTAAGTTTTCCTGGGTCATCTATGCATCTTTCCATACTACCCACCAGTTTCTAATAAGTAAATTATTAATTCATGCAACTATGTAAACTGAGATAAACACATAAGCTTTCTCAATTCTGACTGCCAAAACCTCAATTATTTGTCATCACTTTCCTCAGAGAAAATGAATAATTACTCAGAAAATATTTATATTAGTGCATAAAATATTCCCACTAATTTATAATTTAAACCAATCAAGGGATAACAGATGGAACTTCTATACTCTTGAAGACAAAGAGCCTAATAAGTCAAGAAATATCAACTTGTACTTGGTCGACAGCTCATTAGGTAAACATGCTTACCACCATGATGACCTTAGTTTGATTTCTAAACTGATGTGGTAGAAGAAGATAATATGTTCTGTAAGATGTCCTTGGACCTCCACATTCACACTGTGTTGTGTTGGTGTCCTCACACATTCACACACAAAACACAAATAGGTAAATGGAATTAAAGAAAGAAAAGTATGAACTGTAGAGAAATTTCATGTCACAAAGAGTTTTAGACCCAGTAGATGTAGGAATTATGGAAAGTAATGTCAGGCTAGTAATGGTTTGCAGTGTGTGTGTGTGTTGGGTTATTTGTTTCTGCTTTGTTTTTTTTTTCTTCATAAGACAAACAGCATGTCTTACGAAGTGTCTTATAAACCTTTTGGATGAAATGATAACAATAAAGGTTTTTCACTTACCAACATGAGGAGAAAGAAAAAAGAAAGATAAGAAAAAATAACCTTCAAAACAATGACTGAAGGGACACAAACAGGACAAGCAATAAGAACATGGTTCTTGTTGCTTTGCTTTGTTTGTAAAGGACAAAGAAATGGGGCTGAAAATGAAGAGGACCTTAGTAAGCCATCCAAAAGAAAAGAACTGCCTAATCCTTAAATCTTCTTAAGGATTAAAAAAAGAGATTTAACTGTCTCTGAACTTCCTTTCCTCTCTGAAGATGATTCCATCTTACTTTATTTCTCTCGAGTTAGGGTCACTCAATGGTTTGCCAATATTCCAAACTGTATTGGCATTTCTCAGCCATGTTTCCTCCCTGTTTCTCTTGTGTTGGTATTTTTCTGAAAGCAGCGTTGATAAGGACCAAGGAACCTAGTAGCCCTGCATTTGATACACCGTCTATAACTGCTTTTGAAGTTTTACTCATGGAAGATTGAGAAGGAGAAGATTAACCATATGATGTCTTTGGCAAATCAATGTAAATTAGAGAAGAAGAGGAAAAGAAATAAAAATTGCACATGAAGATCGTTTAAGAACATGGATGAAACTGGATGAAGTATTCCTGGCAATTGAATCTGCTTGTGAAAGTGGTAACAATCATAGGGATAGAATACTGGTCAATATCAGCTAACTATGTTTACTGATTGGTGAAAATCAGAACTCAATATTATTCAGTAAATTCAAGTTTAGTAATAATGAAAAGAATCATAGACTTGACGGGAATCACCTCCTGATTAGCACATACATGCATACACACACATGCATACATGCACACACGAGCATGCCATGTACACATACTAAAATATATATGAGATTATATATGCATATATACATATATACGTATGTACACAGGTACATACATATGAGGTCACATATTAAACACATATATTTATATTATGAATTTTCCTTGATATTTTTAACTATTTTGACATGACGTTTTTAGTGAGATAGGTGATACTCCTGATGAATCCCTTTGCCATTGGAGAGTTTTGTAAAGCCATGATTTCATGCAGCTTGACTCCTACATAATTAACATCACAGAGATGGTTTTTATTGGCTCTACAAGTCCGTATGTGTAGCCAGTGCTGGATCAAGTCAGGCTGTTTTCTGCATGGGAATGCTATCCACGCCACTAACACGACTCTCTGATTCCTTTTCCAGCTGAAGTTCAGAGCTGCTACTATATGCCTGCCTTCCCTTCTTAGGGAGGGAGGGATCAGAGGATTAATCAGGCTACTCTTACCAAATCTGCCAGCCAGCCAGAAGCTAGCAGAAATGTTCCTTACTTTAAGTAACTGTTACAAAAGCAGACTCATTAAAAAAAAACAAACAAAAAAAACCATGCAGTATGTTAAATTATTTTAACCTAACATTAAAGATGGCAACTGCTCAACTTACATCTCTTTCGGCAGCTATGGCCTGTATTTATTATTTTTATAAATTACCCACAGAAAATAAATCCATTTCTTTAGACTTTTGACAGGTCATGTTCTTAGAATCACAAACATTTAGTGAATCAAAACAACTGTAGTGTTCTGTATATGTATTTTAATTTTATAATTTACCATGTCAATTTTTAAGAGGCTAACTGGTTACATATTATGTTACTACGCTTTAGATAAATTATTTACCTTTTGATGTATTTATTTGCTTTTATTTTTGAGACAGGGCTGGTTTAGTTAGCTCAGACTGGTTTCAAACTAACAATTTTCCTGGGTTGGGCTCCTGAATGCTGGAAATATGCCAGCAAATCTGTCTTAATATTGTTACCTAAACTAAATTCTCATGAGCTTCAATGTGAACAGGAAGTGTGAAGCAGGAAAAGCCTAGAAATATTATATACTTATTTTCAAATACTTTTTATAAATTTAAAATGATGGAGGAACGCTCAGGGGCATACGTGAAAGTGTGTGTCTGTGGGTCTGTGCCGCGCGCACACACACACACACACACACACACACACACCTCTCATTTCTACAGAGTAGATATTGGGCACTTTCAAACCATGTATGCTTTATGGGGTAGCAGGAGGAAAAGGAGAGAAAGTGCAGGGTGGGAGAGAATGTATAATGGAAACAAACCGATGCGACAGTGTTTTCCATCACGTCCAGTGTAGCTGGGCTGTAAAGCAAGGAGTACAATCAGAAGCAAAAGATAACCAAGGTCACAGATTGAGCAACTTCCCAAGTATGAACAAAAGCAAAATAACCCACAGCAATTACTGGAGCAGCAGTGCTTGCAAGGGTTATGGGCATTCTGAGATAGGAGAGGAGCTTTTGAAGGCTCTGAAGGAGTTTGAATAAATACCAGTCAGTTTTGAAATGGTGATTTAAGCTCCATGATGAGATTGAGTATGAAATATGGATGAGAATACTGCGATGACTGGACTTCTCCTCAGAACTGCATTGCAAATGTTGCCAATAAGATTTTCTTGATTTAATTCCTAATTTATGACCATGAGCAGTCCTTTTCTATTTCTGCTCAGTCCACCAACTTCTGAAAAATGCATATGAATCACAATCCAGTGCTTAGTGTATTTCACTGAAATGCTGGTGTGTTAAACATTACTCAATGGACAAAATTGTATTTAATAGATGAAGGTTAGGTTATATGTTGCTCTCAGGTGAATTGCTTTAGGTTGTAGTTTGTAGAAAACATTTTAACTATATATACTATGTATATATGATTACATGCTATCATGTATACATATAATATATATACACAGATATACACAGATATATACACATAATAATATAATTATATATAATATATAATTTTATATGTGATATATTACATATCATGTCATATATGTCATATATTACCATATTTATCATATATCATGTTTATCATGTATAACTTATATATGCCACACACACACACACACACCACACACAATATATATATATATATATATATATATATATATATATTAACACATATATATGTTATTTCCATTACTATAGACACCTTCACAACCAGTGTTGTCAACCTGTATGAGATTCAGAAACATAGCCTGTTCAATATGTTTATCACACCACCTGGCTTCATGACACAGATCTTATCACCTAATATTTTTTTTCCTTTCCTAAATCTACACCAGTCTTAGGTAATATCAACCTCATCAATCTATAAAACTTCTGTTTCATCATCATCAACATATCTATATTAATTATTTCCTAGAGTAATTTTCTTTGGTTGCCGATGACACCTTCCTCAAACAGGAATCTGATTTGGGTTAGCTGGCTCATTAATAGCTTCACTCACAATGCTTTCCTTCCTGTAGTCAGTAACTTCTCTTTGCTGTGACCAAATATCTGACAAGAAACTGAAGAAGAAAAATGTTTATATTTGGTTATGTTTGAGAGGACACAGTTACTCGGGCAGAAACCGGAAGGCATTTTGAACGAGTGGTTTCCTTGAATCCATGGAGGAGGTTCATAGATGAGCCGAGGTGCTCACTAGCTTTCTACAGTTTTGTTTGCTTGTTTGTTTGTTTTACAGATTTATTTATTTTATGTATGTGAGTACACTGTCACTGTCTTCAGACACACCAGAAGAGGGCATCAGATCCCATTACAGATGGTTGTGAGCCCCATGTGGTTGCTGGGAATTGAACTCGGGACCTCTGGAAGAGCAGTCTGTGCTTTTAACTGCTAAGGCATCCATCTCTCCAGCCACTTTCAACAATTTAAAATATCTTTTTAGTTCAGTATAGGACAAAGTCCAGGGGATGGAACTCCTCTGACTCCTCATTTATACCTCTCTGGAGAACCTTCACAGATAAAACACAGAAGTGTATCTCCTAGGTGATTCCAAATCCAGTCAACTTGAGGATAAAGGTGAAGCTTTCGTTGTCCTCTTTGCATGATCACTACTATAAATTTTCAGGATGCTGACCTTTGACCCTAAGTCTCCACCTGCTTAGATGATTATTGAAGATGGTGTTGGCAATTGTGGGAAAGCAGAACTGATTTACACCAGACTTTCATTAACAATTAATATGTTTTCAATTATTTTGAATCTGGATTTCCCGTCATTGTCCCTCCTTATTATTGAACCAAGTAATGACACAGTAGCCAAGGAAAGTACACAATTTATGAACAAAAAAGTGCAGAATATCAAGTTAATTTTATTTGTGCCTTCAAAGAACGAAACCTGGCATGATCACAAGAGTACTTCCTCAATCAATTTTTTTTTCATGCCCAGATGCCTGTAAGATAAACCTTTCCAAATCTACAATTTTATTCTAAATACCTTCTTCAGATGAGAATCTCATCACTGCAGTAGCCTGTCTCCTGGTGCCTGCAGTTAGCATTTCTGTGTACTTAGTGACCAAGTGTCACAGACCACAACCTCCATTCCCTCCTTTGATGGTAGTAATTTTAGCATCAATGAATCTATCAGTTTAAATGCTAGTGTACTTCTCTACTCTGAATTCTATCAGTGTAAGTTTACTCCTGATGGAACTGTCAAGAATATCTGATGGACAGAGTTGATCAGAGTATTGGAAAATAAAAAGTATGTAATGGCATTATTAAGAATAGAAATTCAATAGCTTTTTTTAAAAAAAAATCATATTTTTGCTATCCCATGGAACTGAATTAAGGGCCTATCAATCAATCAACCTGATAAGAGAGTAATTATTTTGAGATGAAACTCATCTTTTAATTTTGTCAGCCCTTTCTCAAGCGAATGGACATGTTGACAAGCTTGTTTTAAAATATTCATATTTTTTCCCTTTTTACACTGTTCTGTGAAATAACTAAGTTTGATTTTTTTTCAAAGCTAGGTTTGCCTTGGAATATCAATTCTTATTCCACACTGCTTAATTTCCCCAGTACGACAACTATAACATTTTTCTCCATCATACATATTATCAGTTGGAAGGTACTTTTGGGAATCTAGCCATCTTCTGTCATTTGTTTTGATGACTGTTTAGGTGTGGTCTGAATTCTCAGCTCTCAAATTAGAAATGGATGTCTATGATATAACTTGTTAAAAATTAAAACTTTAAAACTCGTCATTGTATGGAAGGTGTGAATAGAGAAAGGATCCTTTTGAATGTGGAAACAAGTAGTGGGTAACTGTTTAAGGACACAATTTTTCCTCATAAATAATATGACAATATTTTAAGGTGGTAAATATATGTCACTTGATAGAAAATGAAATCATTATTTTCAATTTTTTTAAATTTCTTTGAGATTTAGTTCTTAACAGAAATAAAATAATGTGTTTTTCCACGCGACGTCTATCGCATATGGTATATTATTTATTTGCACATTTATTTTAAAAAACATTTAAAGATTGAAATTAAAGAAGAAAATTATATAAAAATCTATAAATTTCTTTCATAAACAACAGCAGTAACTACTTACTTGCTACTTGCCATGGGACGGTAATGTAAAAAGTATTAAACTCCTTTATGTTAATTTGACCCCAAATACTTTCTAGAAAGATAAATATTTTTAACTCTTATGATTTGATAAATAGAAACATAAATGATATGTTCAACTTCTTATGATTTGATCCATAGAAACATAAAAAATTTACTGAACATGCTCAATTTTAGGGCACAGATTTCATTACGCAATTATTAGTTAGAAAATAAAAATTTAGTTATTTCACTATGTGCATTCCAATGTTTTGTTTGTTTGTTTTTGGTTTTTATAATTATATTTTGAGGAATTTTATACTCAACAAATTCTACCTTGGAGAAATTCTAGGGTTTATCTGTAAAAGTTTAAAAGAAAAATGAAGGCAAACTTAACAATCATTTGGTTTCTAGGGGGTGTCATCTTGCAATTGTTAACAATTGGATGTGATTTTAAGTAAATGTCTTGAAAATCACTTTATCAAAGTAAGTGGCTACCCTGTGGAGAACACTGCTCCCACAGAGTGGATGAGTTGGTAGGAATGACCGACCAGTTGTGAAATAAATTTCCCAGGATAGCATCACTTACAGACTTAAGAACAAGAATATTCTGAATGGAGTGAAAGTCTCAGGAACATTGCTTAGGATGACTGTAACATTCATAGAAGATGTAGCTACAGAAATCTTCGAATGCAAAGAGAGAACAAAAAGGAATCTCTCATGAAATATCAACAGACAGAATAATATGTTTGATATGATGTTTATTATAAGTGTATTCTTGCTACCCAAAGAACATGAGTGAAAATACACCATGCGTGTGGATATCTGCATGGATCTTAAACTTCACTGAGTCGTTCCCAGAATGATATATTCTATTTCTTTTGTTCATGTTATTCTGAGCTACAAAAAGGAGCCTATCTTTCATTCATGCCATTAATTTAAGTACCTGAGCTGCCAAATAACAATTCTAATTTTTAAAGCATTGCATTTATGTTACCAGTTATGGCAGGAGTGAGACATGGGGTAAGCAAAGGGTTTCGCGACAGCTTATAGATATTATTAAGTGATTTTTAAAACACATAAATTCGAACTTTCACCAGACCAGTGTCGATGCGATGTTGATGTTCTTGTCAGGTCCCTGTGTTCATTTGAACTGAAAAACCCTGGTGCAATGCCAAAGTCACGGTCTTTAAAGTAATTTTCTACCTGACTTATTTATTCATATTAATAAGAAATGTATTTTGCTGTAGTCACTTGTGGCAGCTGAAACAGCAAAACACAGAACCAGTCCTGGATGATCTAATTTGTACCTGCCAACACAATGCTTCTTCCAGTTACAATCAACTACTGTGTCAGCACCAGTGAGCTTCTCTGTAATGTTTAATGAGAAAAATGTAGGGGAAGAATATCAAGAGTGGTTTTTATCAGGGTTCAATTTTCCAGCCCACTTACAGCCACACATTCCCAGGGAACAAACAAACCTCAGGTAAGGGTGAAAACAGCTAATCCTTGTGGTTTCTCATGTCAGACATGAGACCCAGGTAGACAGATGCAGAGGGAGATGATGTGGACATTAACAGTTGTCAGGCCACTCAGAAATGGGAGTGATAGAAGGATGATCAACCCGCTAGGATGTTTTCCCTGAGATATTCACAAGTTATGTATGGCAAAAAGGGACATACAACCTTACATGGCTTCTAGTGACTCCAAAGACCCATCTTAGGCCATTTCTTTCCAAAAAAAAAAACAGTATGGGAAACATTAATGAATGTGTAATGTTTGCTACATAGTAGCAATAGTTAAGCACATTTGTCCAGTCTGGTTCCCACTGGGAAGCACTGAGGACAAACAACGTCACACATGGAAAGAAAAGGTTGAGGTGTTGACTAGAAGCAAGATTTTAACACAGAGGTGAGAGTCAGACAATTACGTGGCCATCCTCATGGAGGCCCAGGGTTTAATTTCCATAAGGGCAAGAAGGAAGCAAAGCATCAAGTTGAGAATCTTAAGTACATGCAGTTCCACTGAGTCAAGGATTCATGCTTTCCATATAAAGAAAGTTTTTTTTTTTTTTTTTTTTTTAATTCTGATGAGAAAAAAAGAAAAAAAAAACAAGGTTCAAGTTAGTATATGATGTATGGGGTTTAGCAATGAGAAAGGATGTCTTCAGATTCAGGCAAGGATCACAGGCCCTGATCAGTGCCACTCCATCCAAGGCATAGCTTTTTTCCACTATTTTTGCTGTCACATACCAGGTGATTAGACATCTTTAGTTGTGGGGATGGTTTTCATAAGCTCAGCAAATGTCTACATTTGAGAATGCTATTTCTTGTGCTAATACCTTAAAACTTAATGTTTAAAACTGCACTAAATAAAGTGTAATCTATGTGCTTATAATACTAAAAGGAAAGATATTAGGTGTTTTCTGAACCTATGTAAAATTGTATATTAAGTATACAGGACAAATGAGAGCTTTTCTCCTAGATGTGCAGGTTTTGAAGAACAATTTCCACACAATGCGTAATCTGCTCTACACATAATGTCACTGACTACAATAGAATTATTTCTGACATCCCTCAGAAGTCCAGGCCTCAATATGCATCCTGGAAACTGAAATTCATGGTTGGTGCGTGCACTCATAAATGTTCTCAGGTTTTATACTGCAGAAACAACATGTGCCATAAACACAGGTCCCCCTGGGGCTTCCACAGTACTAAGTGGTAACTCTCAGGGAAGCGATGTGTTGGGACATTCCGTTATGCAGTAACTTTAATGAATCGCCTGATTGATGACCAATGTAAATTCGGAGTTGGCTGCCTTCCCAGAATGCTTCCTAGCATAGTAACACAGTCGACACAGGAGGGCAGCAGTTTGAAGAATTGGGGGTGGGGGGGGCGCAGGGGAGGAGAGGAGAAAAAGAATTTTGGGCCAAAGCATGAAGATATAATAGATGCCGAGTTCCGTGGCAGGTGCTAGACCTCATGCAGAATATAAAAAGTGAAACGCTAAAAATGAATGATGGGGCCTTGCTACCTCCCTCCTGTTTAGAGCTCCAAAGGCCTCTAGAAATGGTCTTGGCAGCCATGAACAGCATTTATTAGGAGATTATTTTTTTAGAGAGCTATGCTGGTGGTACACATTCCATATCAAAAAAAAAAAAAAAAAAAAAAAAAAAGGACACAAGAGAGTTTTCTAACCTCCAACCGAGCAACGCAAGTACAAAAGGCAGTGGAATAAACTCCATGCAGTTGAGACATACATTGGCCGGGTATTCTCTCTCTCTCATAAGAGGGCCGGGGAGGCTAATGGTTACAGAGTGGAAGAATGTATTTGAGTCGAACAATAACCCCTCATCTTGATGTTGAAAGGGTGCAAGTTACAGGAGGCAGCTGTGATACATGCACTGGGAGTGGCAGTCTATAGCCACGCACAGTCTGGCCCAGGAGGGCAACAGTCTAGCATGAGCATTTTGGGCCAGGAGATGCTGAGGGGTTTGCCATAGAAAGCCACATGGGTGGGGTACTGGAGACAATTAGCCAACTCACTGGTCACAGTTTCAGGATCTCAAGAGAAGAGTCTTCAAAGTTTTTTTAATCCTTTCTCTATCTCTTTAGTATCCCTCTCCCTATATCTCTCCTTTCTTTCTCTCACTTCTAATAATTCCCTCTCATACACATCACACATACATACATATATATATACATACACACATACATTAAAGTGTGAATTAGGGATTGTTCCTTTCTAATCACTATCTATATAAATGCTACATAATACCTAACATTTCCCCTGCTGTGTTTCCTTGGTTTTGGATGCTCGTTTTCAAGCTCACTGTCCTGTATAATATCTATGCTTTAAGGATTTCATGTATTTCTTATACATGTCAATATTCAAGTTATCTTGCAGCTATTTTAGAAGGATGCTATGTAGCCCAGGCTACCCTCAAAAATCACTGTGTCTCCAAAATGACCTTAATTTCTGATTTTTCTGCTTCAAATTCTACAATGTTGACATTGCAAGTGTGTGTCACCTTGCTTACATTATGTGCTGGGCTGAAATCCAGGGCCTTGTCCATTCTACATAAGTTCATTGAAAACTGTTTAAAAAGTTAATAACACAGCTATGGGTGTTGCTAGCTTTTTAAAACTATATTTCATTCAGCATCCCTTACAAGTGCTATATTTCTGATTTCCTTTTCTTACCAAGTCTGGAGAATGGGTATGATGAGTTGTTCTTATATGGTAACAAATTTATTTCATCAAGGCTCCACCTCTTAAAAATTCTATAATACCCCTGAACATCACCACCAGTTAGGGACCAAGTGTCCAAACATATGAGCCTATAGCAGATATTTCTCTTATAAATGACAATCTGTGCTAGATGGATTTACTAAGGCATATTTTTTTCTAGGTTGTGGAAACTATACCATTTTGCTGTTTAGCTCCTCAAGTAGTTAAAATCACATGGTCTCTAACAAGGGTTCAGTTATTTTCTTGCAATAGCATGGGAGCTAAGCTGATGACAACAAATGCTAGATTTACTTTGCACATCTTTGTAAAATCAACTCGACCCCAGCTTACTACGGCACTTCTGGACTCCATCAGAGACCATGAACTTAAAACTGAGACTCCTAGATTTTCTAGGGACTTAGCCTATGAGGCACATTTAAGGGAGAAATAAGTATCGAAATTCCCAATTCCCATTTGCAGATCTGACATGTAATAGCAGTGTATTGCTTTGCAAATCGGGCTTTCTGCTTTGTCTTTAGTCACATTTACCCAAATTTCTTAGGGGAGAATATTATTGTCCCCTGGAATTGCTTCATGGAAATGGTGTTAAAGAAGTTATTTTAAAAGTCATTTCAAAAACAGGGGTATCAGCAAATCTGAGGGTTTAGTTGCTAATAGCCAAAGGCCTCGTAAAGATCTGTTGGGGGCTATGTCACTGAGAGAGGTGGATAGCTGTAGGTACTGTTTTCAGCTGTGAGCTTGAGTATGAGTAAGCAGGGGAGAAACAAAGATTTAGCATACTCCATTGCCAGGGATGCTGGGAGCCTGCCAAACACGCAGGGCGAGCTGTAGTCTGTATTCTACTCATTTGACTCTCTTCACTGTAACATCACCTCTGCTGCTAACAAAGGGAAGTTGTGTGGTGAAATCTGCAGCAGGCATCCCATCTGCCTAAATCATGCTTTCCTTCTTTCTTACAAATAGTGGTAAACAGGTCAAATCTCTGTTTTGCAGGTGAGTTAGAGAAACAGCATATTAATTTTGCAATGAGTCGCAAACTTTTAGTTCAATGCTCAGTATTGTTTGGGATTACATATTCGAATCAGCTATGACATCTAATTTGTGTGGTGTGTGTATTTAAATGCACTACTAATTAAAACACTAGAAAATGTAAACAAAATATTGATAAGATTAAAAAAAAAGTATAACACACCAAGACAAAGTAGTCGTTCTTGGTAATATTTATCTAAATAAATTTTGGAAAATTATTTAAATTACAGAAAACGTGAGTGCAAGAGAGATCGCTCAGCAGCTGAAGTCACACTGTTCTTCAGAGGGACTTGAATTTGGTTCTCAGCACTCAAGTGGGGTGACTCCTTGTTGCCACTATAGTTTCAGGAGTTCTGATGTCCTCTTATGATGTCCATGGGCAGTTGTACTCACATACATGTTCACACACATGGACAAACACACATGTAGTTAGTCTTTCGAAAGCAACTCTAAATTAAACAGAACATGATAATAAATGCTGAATTAAATGTATATTTACACTACATTTGAAATAAGTCTAGTATTTTACTGCAGAGTTCAATAAAATATATGCCTTATTGCTCTAAAAAATGTAAATGTCTTCTTATCTCTTATAATACAGCTTGCGAGGTGAGTAGCTGCTGGCATTCTAACACATGACTTGTTGTCTTGATATTTCAGGACAGGGAGAAACAAAACATATATTGAACTGCTTGTGCTGACCCATACCTGAAACCTCAGCACTGGAGATTTCAAAGCTAGCCTGGTCTATATAATCAGCCTGGGGTCCTTGAGACTTTTTTTTTTAATTAGTGCATTTTTTTATACATAAAGTTAGAAGAGAAAAAAACTTAATTTTATAATATTAGCCTTGTCTCTATTGTACAAGAAGTGTACTATCTGGAGCAATTAGCTATCTCCCAGCAGCTTCTAAAGTGAAGCAGAAGCTATGCCCCAAAGCTCCTCTATAAACATGCAAATCCTTTGCCTGAGGGTGGAGGACTTTCTCAGTGCTGCCCTTCTAGAACATTCCAGTCTGCTTCCATATAGATTCTCAGTTCAGGAGGGAGTCATAGCACAAAAAGAGACATTTCTTAAACACTCTCAAGAGGGGCTCTATGATTCTGATTCTCTGTAGCTCTATTTCTATGTGAATTTTTCTGTGTACATAAATTACTTTTTTGTGTGTGCATGTGTGTGTGTGTGCGTGCACATGTGAACTAGAAAGTAATATTTAGCAGTACACAGAAGGAAAGGAAATTCTCTTTCTAATCTGGCCTTGGTAATTAATAGAGTCTAGTATGCAGAGTGCTGGACCAGAAACAATGGGAGAGCAACATCCAGTAGAAGGTGAAAATCAAAACAGGAACAATAAGCCTCCTTTGTAGGGAAGACAGGGAAGGATCAAATACACAGGCTGTCTTGTTGTTTTCCTGTCTGTCTAAGTCAACATAGACAAAGTGATGTGGCTTCATATCCACTTTCTCAGACTTTTACCATGCCACACATACACAAACACATACATACATACATACATACATACACATATACACACATACACACACATACATGCAAAGACACATACACACACATACAAACACATACACATAGTATATCGGTGAGACTCTCTCAAAACTGACATTGTACTCCATTTATTCATCACAGTACTACTAGGGAAAACTGTGTACATAATTTCCACTTTGCATGAGAGGACATTGATTATTTAGGGCAAAGTACCTACTTCTACCTGTCATTCCTTCACACATATGAACATACCATGATTTCCTGTCTAGGTGTTCTGGAAATGGGAGTGTTAGACTTAAGTCAATTTTAGAAGATCAAAAATTGGGAAGTAACGTCATCCATAAACACTGAAGAACAGAAAATGCTTGCTAGCTATTTACAAATTGATTGAGGCAGTGTTAAAATATTGTTAAGTATAAATTATTTGATATAAAATAATATTTTATTATTTTGGATATAAAATCTGTTGAAGTAGTAACTGTAGCTATCAAGGATTTTGATGGGGCAATTAATTTAAGGGCATGTGTCATAGTCACAACAAAACTGTGAAGACTGAAGAGTCCCAGAACATCTTTGAAGTTGGAATTACCTTTGGCATATGTACATTGACAGTGTCTCCCTGTAATGTTCCCACAGTCTTACTACACCTTTTTCTGGTAAATTAGTTTTTTTCCCATCACTTGTTATATTAAAATTAAATATCCACTCACATTTGCAAGATAGTACAGAAAGCAACCATGTACGCTTGGCACAGTTTTCCCCCGTAGTACCACAGTGAATAACTGGAGGACAATGTCAGTTTTGAGAGCGTTTCATTGATGTACTAGCTAGGAAGTAAGGGTGTGTCTGTGTATATAGGTCTGTGCGTGTGTGTTTGTATGTATGTGTGTGTATGTATGTGTGTGTCTTCTTCTCATTTTATGCTCTGCATAGATTCATGAAAGTACAACCACAGTCACAACACAAAAGTATTCAATACCAAGTATTCTTCTAAACATTAAGCTTCTGAAATTTCACACACTGCCTTTCCACAACCTCCTCTAACCCTGTCAGCAGCAAATTCAGAGTCCACTAAGTGTTTATATTTCAGGACTATCAAATGTAATCATACAGTGCACAAACTGTTGGGACTGATATTAAAATGCTATACTTTTCTACAGTTTCATTCCTGCAGCCCATTACCAATTATTAGAGGTGGAACAGATAATGACTTTATACGGAGGAACAGTGTTTCTTATTTAGGGTGGTCTACAGCTTATGTCACTATTTCTATGTGGCAGGGTATTTTGAGTGCTTTCAGTTGTTTACTATCACAGATAAAGTTGCTATGAGTAAATATAGGGCTGAAGACAGGCTAAGAGAAGTTTTAGAAAAAAAAAATGGTGTCATTGACATTATAAAGTGCCTTGAAAATCCTCTTTGTAGGATTTTGGATTTAAGGACATACTAGTTGACAAGAGTGACACATGCCTAACCAGGAAACTTGCAATTATCTACCTGGTGACATTTATGAGTAAATGTCTAGCAACCAAGGGCTCTCATGTAATTTTCATTCGTTGCTCAGGTAAAGAAGAGATAACATTGAGTCTTCCAGCCATATGTTCCAATCATGATCCACCACTATGCTTCTTGCTATGTTATGGATTAGTGCATGTATTTTTCTAAAGGAACCCAGTTCAACAGCCAGCTTGGGGTATCAAAGCTACTTAGCATTTGTTACCAAATTCATAGTCTGCTTTTGAATTAGAAATTTGTGGTCATGTGAATAGGAAATAGTTATCATCTTAATCTTTTTGTCTTTTTGAATACAGATAGATAGATAGATAGATAGATAGATAGATAGATAGATAGATAGATAGATAGATAGATAGTGCTAGATAGAAAAAAAGTGGTAAGGTTGGCCTCAAACTAGCTTTATAGCCAATAAAGATTGTAAACTTCTGATCCAACTAAGTGCCAGATTATAGGTGTTGACTGCCATACTTAGTTCTATGTGGTTCAGGGAATGGAACCAAGGGCTTTAGGTATGATAGGCAAGCACTCTACCAACTGATGTTCTGAAGAAAAAAAAAACATAGCAGCAACTGAACCATAAAAGTGAGGTTCTTTATGTTCATCTGGACGGTCAGTTGCTCTTCGTAATGCCATCCTTGATACATCTCTCTGTAAACTCTGTCCGACACTTCCAACGTCTTACGAGGACATCCACCCTAGCAACCTATTAGTAGTATCCAGGAATCTATAAGCATAATTCGGTTTAATTCAGCTGGATAAAATAATAACAGGCCACTTGAATTGTGAAAGAATTAGCCCAAAGATGACATGGACAAAACAATTCAAGGAGCCAAGACAACACTGTGTGTCACCAACTTCCCATGAGAATTTGCTTCAACTTTATTATTAATGTCTATCAAAAACTTTATATAAATTATATTACTATATTAATAGTCAACATTGTATTATATATTTATATTATAAGATAATATTAATGATCAAGTCATAATGCTTAAGTCAGTTTATTGTATTTTGGGAATTACCTTAAGGGGGACAGACACCACATACTCTGGCTTAAGTGAAACTGGACAAGAAAGCTTTGCCTTTTTATGTCCTGTGTTACTGTCCAATCAATGCTTCACTGACCATTTAGAATTTTAATTAAAATACTTTTACCTTGATGATATAAAAACATTGATTACTGCTATTCTTTTCAGAGAGCTGGAAGCTTTGCTCAAGGAGTGAAAAACATCAGTCTCTGCCTCTCTTATGATGTCCATCAATCTTGTTTAGTCTCTGTCTCTTCTGATTCCCCCTTTCTTCATTGATTTTATTTTGCAGGGCTTTTTTTTTCATTTTATTCAAGCTTTTGAGTAATAAAATGGATGTGGCACTCAGTCTGAACACCCTATAATCAGAACCACAGCTCTTCTGCATGGTGCTGACTCAGCAAAGGCTCCTGGCTAAGATCTCTTTCCCTCTGGCGCAGCTCTATTCACAGACCAACCCTTAACTCCGTGTGCCTGAAGACAAATAGGTCAGTGTGTCCATATATTCTAATCATGTTTTCCCTTTGTCTATTTGGAAAGCAGTATTTGATGATTTGTGTTAAATTTCATAGGAAGGTATAAAGGACGAAAGAGAAAGGGAGAAAGACAGGGAGGGAGACAGGACAAAAGCAAGCAGACACTCCAATTCTCAAACAACATCCTAGAATCTAAGAAGGATGTCAAAGCAAATGAAAGCTTTAGATGTTATAGCACACGTGCTCCAAACTAAACCCTTTTTCTTCATATAAGCATTCTTTTCCAGGCAAAGATCATGTGGACAAATGTCCTTGAGATTTGAAGTATTGGTATAATTATGTTAACGTTATTTTATTCATATGACTTAGGTTATCTAAGATAAGGGTAATTAGGGGTTTGGGTTACATCTGTCTCGGATCCATATTTAAAAATTGTGTTTAAATTTGAAAAAACATTTTTCTATCATTATTTTAGGATGTTCATCAAGAGCATTGGTGACAAATGCTTTGTTATATTTGTAATATATGTAAACTTGGCATATACATTATAAATAAAAACAGAAACATCTAGAGGGCAGTTTATACCAAATAATAAAGAGCAGGACAGAGATTTGAGTGCCTATTAGGTGATGTGCTCTTTATTAATAGTAAGCACCCATGACAATCTTCTATGGAAACTCTTTGGAATAAAAATTCCCTGTATTTTAATAGTGCATCTCACCACATGAACACTATATACTGACAGTTCAACCAAAAGCAACTGTGAAGAGTCAAGCAAAATGGAATTTTAAAAGATTCCCAAGAACATTATATTACTTCACTTAAGGGGTAGCATCAGAAGATTTGGCTCTAAAATGTGATCTCTTTTTAAAATCTCATTATTTGTGTGTGTGTGTGTGTGTGTGTGTGTGTGTGTGTGTGTGTGTGTTGTGTGTATTCAGGGGTGGGTGGAGCATTAGAGTGTGAATGTACCAGTGTATATTAGAGAGAAGTAGAAGAAGAAAAGGATGTGAGAGAGAGAGAGAGACAGAGAGAGAGAGAGACAGAGACAGAGAGAGAGCCTATGTGATTGAAAGAGAAGCAGTGGGTGGGGGTGGAGTCCATGCCATGGCTCTCAGTGCGTCTTTGTAATGTCCACTGATGCAAGAGGGATATCTCAGGTCAAACAAAATTCATCCAGTGGACTTCAGGTGCCTGTCACATTTTATGTTTTCCTCTCCTCCCATATCCTGTGGGTTAGAAAATGCTTCTAGAGTGCCTGATATTTGGAAACATTATATGCTGGTTTTCACAGTCTCAACATAGATTACAATAATTGCACTATAAGATATTTGCTCTTAACCTGGGAATTTTCTGTTAAGATAGATATGGACGAGACCTTGACATTAACGTAGCTCTCACGACCCAGCTTGCTTCGGTCATAGCATAAAGATGTAAAGTACAGCATGGTATCTCTGTTAGTTGGCTTGTTTCCACAAAAATCCTAAATCAAAAAAACTGAAGAAGGGAGGAGAGCCTCTCTTCAGACCTGAGGAAATCAGAAATAAAAGTCTTACTTCAGAAAAGAACTCTCTGGTAGAAATGTAAAACTATGTTTACAGTGGAATTTATGAACTATAAGAGTTTTCAAGAGCTATCTCAACTTAGTTTCAGTTTTCTTTATTTTCTGAGTACACTTTGATTTGGGAGAAGTCTTTACTGAGGAAATATTTCATAGCAGAAAAAGTTCATAGCACATGTGGACTTCAGGTAGTCATGTTATTGGGAGGGAATCGGTTGAAAGAATTTATTAGCCAGCAATCATTTTTTAGAAACATTTTTGGGACATGGGGAAGTCTTCTTAAAATCTTAAGTGTTTAGGACACAAACTAATACAAGAAGATGTCTAGTCTCCTTGTGTTAATGGGATTTTCCTTATAATAAACTAAGATGGTTTCATGGGATGTAATTAGTGCTTTCAGTCAACACACTCATTTCAGAGCAAAGGGCAAATCAAAAGAAATGTCTATAAATGGGTGTATATTTATACCAGACTACACAATTATTAGAAAAGTAGAGCTAGAAAACTGAGGTAAATAAACTATTAATTATCACCCAATTATCCACAAATACAGGATCGACGTCACTATTTGCTAAACACCAGCAATGAAAAGCTGGCAGCTCCATAGCTGTTGGAGAAATCCTCCATTTTCCTCAACTACTCCTCCTTATCCTCAGAACTCACAGACTTAGTTAAACTGCTGAATGAATTATCCCAATGCCATGCTACTACCTCTAAGGCATAAATTTTGCTTTTTTCTTTGTGCAGAAGAGAGGACTCCTGGAAAACCAAATGTGATTAAACCTGGAATTTCTATTACACTTGAAGAGTGTTTGTAGTCTTCAGGGCTAAGTTTTCAGGACCAATGATACATAGATAGCCTTGACCCAACATTTCTAATTCACACTAGTGAGATTCTGAGCAAAGAGTCAGCTAATATGCCTTAGGCTATCGATTGTAGAAAGAGTGAAATAACAAATATGTATTGTTTGGGGTGATGACAGTTCAGTCAACGATTAGGTCACAGAAGAAAACAAGTGCAATTTACCAAGTTCATTTGATAATGATCAGGACTATTAATGCCAAGAGTCAGAAACATTAAAAAAAAAATCCTAAATTTCTGTAGAAATTTAAAACAGTGAATCCAAAATTCAAGTACAAAGAAAATAACCAAAAGTAGTTGATAGTGGGTACAAAAAGTAGGATATGCATTATTATCTTCTCTCTGTGTGTCTCTTTTCTTCTTTCTCTGTCTCTCTTGTCTGCTTCTGTCTGTCTCTATCTCTGTCTATCTTTATGTCTTTGTGTCTGTCTCTCTCTGCCTCTCTGTCTCTCTCTTTGTCTCTGCCTCTCCTCTCTCTTTCTCTCTCTCTCTCTCTCTCTCTCTCTCTCTCTCTCTCTCTCTCTCTCTCTCTCTGTCTCTCTCTCTCTCTCTCTGCTTCCAACTAGTGGATCAGATATAAGCTCTCAGGTACTGCTCCAGCCTCATACCAGCCTGCCTGCTGCCATATGGCACACTCTCATAGTCACAGACTCCTGCTATGAAGCTATGAACAAACCCCCATTTAAGTGCTCTTTTATAAATTGCCTTGGTCATGATGTCTTTTCATAGCAATAGAAATACAAATAAGACAGCCGCAAAAGTTAATTTATTTGATTACTGTGAAATAAGACTATAGAAAATCCACATAGGGAAATTTTACATTAATTTTTATCTTAACAATTTATCAACAATGAATTTCATATAAATATTCCATTTAAACATGAAAGCAAAATGTAGTTTCTATGTAACACCTTGAAACTTAGTGTTATGTTGAGTGATGCTAGTCTACTTTGACAGGATCTAGAATTAACTAAGAGACAAAGTTCAAGACTATATGTGAGAAATTATTTAAATTAGTTGTGAATGATTTAAGTTAGTCAGTGAATGTCTACAAGAGTTATCTTAATTTGGTTAACTGAGGAGGAAGATGTCTTCTAGATGGATGTACTATTCCTTGGATTTAATGCCTGGGCCATATAAAAAGATGGATGATAACTTCAAAAAAAGTACCTGCTTCTTCTGCCTCAGTGTCAAATCAATGTGGCCAGCTGCTTCAAGCTCCTGTTGCCTTGACTACCCTATCATGATGCACTCTGCCTTTGAACCACAAACCAAAATAAATAACCTCTCCTTCTCTCTTACATTGCATTCATGGGGGTAGTTTAACACAGCAACTAAAAATGTAGCTCATAGACCCAGGATTTCTCTCTCCTTCTTTCTTTTCTTCTTTTGGATGAGACAATTTTTTCAATATTTGTATTTTTATATGATAAATGATATAGGTACAGGTATATTAAAAATATATAAGATAAATGCCTTTGTAGGTTAATGCCTAGCAATTTTGGGGGAGAGCAGTTTTCAGGTTGTTTTTCTTTTATTGAAACTATTTTTTCCCTCACATAGTACAGTCTTGATTGGTGTTTCTTCTTCTCCTACACTCCACGTTCCTCCCTCCTTCCTTTCTCCCATCTGGATTCTGCTTTTTCTAACTCTCACTAGAGACCAAACAGGCTTCTAATGGATTATAATACTACTAAAAAAATAAAACAAAAATTAACATATCAGAATAGAACAGTTCAGAAAAAGAACATAAAGAGCCCAAGGAAAGTAAAAGAAATATATTTACACTCAAGGTCCCAGTGTTTTGCACATTTAGGAATCCTATAAGAACACAAAACTGGAAGCCATTATATATACTCAAAGGACCTACAGGGTAAAAAGACAGAAAACAATATATAGGAAATTAAATTAAAAATAAAATGAAATAAAAACAACAACAATGCAAAAAGCTCTGACACAACATTATGAGACAAGGGATCTGCGTAGACACTAATGGTTCATTCCTCAGGAGGATGGGAATCTATCTACCTCAAGATCCAGCCATACTACTTTTGGGTGTATACTGAAAGGATGCTTCATCCTACCCCAGAGACACAAGCTCAACCACATTCATTACTGCTCTATTCATCATAGCCAGAAATTGGAAACAACCTACATGAAGATGGATAAAGAACAAGTGGAACATCTACATATTGGAATATTACTTAGCTGCTGAAAAAAAATGACAGCATGAAATTTGCGATAAATGGATGGAACTTGGAATTTTATCCTGATTGCAGTATCCAAGATCCGGCAACTATTTCTTTAAGAGGCTACAAAATGCACTGATATTAAAACAAAGGCACACTTATACCGGCTACATTGAAACAAAGATTGCTTCCAAATATACCACTGATGGAAATATTTGCATTGAAAATACATACATTTTGACCTCCTGACTTCTTTAAATGAATAAAGACATTAAGAATCAATTTGTAGAATCATAGAACTCATTTTGAAAGAAAATATATCTCTTAAATAGGTGTTCACACATTCCATATGATCAATACAAACATCAATTTTTACATTTTGCACATTTATAAAGAAAATGTATATTGTAATATGTTACCACTGAATATTGAGCTAGATTGTGTGGGACCTGGGAGCCACGGAACTGTGGGTGAGGGATGCCCAAACCCTAGAAAACTTGAGCTGAGATTGGCAGGGGTAAAATCATTCCTCCCTTGCCCCAGGCCTTCATGTCCCAGCACTCTTACCCCTGTGACACTACCTATGCCCTCACTGGAGGAAATCATGTAGCCCAGTAGCCAGGTTAAACTTCCTCTTCCCTTATAAGGTCATGTCCTTATAAGGTCAGCACCTGGAAAGCAGATGAGGCATCCCCAGAACTCTGGCCTGGCCAATGATGTTCACTTATCCCATATCTCCTTCTCATTCCCCAAAGATTTAAATAGTCTTTGTCTCCCCCTTTCCCCATTAAAATGAACTGTCTGATAGTACTAGATTTCTTAACCTAAGAGTTGTTTCCTGGGTGTTTTCAAAATTTATATAGTCAAAACACTTGTTTAAATTTTGTAGTAGGTATGCTATCCTAGTAAAATAACTGTCAATAGAAAACTCAAGTAAGTGTATATTTGTTATAAGTCAAATATAGTTCCTTAAGTAGAATCCATTTTCTCTCACTAAATACTGGGTCACCTGCAATCTCCACAAAGTTAAACACACACACACACACACACACACACACACACACACATGCACTCACACACTTCACTGAATTCAAATGATGCTCCTAAGACACAGTTGATGATACAGTAGCAACTCCTTCTTATTATTCAAATATCTGTTTTGTTAAACTGTGCTATGTCCATAAGACTGCATAGGAGAAATTTGAAATATATATTGGCGATTAATTGAGGTCATATGTGGATCCACTATAACTTTGCAGTGCATGGTAATTCATAGTTAAGATTCCTACCTCTTAAGTATTCCAACTGTGTTCAGCCCCTTTCTACAGAGTAGTCTAGAACTGGTGATTCATATGTTGTGAACAAAATATCACAAAAGGCTGCTAACTTTGGTTTGCCATATATGCTGGTCTCTTCCCTTATATGTGGTCACAGCTGGTAGATCTGTCTGAAGTTTTATTAGATAATCTTTGGAGAGGCATCTATGACAAAAAATTGCAGTTAGCTCCCATCCAATGGCCAGTCTAGCATTCCAATAGGACTGTGTTGCTACCTGATGCTCATAGGATCTCAGACTTAGAACTTTTCCTAATTGTGCCCTCCGACAACAAATACAATGCCATATTGATTGCAGATTTGTGACATCCTTCACCACAGAACCAAGCCATGAAACAGCCACATTTCTGACTCAGTGAAAAATAAGACATAATTCATATTGTTGCTTAAAAGAACATAGCTTGAGGATTATTACATAGCAAAAGCTAAAGATGTTTAAAATGTTTGAAAAGTATATGAAATTGCTATTTTTATCATTCTTTAACATGCTTATTTTATAGTTTTATGGCAGATAGTTATGTGTTGGTACATGCTTACATGCATGTGCTTGTGTGCAAGGGAAGTTAGAGACATGGTGTTTTTCCTGATTAGCTCTCCTTATCTGTTTTTGTTTGTTTGTTTGATGGTTTTGTTTGTTTGTTTGTTTGAAACAGTGTCTCTCATTGAACCTGTAGCTGACCAATTAGTGACTAGACTGGTTGACCAGAAAGCTTTAGGGATTGGCTTATCTCCTCATTCCTCTGTGCTTTGGTTAAGGATACCAATGATAACAGCAAGCATTTTTCCCTACATGCTGGTGATTCAAACTCATGTTCTTAGGTTTATGCAACAGGCTTTCTACTGACTGGGCAATGTCTCCAGTCCTCACAAGTTCTGTTTGTGAACTTTGCATTGATGATATTAGGATAAATATAAACATATCATTAAACTTGCATTTGTTTGTAATATACTCTCTATATATCAGGAATTATTATATGCACCTATATGCTGAATAATTCAGTCATCTGCCCTATTTATCTAAAGTATACTTTACTTCATCTGATGCACCCATTTCCTATTTTTGGTATTTGAAAATAAGGTCATTCTGGTTAATGAAAAAATGAAGCAAACTTTATATCTCTCCTTGTGCTGCCTGGAGTCTTATTTGAGGTGACTGAGAGGTGCATATTTTCATTTATCTTTTCTTAATCCTTGCAACTTAAGGAAGACATGGGGAGAAATCAATCAAGAAAATGAGACACAGTAAGGATTAGAAACACAGAAGTCAGAACTAAACACAAATTTTCTTAATAATCAAGCCTATCTTCTTAATATATTCTTATTTTCCCTAGATAAGTAAATTCTTACAGAATTAGGCCAATCTAATACAAAAATAATAAGGTATAAACATAAAGCACAGATATAAATTCTTAGAAATGTTACACTGAGACTAGTTATACTGTAATAAAACAGACAGACCTAACATATCCTGGAGTTGTGGCAATTATCTAAATATTTGGTAATGTTTAATCTCCAAGCCATTTTTGGAGGGCTTCAATGAGTAAATACAATCTCTTCTTTTCGACTCTCATCTGGTACTCATCATGAAATATACAAACTTTGCAAAATCTTAACACAAGATCCTTGATAAGCATCAATGTAAATGTAAAATCATCGTAATAATTTTTTCCTTCACACTGGTACCCAGTTCTCACCCACTCTGTCCCAGTTGATATAATACCCAGAGAAACTCACATGCTTTTCCTGCTCTTCTTTCTACAATGCCCACACTCATTTGGTTTGGTTTAGCTGGAGACTTTCTAGGTTTTTTTCATTTGGACAAAGTTAGGTCACACTAAGATCAAGCATGCAAATATACCACACAGTTATAAGAGACAGAGAGATGTATAATCTATGGATATGTTGAAAGGCTAGGGAAACTGCTTATTATATCTCCCTATGAAAGGATAAGATGTATTAGCTGAAGCTCTTGTGTACCTAATGTATATCTAGGTGTATCTAATCCAAAGATGTGCTGGGGGGAGGAAAACTTTTATTTTCTATCTATAGAAGAATATCATATATTTGGCTTAATTATATTTCTGCTCCCATGAAAAGACACCTGACAAAGATAATTTATACAAGAAAACAGTAAACTGGGGAGCTTGCTTACAGTTTTAAAGGGTGAGCCCACTGCCATCATGTCATGGAGCATAGTAGTAGACAGGCAGGCAGCCAAAGAGTAACTAAGAGCTTATTTCTGATTTGCATGGTAGAAGCAGAGACACACAGAGAGGGGGGAGAGAGAGAGAACAAGAAGACAGACAGCAACAGAGAGAGACAGAGACAGACAGAGACAGAGAAACAGAGAGACAGAAAGGGAGGAGGAGGAGCAAGAGAGAGAGGGAAGAGGAGGAAGGAGAGAGAGAGAGAGACAGAGACACACACAGAGATAGAGAGAGGAGGAGCAAGAACAAGTGAGAGGGGGAGGAGGAGAAGAGGAAGGAGAGAGAGAGACTTGCTCCTCCTGAAGGGAGATGGAGGGGGAGTGAAAAGTGAGAAGAGGTAGGGAGAAGTTGGGAGGAGTAGAAGGAGAGACACTCTACAGTTGGGATGTACTGTATCAGAGAATTCTGTTTTCAACAACAACAGTAATAGTAATAAAAAACAATAAACAACTTTTGCCTAGCTAATTTTCAACTTAGAATTCTGAGGCTACTGTATTCCAATTTTAAGGGCAGTATTGAAGGTTCAAGGATGCTATTGCAATGGTAGAGATCAAGCAATGGTCTTTTGTGGCAAGCCTGCTTGCTTTGCTGCTCTGTCTTCATCTGAATGGAACAAACTATTTAATTCAGGAGACATACCCTTGGCAGTTTGAAGATATTATTGGTCTCTTATATTTGCTTCATTATGCTCTCAAAATGCCATTTTCTCGGGGCCAATAATGAACTTTTTTGTGATAAAACATTTGCATATGTAATATTAATATTACAACGATGACCTACAGAATAAGTGAATGAAAAATGTACTATTGGGGCAAGTCAAGTCTCGCACACATTATTAAAATAGAAGATGGTAAATCTTTTGCTCTCAAAGGAATATTACAACAGCTTCTTTTAAAAATATTAGCGATTTATCAACTTGCAGAATATTACCCAAACAATAAGAAAATTAAAAATTTAAAGAACAAGGATTCAAATCATGTTTTGATTCTTTGAAAAATTATTTTGTTTATTAATTTTATTTTTATTTTATTTTACAAAGAGTGTTTTTCCTGCATGTAGTAAGAGCACCACATGTGTACTTGCTACCTGAAGAGGTTGGAAGAGGGTTAGATACCCCGAACACTTGAGTTAGAGAAAGTTGTGAGCTGCCATGTGGGTGCTGAGAATATAACTAGGTCATCTTCAAATGCTCTTGCGGACTTAGACATCTCTCCAGCCCTGGTGCTTGAAATCTTGATGAAGTAGGACAGTGGGTTATCATTTATTTCAATTATTTTGCCAAGTTTTGGAATATATGATTTCTTCTAAAATAATGAGTGGATAGTATGCATTTTAAAATTGATTCGTGGATCATACAAAACCAAAATTATTTTGTAGTTCGTTTTTGGGTCTATGATTTTTTTTTCAAAATATCAATTAGAGGCCCACAGAGAATGCTTAGCAGTTAAAAGTAATTGTTGGTCTGGTGGAGGCCTGAGGTTCACAATAGTCTGTACCAGCTCCAGGGATATTATGGCATCCTCCAGCCCAGTGGACTCTGTACACACTTGGTTCACATAAAGGCAAGCAAAGGCATATACATGAAATCAGTAAAAATCCACAAAATATCTAATTGTGTATTTCCTAAGTCATACTGATACAAACATGATCCCATATTGAAGGTCTTTTTTATCAATTAATTTTTCTAAATTCATATTATAAAGGAAATGCATCTTTAAAATTTTTACCTAATTCTTTTATATATTTTGATGGTGTTTTTCCCAAGTCCAACTCTTCCCAGATCCTACCCACCCCTCTGCATAACTAACTTCAAGTTCTTTCTCTCCCTCAAAAGCAACAACGAAAATGAAAAAGGCAATAAACAAAAACAAAAAGCAAAACAAAGAAGCAAAATCATGGTTTTACAAACTCATCTCTTTTATGTTTGATTTTTTTCCCTTTTACTGAGGAAGTAAACCTTAAGTGGCCCATCCCTAGTTCCTTTATCTTGGGGACAGAGTTACAGGGCATGATGTTCAAATCCATAGATCTGAAAGCAGAGACTACAGTGAACAGGGACCAACAATCTCTAAGTTGATTGTGATAGTAATTTTTCGTATGTTATTATACATTTTGTACATAATTTGACTTACAGCAAATTTACATATTCTAATTACAAAGTAATATAAATTTTTTGTTTGTCACAAAATCATTATTATAAAGTCTAATTTTTTTTAAATAATTAATTTTATGTATATGAGTATACACACAAGAGGGCATCAGATCGCATTACAGATAATTATAAACCACCACGTGGTTGTTGAGAATTGAACTCAGGACCTCTGCAAGAACATTCAGTGTCTTAAGCATTGAGCTATCTCTCCAGCCCATAAGTCTAATTTCTTATTGTAATGTCTTTCAAGGTTATATAAACAGACAAAAACTTCCATGATATATGTATGATATATATGTGTGTGTATATGACAAAGATTGTATGAAATGGTTAACTTAAGGATAAATGAGGTTTGGGGCAGAAATTTAAGCTAGATATGAAATTAATATATAAAAGATTTGAAATAAAATAGAAGTTTATAAAATAATATGTATAATCTGTTTAATTCACTTTGGAATACTTATGAATATAGATGTATATTATTTCACATATCTACATAGAAGATATCACAAAGATCTTACAGATAGCTTTGAGGGGAAAATTACTAATAATTCTGTTTTATTCTATCATTTTATAATGAAATGTACAACATGCTTTACAGACATAATTTTAAAAATGTTTCATTTTAAATGACTTCATAGTAATTGTTATGTTTTTCTAAAGTACAAATATTGTACTATAGAACTATAATACATTTGTAAATAATGTCAATATTCATGAGGTGTTAGAATGCCAGTAATTAACAAAGGAACTATAATAACCCAGAGATACAGTGGTAATTTAGATTCATGGTGTGAGAGCATTGGCTTCAACAATTGTGTGCAGTTCAAGAGCTCCTAGTTACCCCGGACACAAGAAGAACTCTAATTAAAAGGCATTATTGATTGGATGTAGCTTCTTCCATCAATTAATCATACTTCATTTTAACGCCTGCCTATCAAGTGCATATCCTTTCAGCTTCAAAATCTTTTAATTTTTCATTATTCTTTTCAAACAATAATTGAACTCATAGCTCCTACTAGATCCTTACCTCTTACAACTCATTCAACTTCATGGTCTTTTTCTCTCTGTCTCTACCTCTATCTCTGTCTCTTTCTGGCTTTGGCTCTGGCTCTCTCTCTCTCTCTCTCTTCTCTCTCTCTGCTCTCTCTAGGAAGAAAGAAGAAAGAAAGAAAAATAAAAACAAAATAACTTAAGGAAAACCAATAAGACAAAAAATAAATCAATAAAGCCAACATTTGTTATTCTCTTAAGTTTAAAGATTGGGAGAACTTATGGTGATAGTCCTACCTTCAGCCTTTCTACTCTGTGCAAAGTTCATGTAGAAAGGATTAGTAATACCACTGCCTTTTGATGCTTTCTTCAAAGCTGTACTGAGAAAAACAAGACTTATGAAACCTAAAAGACAAACAAGCAAAAAATAACAAAACTTCAACAACAAAAAAGTATTTTATCATTATTGAGAAATAGCATGAGCCTAGAGTCACATTCACTCCATTCCCAGTTTACCTAGGAATTATTTTTTGAAGAAAACCACACTTCAGCCTTGCTTGACATCAACGGAAGTATTTATTTTACACGTTTCAAGAGTCACAGTTTGTTTGTTATTGTATCTATCACATTCATTTTCAACTAACTTCACTGGATGGTACAAGACATGCCTGATATATACTACTAGATTTTTCTCTTCACAATTAAGGCAGGTAAAATTGCATGATATAAATGCTGTCTATTACATTTGCCCAATATGCTCAGTTTAAATTCATCTACTTGCTATTCTAAGAAATGTGTAAAATGTTAAAGAAGGAAAATGTTACTAAATCATGGTGAATGAAATGTGTTTGTATCTTTGTCTGTATGAAACCAAGTGCAACGAGTGCAGAGCCTGTAAGGTATAATTTTTGTTTCTGTGTTTTTCATAATAAGGTCTTCATTTGCATTATTTTTGCATTCATAACTCTGCAGTTGTAGAGGCTGGGTTATAATAATCACTATGTGACTTTTTATATTCGAGAGACTTCCGGTTGCAAAGGTAAAAGTCTACTGGGTCAGTGAAATGTCTCAGCGGGTTATGGGGAGTATCACCAGATGAAACAACCTGAGCTTGATCCAAACTGCTCACATGATGGAAGAGAACCAACTTCCACAAGTTGTCCTCTGATCACTACATGCACACAGTGGCAGAAGCATTCTGCCAACACCATTCAGATTAATATGTAGATGTAATAGGAATAAATGAAAATAAAAGTCTATAAATAATTAACAGTCAGAATAAAGCATCAAACTTGGGAAAGGATAGGGTATAGCTCCATAGGAAGAACCTTGGCCTAGCACACCAAAATCAAGTAAAACAAATATTAACATTTAAGCAAATACCAACTTACACAAGTGGTTCATTCACAGTGACCACAGTTCACTGTCTTGCTTCTAAAATGCAAGCAATTGTAACCTGAACACATCAGACATACATGTTTCCATTTTGGCCCTTTTGAGTATATACTAGCTAGGCCAAGCAAGCAGTCATCTTCACAATACCTTCAGAAGCCTGAAGGAAGCAAATGGATAGCCTACTGCGTGACCAGATGCACTGCCACACGAAATTAAAACAGCAGATGCTCTCTGTTAGAAAATAAGGTTTTACACATAGAGATGAGAGGAATTTCAAAACAAAGTATTTTCACATACTGGGAAGTCTGAAAAAGAAAGAATGTTGGAAGGCTGGTTAAAACCATTAACCCAAGGAATACTATTCTTATAATAAAGAAGACAGACATCAAGAAAAAAAGAATGGATTGGGGGACAACCCTTGGGCAACAGTTGATGAGAAATATGAAATGGCATGAATAACAGTGATGGGCCATTGTTATTTTTATGATTATATGAAGCAAAATAAAGTATTGGCATCAGTAAAATGGAAACACTGTGCAGAAATAGCAGGATAAGAGTTTCAAAGATAACCGTGATGCATTATGGGAAGTAACCCATGGATTCCCTTGCAAGTAAAAATGAGAGATGAAGCAAGAAGAGAAATCCTCCAAACTCACTCACACTGTTCCAGATAAATCACAACCAGAATCCTAACGTCCATGTCTTCCTAAAATAAAGGAAAATTACGTACAGAAACAGGAGTTTGTAAAAACCAGTGGAGCCAATAAGGTCTCAGTCAGCTCTGTCACAGTTGACTTCCTGACAGTGATAGAGCATTGTAGATATGCAATGTTATTTATGTTTCCAACAACTGCACTTGAATCTGTCTCAAGACACCCAAATGAAAACACAAAAAAAAAATCTAAACATAGTCTATTTAATTATTTTAAAGTTATAGGTTGAAAGATAAATGAACTAAATCTTGTAACAGCCATTCACATGAACCTATGACCTATCTTAGAGTATAGAATTAAGACCTTGGGGAAATACAAAAGGAAATTCTTTCAAATTATTATACTAAGAAAATAAAATTTCCTGAATTTGATGGAATATTATGTAACATGGGTCTATAAAGAACAGGTTGATTATGAATAAGCACAAAACAGACTTAAATCAAAACAAAACAAGACTTAGTGGGATGCTTTACTGAACAGCCATATATAAATAACAACAGAAACAAATCGTAATGAAAACAGCAGTCCCAATCAAAATAAGGAGAAAAAAACTTAAATATTTTTATTTGCCAAAACTATCAATTAGACAAGGGATTTTTGAATAATTTTTTAAAAAATAGACTATTATTGGAAAATTTCAAATACATAGGAATAGTTAAGAAGTAATTTCAAATAGAACTAAGTCAAGTTTTGAACTCCTAACCAGTTTGATCCTAAAGAAATTTAGAAGACTTATTCTATAACCATGATGTGATAGTTAATCTTGACTGACAATGAGATGGAATCACCATGGAAACAAGCATCTGTAAAAGGGTTTCTAAAATAGTTAATTGTGGTGGGAAGACCAACCCTGAATGTAGGTGCCACCATTAGTTGGTCTGGCTAGGTTGCTACTGAATACAACTAGAAAAACTGGTGATTGACTGCTTTCTGTTTCCTGACTTCAGATAGTGTGACAGTTCCCTCCATCCTCTGTTGCTATGACTGATGGACCAGGCCTGGAACTTTGAGCTAAAATGCATCCTTCCTGCCTTGAGTTCTTTTTGGTCAAGCATTTTGCTGTAGTCATGAGAAAAGTAACTAATGCATATGGAATTGACTCATTTTCTTTTAGAAAATAATCTGTGATTTGACCTGTATAAAACACAAAAGTATATATGTGCATGAAAATCTGCACTGCAGATCCCTGATTTAATAGGCTGTGGATAGGTTTGCAGACTCACATCACAGGGGACTAAACACAGAAAACCATTTCTCAAAAACCCTCAAAAGTAAATTTTTTTTTTTTAAAAAGCAATCCTTTCACACAAACGATTCAGAAGGAAGACTGTGGGGGAGAGGCATTTCAGGCTTTTTACCAATAAGTCTAATTTGTGAAGCAGACCTAGATGACAGTACTACTGATACTATAAAATGCTGACACTTGGTAATGACACTCTGAAACTTTACTCCTGTAATTTATCTTACATGTTGACAAATTCAGTCTCTTAGGACTGAATTTTAGAGTCATTTTGCTAGTTGCTAAAACTTTGTCATTGAAAAGTAAATTAAAAAAAACAACAAAAAAACAGTTATTCAGTTATTCATGGAATATTATTTCTTTATATGTCTTGTATTCAGTTTGCAACTACTTCATTGAGAATTTTTGTATGTATACTCATGAGGGATACTGGACTATAATTCATATATTTTTGTTGGGTTTACACTTGATTTCACTATTTCAATATTATTTGCTTTGTGAAGGAGCTTATTGTGGTTCTGAATTTTTTTAAACATAACTCAAAAAGTATTGCTTGTTTGAAGGCTCTATAGAATTCTTGTATAAGTATATCTGACCCTTGGTATTTTGCTTGTTTGTTTCTTTTCATTTTATTCTGTTTGAATGCTTTTTAAATTTTTTGATTTGCTGAAAAAAAATAAATAAAAGTGAAAAAAAAAGTAAATTAAAATTGTATTTTATATGGTAAGGGAGGGTAAGTTGACATCTAAAATGATGAATTTTTCTACCAGTGCATTAGAGTAAAATTCACAGAATCCACCAATAATATTCCAAAAGTAATGATAGTTTTTGATGAAAAATTGAAAATAAAGAAGTAACTGTCCAAATTAAAATGTCTCCTGATTGGTTTCTTGGCATTGGCCCCTGAAGAGACTCATCTTGGAGGTACCTAGGGGAGATTTGGATGCCTTCTTTCCCAGTACGCCCTAAGCTGAAGTAGTCTTTCACGCTTCCTCTGCTCTCCTATCTTCTGAAACAGATGAAGATACTTCCTCACTTTCCTTAGGATAGAAGGATCCAACACTCTCTCAAGTCTCTCCTCTATTTATTTATCATTATTAAATTTATGTCTATTCCTTAAAATTCGATATTTTGCTTGTTTGAAATTGTCACATATTCATTTTTCTAAAACTCCACCTTTTCAAATTATACTTTTAACTTTAAAATGATTGTATTTTTTCTTTTACTTTGTGCATATGGGCTCATGTATGTAGATACACATGCACGTGGAGGTATGTGTATATATGCACGACTGTGGTTGATTTTCTGACAGAGGGTTAGCCCATTGCCTGACACTCACTAATCAGGCTAGAATTGCTGGGAGGTGAATGCCAGGGTTCCTCTGTTCTTCATATCTTTTACATTAGGATTACAAGTTCCCGCTACACATTTAGATTTGTACGTGAGTGTTAGCGATTACACTCAGGCCCTGAGACTTGGGCAGGGAGTCGTAACCACCACTGGCATCATTCAGTTCCTAAAAACCAGCATTTTCAAAGAGTAATGTCAACCCAAACCAAAAGCCACATGATGGCAATCTGACCATAAGGCATCTCCATAGATGTAAAATGTAATAAGGATTGTCGGAAAATAAACGTCGTCTGAGTTAGATTCAATTTCTACCCCATATGACCCCAAGTCTTTTATATCAGGGCTGATCAGCAAAATTAAAACAGTTTCTGTTTAATTTTTTTTCTTCTGTACGGGGGATCAAACACAAGACTTGGATTATTTTAAGCAAGCACACTATCATTACTGCATCCCTCTTCCCAAGTTTGTAGTCTTAACTGCTCTGCATTGGTATTACTACCTAGCTATACCTACACAGATTTTTTTTTTCAATCACTAAACTAATTTATAAACAGTGGAAGGGGGAATTTTGTTATGACAGGATATTTATTTATTTATTTTTGGAAACCATTTTTAAAAATCAATGTAATATTTAACAATGTGTGACAAACCACATGTTCTATGATCCAACTTTCTCTACAACTGAATTTAATCATGTTTACATTTTTCTAAGGATAGTACAGAAATACATTAATGAACACACCCCCGCCCTTCACATTCATATCCAGGTAACCTATGTCAAACCTAGAGTTCTTGAACTGCTCAAGGACTTCACAATGCAGGAAATACAGACTTTGGAGATAAGGCAGGGATGCTTGTACATAGAGGTGCATGTGCATAGTCCCGCCAATCATCATCTTTTGGAATGACCTGGTGAAGGCAATGTTAAGTTAGGTGTCTTCTTTCCCATCAGCAGAATGGTTTGCCGCCTCCCTGCCTGAAGGGCTTCTTTAGGGGTGAAATGAGAGGAAGGATGTAAACTTCTTACCAGCTGTTGATCAGCAACAAAACTTCCTTCCCTCAGGCTAGATTCCTGAGCAGTGTGGCTCAGGGGCAGAACTTTACCTCTGATTGATTGCCCTCAGTTCTATTAGAAACCTTTTTTTTTTTTTTTTAATTATTTTTTTAAAAGAATGGTATTTCTCGGCTTCGTTTCAGAAGTAAAGTCTGATACAGTGAAATGATGTCATTTGATTGTCCTGTCTCCTCTTATGTTAATTTGTCACTTCTTCTTTCTCTAGTTCTTACATTGATGTAGTCAATTATTTTTAAAGTATTATTAGTATTATTTGTTATTATAGAATGTGTAGGGAGTGTGTGTGGTGTGTGTGTGTGTGTATGAACACATACCACTGCTGTGGGACCATGACAGCCAGCCTTAACTTGTGACACTGTGTAACTGCCTGTTCTATCCTAGTCATTCAGCATCTCTATCCCCAGAGTGCTCAGACTTGTGTAATAATTTACATCAACATCCCCCGGGATGACTAAAGAAACTTACCATGGTACCAGGCATCCATTAGAGGCCATTGACCTTTTCCTATGAGATTCTAGTGGCCTGAAGGTAAGAGAAACACAAGGTGGTGGTAGTCCTGCTTTCTGCTTTTGTAAACTCCCTTATTGCTATGGAACTGGGACGAAGTGGTCTTCTTATTAAAACATAATTTTCTTGCCCAGCTGTGGATTCTATAAATAATTGTAATGTACATCTTTGATATTCATATTTATAAACCGGTCCTTTCCCTCTCTTCCTTACTGAATGCAATCTGGCTCTAAGGCTGTCTGGCCTTCTGTTAGCGGGAAGAAGAAATTCATTTAAGCTGAATTTGAATTGAAATTTTGTCTTTCCCAGTGGATTCCAAAGCCACAACACTGCGAATGTGTGGCAGTCAGAGAGCAATCTATTGGTCTCATATCTCCACTTGGGTTTCAGGGATTAGACTCAGGTCATTAGGTTTGTATGGCAAACACCTTTACCCACTGAGCCATCCTGCTATTTATGATACACTTCATTGTTTTTTTTTAAAATTTATTTATTTATTTATTTATATGTATACAGTGTCCTGCTGCATGTATGCCTGCAGACCAGAACAGGGCATCAGATCCCATTACAATGGTTGTGAGCCACCATGTGGTTGCTGGGACTTGAACTCAGGACCTCTGGGAAGATCAATCGTGCTCTTAACCTCTCCAGCGATACACTTCATTCTTAACCACCAATTCAAAACATTTGGTGTTGTTAATCCTGTATTTGATACAATGCCTTTAACTATGACTGTAATTATGCAATAGGTTTTGCCTGATATTTTTGTTTGTTTGTTTCCATTGAAATCAGGAGATCTGAACTATACTTCTGACTCTGACATTAGTGGGCTTCATAAACTCATTCCACCTCTGTAGATTCTCCTCTAATGGTCTTGAGATATTTGATGTTTTACTCAACCCAGTTGTACTTCTAGGGCTTATGACTGGACTTCATCAACACAGTTGTCCATTAAGAGCATCGTGTTGGCTTTCATGTGTTTAAAGAGGAGCTCAATATGAAAACATGTTTCTGTCTTTCAATTATGAATTATGTCTCTCTCCAGCTCCCTTTCACTTGCTTCTTTCACCCTTTTATCCCTCCCTCCCCCCAGAAAAGAATGTTCAGGAATGAGCAGCCTTACTAACAGTGGAACAAGTTCATGCTAACTTTGAGGCAAGTGGTACCACATATGACTTATGGCAAAATTAGAAGAAAAGAAATCAAGTTTCAGATCAACATGGAATGCTCGTTTTTTCCCCAAACATAAAAACAAGAAATGCACATATCCAAGCTACATGCATGAGTACTGATGGAGAGAATGGTATGAAACATGTCAAACAAACATGAACAAAAGAGCAAGTAATGCTAGAATTTGAGATGGAGGGGTGAGGATAGTTAGACTTCATTTTCACCATAGTTTGCCCTATACTGTTCTCTTTGTAAAGATGTACTCTTTATATAATAAAGTATAATTTTAAATGTTTTCATTGGGCAATATTTATTTTTACCTTTTAACAAAGTGCTTTGAGTACATCATAAACTGGGCATAGAGAGAGGGAAAAGAGGGAGAGGGAGAGAGGGAAAGGGAGGGAGAGGAAGAAGGAGGGAGAAGAAGAGGGAGGGAGAGGAAAAGGGAGGGAGAGGAAGAGGGAGGGAGAGGGAGGAGAGAGAAAAGGAGAGGAAGAGGGAGGGAGAAGGAAAAGGAGAGGGAGAGGGAAGGAGAGGGAGGGAGAGGAAGAAGAAGAGAAAGAAGGAGGGAGGGAAAAAGAAAAGAGGGAGAGGTGAAGGAATATGCACTAGAAAAAAAAATAAGAAATGCCTTGAATAGCCAGTGGATACATCTCTTTTTATCTCTAACCTAAGCAGGAAATTGTACTTACTTCTAAAAGTAATTGATTGAGTCTATGATAAAAAACTAATTATGATAATAAACACAGCTAGGAGAGGAAACACAGATGATTCTAAGTCTTTTCATTATGGAAGGCTCTGAGAGCTGGGCACCAGCCATCTCTAAGGTAAACATGAGAGAGCGAGGGCAGCATTTGTAGAACATCTTGGAGCAAGACAAATGTTTCTGAAGAAATCAATAGCTGTAGGCTGTATTTAAAGACAATTATTTCAGAAAGCACACAAGCACAGACTAATGATTTTCAGCAAACACTCATAAGTGCACAGGAAGCAAGAGGCCTTGCTAAGAAAGGGCAGAAGGGTTCAAGGCAAAAGCAAGTAAGACAAGACTACTGAGAAAATTCAAGATACAGTGAAAGTCATTAACAACCAGATCTTAGCAAAAAGAAATCCTTATTAAGTTTGTGATCGTGACTTATGACTACAGAAATAAGGACTTCACTTTGTATTCTGTGCCTCCCAGCCACTGTCAGGGTGGTGGGGTACCATCCTCACTTTCCTCTATTATTGTGTGGAGACAACACAGAATGTCTAAAAGAATACTTCCAGTGAAAACCCTCAACCTCTCATTCTGATAACCAAAAAGTCAAGAAAATTTAGTGTCCACCCTACTCCCTATCCTTAATCTTCCATCTTTGTAAGACCCATGGGCATTTATTACTTCTAACCCCAGTTGGAGACTCTCTCAATGTATACTTGGAGAATTTTGTGCCCATTCTAGCCAGTGTCAAGGATACTCTGACACATTGTACCTTATATCTAAGCATATGCTGCCCATTTTTGAATTCACAGCTCTACAGACCAAGAACACATCATATCATTAAATCAGTTCTAGAAGCAATAGTCTACATATTAGAAAGATTCCTGTATTAGGTTGGAGTCATTGCTATATTGCTTTGCCTTCTGATATTTTAATTACTTTGTGATAACTTTTGTGTTTTGGAACATTCATAGATATACCCCTGTGATCTACTATCTCTAACCTTCCAAATTTCTACCCCCTAATAACCTATGCTGATGAGCTAATCTATTGCTAAAGGCAAAGTCATCACAATTCACTCACTTCCAGAAAGTTTGACTTCTTAAGTCTGATTGCACTGGTGAAAAAGCTTTCAACTAGTAACAAAGGGGAGGGGCTTCAACCACAAAGTATTTGTAGAGGATATTTCATATTGAAGGCTTAACAATGGTTTTTTCCCTGTGTCTTCCCGAAGATGGAGTGCTTGTCTCTCTGATCCTTCATTACATAGCTACAATTTTTGGGGGGTCTGGTTTATTTATTGGCGCACAATAGGTATCCAATAAAAATTTATTTAAATATTGTTAAAGGGGCTATTCAATGATTGAAAGAATGATATAAAGCAAGGGGCCATGACCAGAAACAACTAAATTGAAGAACGAGTTTATTTTGGCTTACGGTTCTAGAAGAGAATCATCAATGCCAGGGAGGTGAGGCAGTTAGGCAACAGGGAGCTGGAGCAAGAAGCTCAGAAAACACATCACAAAGAAAGAAACCAAAGGAAGAGAGCAGAGATGCCTAACTGGAGGGAGAATGAGAAAATAAACTCTCCAAGCCTTCTCCCAGTCATGGTGTGCTTCCTCTCTCAAGGCTCCAACTCTTTAAGGTTTTGAGGTTTCCCAATCAGCACCACGGACAGGGACTAAGAGTTCAAATTTGCGAGCCTTTTCTTTCTTATTCAAAACACCACAAGGGACAATAGAGAGACAGGAGACAAAAAGGAGAGAAAGCCCATAAGAGCCAGAAGGTCCCCTAAAGTGTGAAGTCAGAAAAATAAGTGTGAGTAATTCCTACTTTTGTGACCTAGCCTGATGCCACAGTGTACTTAAAGGAGAGAGTTGAGACTCCATAGCCACTGTGGAATACATCTACAACCAGACTTGAGATCTCCTGATTGTGCTGATACCATAATAACAATCTCCAGCCTTCTGTGATTGATGTGATTCTTTGGCAGTTAATATCTCAAGCATCTGATGCAATACAGGAACAGCCTCTGAAGGATAAAATTGATCTCTATGCATTAATTGGTGAGTTACTACCTCTTTGTGTTTGCACCTCCCACTGGTGTTTTGACTAGCAACTTTACCTATCACTTTATCATGCAAATCTTTTATAATCAGGGACATATGATATTCTGGAACAGGCCCTGTGAGTCTCTGAAGCTGAGGAGGCTGTGCTTTTTCTGTTCCTTCACGTGGACTGGTTCAATGGTTAGTATGCGTGACCGCCAGGATGATTTCCTATGACTCCTCAGAGACAGTAAGGCGCTTAGAGATGCTTTTGGCATGTGCTTGGTTTCAGCTCATTGCAAGTACAGAAACATCATTCTAAACACAAACTTTAGTGTTTTCTGTTATTATCATCATTATTAGCGCTGTTGTCTCCATCACTCTTTCAAAGTCCCTGCTGGAGTGGTTCCTTTATACTAAGAAAGATTAATCCCCCCAAATTAAGCTTGATCAATATATTTAGTGAGGCATAAACAGTATGATTAGTATTTGATTAAAATTCCTATCTTCATTGAATTTAAACTGTAAATATATTGAAAAGGACTCTTGGATGTTCATCTAATCAGCAAATCTCTCTCCTGCTGTGTACAAAAAACTTCATTTCTCAATATTATGATGGATTGTATACCACTATAAATTAATGCCCATACAAACTTTTGAAAAATAGATATGCTGATTTTATTCTCAAGCTGTTAACTCGGTGACCACAGAACATATGCAAAGATCCCTGACTTTACTTCTACTTTTCTCTGTTTCAGTAAACAGACCACTATGGAGTGCTTAAATGTGTTTTACAGCCATTTTTAAGGTTAGAAGTTATTTTTGCTATGGTGTATTTTTCTGCTTTATGACTTTAAATTCCTGATTTCACTCTGAAATAATGCAATGTAAGATAGTATAAAATCCATTTTAATCACTGAATTTGTAGATTATTTTGTGACTTTTCAGAGCTTCTTACACCACAGGACTGATAATGGATAGAGAATGCTAATAAAATATACTTTGTCAAGCTCCAAGCTGTGTCCTAAGGATCTCTCTCTCTCTCTCTCTCTCTCTCTCTCTCTCTCTCTCTCTCTCTCTTACCATAACCCTATATCAGATATTCACAGTAAAGATCTTGTTGTGGTCTGGGGAGTTATTAAATGGGGAAAATACTTGTTGACTGAAGCATGGAGAGCTGAGTTGTATAAAATCCCTCAAATCCATGTCAAGCCAGGCATGGTAGCACCTGCCCTAGACAAAAGGTAAGATTCAACATCCAAGACTGCCTTCAATATTCATGAACAGATTTTGACAAGCATACATACACCTTTGCTTTTACATATGAAATTTGTGCTTCTGCACAGGTATCCACACATGCATACAAACAAATTAAAAATAATAATTATAGAAAAAACAATCCTTGGTAGGGCTTCCTAAACTGTCATCCTTACAAAAAGAAACCCAATTGTTACAGGACATTTGATCAGACTCTGAATCTTGAGATTGTAGAAAAACCTATTTCTTGTTGCAGTGTGGCTCAGCCCTAGCACACACCTTTAATCCAAGAGTTTTCTGTTTATCTTAAACAGGATTAAATAAAGTCAACCATTGGTCAAGAGGTGACTCAAGCAAGCAGTTGACAGGGAATGAATATAAGAGAAAGCTGTAGAGACTAAGAGGAAGTCAGGAGGACAGAGAGATTCGCAGGAAGTAGAAAGAAGGGACATTCAGTTTGAAAGGTTTTTGAGACAGCAAGGATGGGGAGAACTCCCTTTTGGAGATATCAGTTGAGGAGAAAGGTCAGCTGAGTGTTCTTTCTGCTTCTCTGAGCTAGCAGGCTTTCACCCCCACATCTGGCTCTAGAGTCTTTAGTGGTAAAATCAAAATGATGGAGATTGTGTTTAAAACAACACCCAACACTTACTCTCTACATTTTAACCAGGCGGTATTTCTTAGTTAACTGAGATCTACTGCACAGCAAAACATCTCTTACGAGATCTGAGAGCTGTGCATTGGAAAATTGATGTTTTTAGTTGGATCGTGAGTTGGTTTCTTATAAGCATGAGACTGCTAGTAGTTCTATCATGCTCAATGGACAAGTCCATACTCATGAATGTATAAGTAGCATACATAAGACCCAGTGAGTTAAAACAAAGAAATGAGAAGTAAGTGGGAAGGAATGTGGCAAAGGTTGGATATAAGAGCAGTTAGGAGGAAGAAAGGGTGTAAATATGATAAAAATGGGATACATGTGTGCAAAAATAGTGTACTTTTATGAAGGCAAAACAAACAACTCCATAGATGCAATTTCTCAGATATCCCAAGTGTAATAAACAACACTCACAAAGATATGTTACATATTCATGGTCATGTTAATGACCATGGAATAGCCGGGCAGTGGTGGCGCATGCCTTTAATCCCAGCACTTGGGAGGCAGAGACAGGTGAATTTCTGAGTTCGAGGCCAGCCTGGTCTACAGAGTGAGTTCCAGGACAGCCAGGCTACACAGAGAAACCCTGTCTCGAAGAACGAAAAAAAAAAAAAAATCACCATGGAATAGAAAACAAACATAGCTTATCTCCAAGCAATAGCACATTCTAAATCTTTGGGAAAACACATCTCAAGTTAACTCTTGATATCTCATTATCTTTATAACGTGAAATATATCCAAGTAGCACCATCATATGCTTGCCCCCAAATTCCCTGCAGCTCAGTTTTAACATGTCATTGAAGTACAAGATTTAGAAACTGAATCAACCACTTAATTGTAAAAATCAATTTCTACTTTTAAATGCTATACAAAAAAATTCCTCTTTTATATCACATACATTGTAGAGGTAGAATCATAATAGGTTGATAATTAAATGTGCAAAATGGTGTGGCAAACACCATACAAATATCAACTTGAATGAGAGAGAGGGCCTGACATAGCTGATGCTAACTTTGTTGATGGTTCTATATGAGACCTTTGTAAGATACCAGGTGAGGTAATGATGGTAAAGACCTGAAAGACCATTTTGCTAAGTCACAGCTACAGGGAACTGTAAGAAGCAACAGGCCAGGCAGGTAAGCACTCTGGCAAATTGAAAGAATGGAGAGCTGACTAATGTTTCTGCCCCTAGGGAGCAGGGAACAGATTAGGAGAAGAGTTCTTCAACCAATTGTCCAGAAGAGTGCTTCCTCGGTTTCTGTGCTATGAAGGAAGGGAAGTCAGTGTAGCCTAAAGACTCCTGTGGTGTGAAAACAGAGTGATTTTCGTCTCCTGTGGTACAAGAAAATCTGAAGCCAGTGCCTAATGATTCCAAGTCCCCTCCTGTGACTCCATCAGCCTGTGACCTGCACGAAGCACTGGAAACTCTCTTAGGTGGTAAGCCTTCACAATGTAGAATTTTTCTTTTTTCTCAAATTCTAGCACTGGTTTTACAAAAATTAAAACACAAAATTCCATATCTGCTCCCTCCACTTCTCCATCTATAGTTGTGTAAAACTCATCGCCTATAGTTGTTTCCCCAGTTTCTTCCTTAGGATGCTTTTCAGATATACACGAGTTACTCCTGGGATGTAGCCGCACAGACACATCTCTTATTTGAAATAGGAGGTGAGCACCTCTGAAGAGTTCTTAAGACAAAGAATCAAAACTTACCTGATTTGATATGACGCAAAATTTTACCCAAACAAAAAGAAAAACAATCCTGAAAGAGAGCTAAGGAGATGGCTTAGTGAGTCCCTACTGTACAAGCAAACACAGGACTTGAGTTTAAATCCCAGAGCCCACATAAATATCCAGGCTGAGAAGAACACACCTATTACCCCATTACTGGTGCAGAGAAAGGCAGATTTAAGCGGCTCGGAGGTTAGTCAGTGTATCTGAATAATTTCCAAATTAGTGAGATACTCTGAGTCAGATTAGTAATAGGAAATAAAAAAAGAAAACTGAAGTTGAACATTGGTCTCCATATGTGTGTACACACACAGACACGTACATACCTACACACATATGCATACATATACAGACATACATACATGTACACACATGCACACACAAAGACACATACATATACATATTTATATATACATACACAAACATACATATACAGACATACATACAATATACACATATGAACATATCCATATATATAAAAGCAAATACATATGGGAAAAATGGACTGTGCCACCAGACAGAAAAACTGGTAAAGTTGAGGGAGTCCAAAACTCATAAATCTCAAAATTGAAAATGGTAGGAGTGGAACCAACGCCTACCTAACTCTACCAGCTCTGGAACATGTAACAACAACATCCCACTGAGAAGACCACAGCAACCAGTCGTTTTGCATAAAAGCCTGGATTTCCCCATGCTAATGAGGTATCTAGATAGGCCCCAAGCTTTCAGCCAATGAGCTTTCCTCCCTGGGCATTCCTTCCCACAAAAAGGATTTTAATCCTTGGTTCATCCTGAGTAAGGTGTACACATTCACATATGCATTCTAATAAAGCATTTTAAACAAGCAAGGACTGTCTCTTCATCAAGGATGGGGGAATAAAGGGAGAGGCCTTTGTTGTAAAGAGTTACATACTCTTGGCACTCACTGGATTCCCTGTTCACTTCCTTCCTGGCTCATAGAAATGTGGACTGGGGACCCCAGTTCCCAACTCCCAGCAAGATGCCAGTAGCACCTGGATACACGGAACCTGGGAACCAAGGCAATCATCTCAGGCTCTGCTTTTCCCACCCAGGAAAACAGAGGCTGAGTGAGGGTCCTCATTACAGACTGAGTTTTGCGGCTTGCAGGGCTGCTCCAGACACCCAGCAGCAAAGCAGGTCACAGCCCAGCACATACACACATACATATATACATACACACATATACATACACATATGTAAACACACATACCATACCTGAATGCACATACCTGCACTGCCCCCCTCCCCAAATTAACCATCTTTCTTCTTGAACACACATTTAAAAGAAAGATACTTGGCTCCTCAGGGTCAACAAAGTTGAGTCTATTTCCTATGCTGATAGACAGCTCTAAGTGCAGAACTATGTCAGCATCAAAGCCCTTCTGAACCAAAGGGCTCTCTCTCCTATTAGTCTTATGGCTTTTACTGTTTGGAGAGAAATCATTTCTCTGAAAAACTTCAGATTGAATATCTTTCTCTCCAGCATGAGGTGCAGTCACCGGTTGGCTCTGGTCTGGATTCTAACCAACATGTTTCTCAGTGGGTGTTCTTACCCTCGTCACCTTGACTCCTTTAGTCAGAAGTCACTTCAAACATGCCCAAGGAGGGCCATTAAGTGTGCTCAGAGGCACTGTTATAACTGACCAATGCCAGCAGAGGAGGCTTTTGGGTTCCCTTATGTTATTTTCTTTGTTTTTTTTTTTTTTTTTAGAGATAACAGCAAGAGACCTAATTCAGGGCTCTTTCTACCAAGGTTTGGCTTAAATTTACATATGAAGTTAAAGTCACTTGTTAAAACATGTCTTTTGCTGAGTTCCCTTAGGAGGTTCCCTGCTAATTGGTTCCTTTATAAACTGATCCTGACACAGTAATGCAGTCATGACATCTCCCAAAGGGGCAATGTTTCAACTGGGAATCCCTGGCCAGACGCCCTTGGAGTGAAGAGCAGGGTGAGTAAGTGACTTCGGGACATCTGTTCAGTGGTTGAGAAATGAAAAGGTATTCTCACTCAGTGTGCTTAATCAAGCCCAAATGGTGAGGGAAAGGGATGCTCTATAGTCAACAAAGGAGCTACAAAGCCTGAGGAAGCTCACAGTTGATAGCAGTTACTCCTGTGGAGTAAAAGAACAAGTTCCCTGGGGTTGGCAGGGAACTGGTGTCATTAGTGCCAGCACATGGAAAGGAACACAGTGGGTAGAAGTGACATAGAACTCACTCGAGAAGTGCCTGAAGGCCCAGAGATGACAGTGTGCATAAAACTGCAGACCTAACTGGACATCAGTGATCCAACGTTATCACACAAGTGTATGTTTATAATATTAACTCCAAACTGAAGGCATTTTTCAGCTTACTTGCATACATTTTATAGAATCTCATTTGGAATCCCAAGACTCTTTGAAATGTGGCCATATAAACTAAACTTAAAACAAACGAAGGAATGATAGATTTTTAACATTGGCTCAGTCTCTAAAGCTACTGTGTAAGATATAGATAACTTAAGAATATGCTCAAGAATATTCAACAGCTTTGCTTTCTCTGTTGATCAAATGGTACAGAATGCTCTTGGACTATGAAACAACATCCTTAGCTGTATAGGTCATAGTAACCAAGGAAACCTATCACCAAAGTGCCAGGTAAGAGTATATAGTTTGGAAATAAGTAAATAAATACAAGTAGTTTGATGTGCAGAAGAAAGGGTGAAAAATGGGAACATCCAGGAAACATGGAGGTTCTCAGGAAAGGAGAGGAGAGAAAAAGGAGTTGGCAAAGAATATACATGGGCTGGTCCATAGTCCCTGCTATATATGTAGCAGAGGATTGCTTTATCTGGCATCCGTGGGAGGGGAGGCACTTGCTCCTGTGGAGGCTTGATGCCCCGGGAGCAGGGATGTTAGACGGGTGAGACAAGAATGGGTGGATGGGTGGGGGAGCACCCTGTTCGAGCAAAGGACAGGCAGAAGGGATGGGGGTTCGTGGAGGGGAGACTAGGAAGGGGGATCGCGTTTGAAATGTGAACAGAATGACTAATAAAAAAATTAAAACAAAACAAAAAAAGAAAACAGAGTTGGAAAGGGTAGAGATTAGGAGCACGAAGGGCTAACAGAAATCTCAAGACTCAAAGAACTTGGAGGAAATTGTGATTTTAATATTAAACTGTTTTTAAGCAATTGGCTGCGCAGAGGAAAATAAATAAGGGAATAAGGTGGGGGTGATTGGATTCTTGGAGAAAACGGTCAATATTTGGGCATATTTTATTAATAATTTACATGAAGGAAATATAAATCAACATTTCATACTTTTAGCTGGCGATTAGTTGCTGTGGGAAAGAATCAACTTGGAAAACAACCAGACAAATTGAGTAAGTGGTCTAATTGAATGGGAACTTAGGCCCAAGAGTAATAGTAAAAGTTGTCCTTAGTCCAATGGTCCTTGAGTCTGAAATTGGGGAAAATGAGCCAACAGAAGTGAAACAGCAGTATAAATTGCCTAAAATAATAACTCTATTTTATTTGACTTAAGAGGGGATTTAATTAGAATACATTTGCGATAGTCTCAGAAAGCAGGCTGAACACGCCACGGGAACAAAGCAGTAGGCAGCACCTCTCTGTGGCCTCTGTATCAGCTCCTGCCTTCAGCTTCTGTTCTATTTGAGTTCCTGCCCTGACTTCCCTCAGGGATGGCTCATTACCTGGAACTGTAAACCTTTTTTCCCAGTATCCCCCAAAGGAATGAAAAAGCTAGTTGAAAATTAAACAAGCATCAGTTAACAGAAATAGAATTATTTACCTTGAAAAAAAACCAAATGGTTATAGAGGAAAAAATTACTTCTTTGTAAACTATAATTACAACGAATTATTCTCATGCCCCAGACAGGACCTCTGTATAGAAAGAACATGTAGAAATAACAGCAAGGTGATTTGATTTGCTATATATAAGCAATGTAGAAAATAAGGAAAAAAAATAAATATTGGAACATCTACTAAAAGGGTTATAAGGTTTATTTATTTATTTTTTAATCCCTAGACAAAGTTGAAGAAAATGTGGCTCCACTATCCTGGAGTTTGCATGTTAGCAAACATTTGTTTTTACCAAATATCCTTGCAGACATGGTTGAACTGTTGTATTGGATCATGATGAGACTGTTTTGTGAAGTTTGTATATTGTTATACAATATAGCTTTTGCTCCGGGACCCATCTATCCTTCATGCTTTACTCAATTACAAATAGGTAAGGTGAAGACAAAACCTTCTTCAAGGGCACTCTCATGTTTGGAATGATCTCTCTGGACACAGTACTATTATAGTATCAGACATCCAATCACACAACCAAATCTTTGTAGGCTCCCCATCAATACAGGTGGTCCTCAAATTTGAGGAATCCCAGTAAAAGAATTATTAAGCTGAAGATATTGTAAATTGAGAACTGCATGGAACTCATCTGAGCTTCTGAACCCCAAAGAGTAGACACCTTGTAGGTCAGCTTCTTACCATCATGAAGAGTGACAAACAGTGAATTGTGAATACCAGACACTGCATGAAAATGTAATACTGCACACACTGTTAGGCCAGGACAAGGTCAGATTTCAAGATTAGAACTATTCTTTCTACTGTAATGCTGGAAAGGCACAAATTCATAAGACTAACCATTGTAATTGGGACTCTGTATATATCTGGAGGCTCTTGCTATGATACGCATTGCTGGGTTTGCTTTCAGCAAGTCCCCAAGTCCCAAGTTCTAGGTCCAGTACCTTCACACCTTTAGCCTTTTTCTTACAATCCTTCCATTTGTTCTGGTAGGCTTCGGAATGTCTTCTGACAAGGCTCACAGATGTCTCCACTGTGTAGACTGCTCAGAGTAAGCTATGACGTTTGAGCCTCACACAGACACTTTCAATAAGCTATTCATATATTCTCATCTACTTCCTTCATCCATGCTTGGTGGCAGCTACATTCTTGTGAACTATATTTGTGCCTACATACTTTTCTCATACATCCTACTGAATCCTCCATACCGTATGCATCCACCGCCCTGCCCAGTATTCCTTTATTTGATGCGAGCTGCTTCATTGGCTTTGAGCAGGAGGCCCAGGTAAATAGCCCTTAGTGCAGCAGTTAATCAAGGATGAACAGCTGGGTAAATCCCAAGATTTTGTTGACCTCGGGTGAAATAATTCTGAGCTGTGTTCTAAGAGCATCAAGAGTTCAGCAGCAGGATCAACACCCATACTGACTCATAATAACCCTGCAGAGATTTCCTTAACACCCTGGCCTCACTTTCTAAGGCATCTTCTTCTTCCCACACTAGGGAGAAAAGAATTTCATACCTCTCTCTTGCCACCTCCAGTTCAACTGTCATGAGAAAAGGTTCTTTTCTCTCCTTATATAAGCATTTTTTAAAAAAATAACTTACTTTAATAATATCTTTAAAATACAAGTTAGCATCCAAATTAAAGCAAACAATTTTGGGCTCTGTATATACATTGTATACATATGGATACATTGTATCCATAACCAATGATGTAGTCTCACCCTTGGCAAAGAGCTTTTTTTGCTTTTTTTTTTTTCCCTCAAATAAAGTAATCCCAGATTGGAAGGTTTAAAGGGCTTGTTGTTCCTATCGTTTTAGAAGTCAGATTTCTTACAGAATGTTGTGTGAGTGTATGATCTAGGAAGAGCGGGTGGGAGTTGGCCACAGAAATACCTTGTTTAAGCAGTGAGATCTATCCTTGCTTGTCAGGGCAAGCAAGCATGTTATTTCTGAGTGGGTTTTTTTTTTTAATTTGTTTTTTTTTTTTTTTTTTTTGGCTCTTGATCATGCTATGAGACACCTGTATAAAATGAGGCTTCTCATATCTCTATATGCTATGGGTTAAAGTGCTCTCTTTGCCTGAGTTACAATCAAATATGTAAGTCAAATGACACTAGATCTGCCTTTGGAGGAAACACTGGGATTTTGAAGTACTGGCAGATTTCAGAACTGATGTTAGAGCAGAGAAAGCAAACATTCCTTGGCCTCCTTCCAGGCATTCCAGATGGTGAGGAATTCTGAGATAAGTCAACAACAAGGAGAATGGGCTTACCCGGATCATCATGACTGAACACCTGATATCATGGATTGTGTCATAGATCTTCTTTGAGATGTCCACAAACTGATTATCATCAAGCGCCGTCAGCGAGTTCTTGCTTAAGGCATCCAGGGCAACATTCACTTGTGTCACGAACTCCGGGATCACTACGAAAATAAGTAATAAAGAGAGTATATCCTTTGTATTTCTGGATTCCTACAGCTTCCTGGAAATGCAGAATTGTATTTTAAGTGAATACCTCATTGCTAGATTTTTTTTTAGAAAAATATTTTTAGTAAAGAGAATCAAATATTATGGCAGAGTTATTTTGACCTCTGGAAAATAAAGGCAATCAAAGACAATGAAGAATATAGTTATAGAAATATAAAATATTCTTTTTTTTTATGTCCTGCTCCTTTGGATGAAGCTTAAGAGCATTTTTCATTTCTAAAGCTATTGAATATGAAGCTCTGGGAATTGAAAACTTGACTTGATGTGGAAAATATTTGGGATAATGACCATAAAGATATTTAAAGAAAGAGAACACCTGCCCGGCAACTTGGCTCACAGGGAAATTTCTTGCTGCCTATCCTGACAAGATGCGTTGGATATCTGGGTTCCAGACAGAAGGAGACAACTAACTCCTGTAGACTGTCTTCTGAGCTCCATTTATATGATGTTGTTTGCATAAGCAGTCACATATAAGTCAATGCCATTAAAAACGGAAACCAGTAACAAAGTTTCTGAGTTGCTAAACAGGAGAATATGCAGTTATCTATACTACTTTTATCTCACAAGAATAATAAAAGTGACATGAATGTTCTTTGGGTAAGATTTTTCTCCATGACAATAAAATAACATGACAGCATCTTATGTTCCCTAGCTCAGAAACAGTAGAATACCAACTATGCACAAGGAAGAATCTTCTTAGGTCAATCTCTAGATGATTGCTACTGTTGCTTTTTAAGTTAAGGCATTAAAATAAGTATGAAATAAAAAATGCCTTCAACTTTAAATGTAAGTTAAATAGGGCTAGAGAAATGGCTTGGCCGTTAGGAACAAGAACTATTTCTTCTTTTCAGTAGACCAGCATTTGATTCTCAACACTCACATCAGACAGCTCAAAACCAGTTATAGCTCTACCTCCAAAGGGGCGTAATAGCTCTTGACTCTGCAGACCTTCTTACTGGTAGCATCTTGAGGTTATGCTGAGAGACAGGGAAAGTTGGTGAGACGTAGCCAAACCTACTCTTGGGGTAACCCATTAGTAGTCAAATCCATTAATGAATGTATTAATGGATAAATCTGTTTATGAGGACAGTATTGATCTCTTGAAGGTTTCATGGTGATCTTTCTTTTAAGCTCTCTTAATGAAGATTAGGTTTCAAAAAAGCTTTGGACAGGGCCAGCCATAATCAAACTTTTACCCAGTCATCCATTGAAAACAGGCAAATGAATAATAATAAGCCAAGTATTTTCTCTGATCTCTTCATGATCTCTATTCAAATTTCAAGTGTAATATACTTTACCATCTAATTATATCCTAAATCCAATGCCAGATTGTACTTCTACTACCCCTAGCTATCATCATCTCCTTCTTAAGCCCATTCTATGGTCCTACTCCTTGTAGGACCTGTAGAAATCATGCCCATTCTTTAGGCTAATCAATCTTCCCCCACCACCCCGCCACTCCAGGCTGTGAGCAATCGGAAGCTGGACTCGAACTCGATAGAGACAGACGGCTCAGACTCCAGAGTACGGCGACTGCAGACGTGTTCCACCGCTGGCCAGCTTAGGCTAATCAATCTTAATGATATGACTTCTTACTCTAAAGGAAAAGAAGCTTTGACACAAAATCACCAGTCAGGAAGTTGTTTTCCCAAATATGACATGCCATTACTGTGATTTTAAGTTTTCGGCGACTTCTTGAAACCTTTTTCTGTTTGTATTTTAGCTGCCTACCCTGGCAGGTACTCAATACATATTTTAGTGAGTTGAGTGGCTGAAGAAATGAATGAAGAAAATATACAAGAACGAAGCAAAAGTATGGGGACAATACTTACTACACTGCTTGGATTTCCATGTGATTTAGGTTTTGTTCATTTCAGAGGTACATGCAAACATATTTGTGCAGGCTTCTAGAAGCATTCACATACATTGAATGAGTGAATATTGATTTGTTATTTATTCATTCATTTTGAGTGTGGAGAGAGGTGGAAACTCATTAAAAACATGTCTAGCTATTTCATACCTCCTTCAGGTTCTAGTTGTGAACACACCACCTCCACCCAAGTCACTACAGTAAACAAATGGCTTCTAGCTCCATTAGCATCCTTCTTCACCTTAAATACATAGTAGAGTACCAAGCACTGTGCTCTCAAAAACTGTTACCGTCTGTTGAACAAAATTTCCACACCCTCCTCCTCAAAACTCTTTTGTCAACATGCAGACAACACATTAAGTCTCAACTGACACTTTCAATCTGTTGGCATCTCTCAAGCAGCAAAGCTGTCTCCATTGTCTCTCTTCCTATTCTGAAAGAACAGATGGGGATTTCAACCTTTTCCTTAGTGTGCAATGCATCTTTCTCCCGTTAACTTAAAGCTCATCTGTGTCTGTGCCTTACCTACACCGTAGTCATGTAGTGGCTTAGATCAAACCAGTTATCATTATTGTTTTTAATACTTTCAAGGAAATAAAAAGTGAATATATTACATTTAACTGCTTAAAGACAATATAGGAATAAAAAAAAGTCTATCTTCAATCTATAATCTACCTGGGTTTTAAGAAAATGTAGGTCTGGCAAGATGCCTCAGTGGGAAATGGTGCTTACTGCCAAGCTGGAAGACCCCTGGGACCACATATTAGAAGCAGAGAATTCACACCTACTACTTGTCTTCTGACCTTCCCAACACACACACACCACACAATACATATACACTCACATATTTATACACACATACATACAAACTCACACATACTCAACACAAGCACTCCATATATGAACACCTGTACATTCACACACACATACACACATACACACACAACAAAAAGCAAATGACATAACAAATACATGCTTCTCAATTATTCATCAAATGGAGGTATATGTTAAATAAATTCTTTCTAATCAATTGAAATGTTAAGGAAGATTTACTTCTGAATTTTCAAGTGTAGATTTATGAAAGAAAGGTGGACTTGGGTGCAACATCTCATTGCTTCAAACAAAGGATCTTGTCTACTTCATATATCAAATTCTAAACCCATTCTAGACTTTTTTAGGGGGGAAATCTGTGCTTTCTCTCTTCACTGTGTTCAGAATATGTAGAATGACAGCTAACTTTCATTTTGTGGAGAGCAGAAGACAACCTCAGGTTTTGGTCCTCAACTTCCACTTATTTGAGTCAGTGTCTCTCTTATCAATTTCTGCTCAGTGCATTAGGCAACTGACCCATAAACTTCCTGGGATTTTCCTGCTTTGCCTCCTCCTTTTCACTTAGAAGTAGAAAGACCTATGGCTATTGTTTTGTGCCTTACTTGGGTTCTAGCCTTCTCCTAGCCCATGCTAAGGGCTTAGTACCACCTGGAACATTTTACCTACATGCCTAATGTAATCCTCACAGACGCTTTAGAAGTTGGAGACTATTACTACCCTGATTTAACTGATGAAGAAACTGAGGTCATAGAGCCAATCAGTGAAGGGCAGGTAATTGAGACTCTGGAGCCTGCTCTTTGAACCCTACATCTTCACTGTCTCCTTTTAATAAGTAAAATCCTTGAGGCTCCTAAACTGTAATGCTCCTGGGAAAATTAATGTTAATTTCCTGACAATGAGGTTTAACAGACCTATGGAGCCAAATTCTACTAAGCCTTGAACCTCTCTCTGGTAGTAACCCAAGAATATTTTATCCCTTCCTAATCCTTGCTAAATTTATTATGCGCATTTGAAAGTAGATGAGGGTGCATAATTACTAATTAAATGGGTCAGAAAAGAATTCAGACCCATTCTAAGTGATGTTTAGTAATGACGTCACCAATTCATGTTGTCAGTCACGGGAGAAACTCACATTAAAATATTTATAATTACACTTCTGTCTTTGAAGATTACTAATGTACAGAAGTTGACCTTTGAAAATTCATGTAGACTTAAGTCTCTACCTCATTATGCTCTGCCTCTGCAGCTGGGGGTGGGGTGATTTAGAACAGAAAGTACAGCTAATCATAGAGTGGCTTCATAATTACTTTATACCCTTATTTCCATTTTATTTAACACAAATGTTAGAGTTCATATTCATTTAATATTTATGGATCCTAATACAGATCCTGTAACAGAGTTGTTTGAAATCTCCAAAAATATATAGTCTCCAAATCCATAATGGGAGAACATCTTGCCCCTTTTTAGAGATTGTGCCATAGAGTTCTGACTAGCTATATCTATAGTTCTGATCACTTAGACAGGCTCCATAGTTAACAGGAACAGCAATTCTGTCCTTACAAATTCTGCTTCTGCCTTTTAAGCAGCTGGACCACACCCCCAAACTAAGAAGTAAAAGAAAGGAAGGGCTTATAAACATAGATTTTTTTAAATTTCAAAAAAAAGTGTGTGTGTGTGCATGTGCGTGTGTGTGTCTGTTTCTGTGTGTGTCTTCACAGAAGACCAGGTATCTATGGAGGCCATTGGATCTCCTGGAAACAAGACTGATAGGCAGTTGTGCATTGCCTGATGTGGAGCCACATTTTCGTCATCTGCAAGAACAGCATGCACTTTTAACCTTTAAACCATCTGTAGCCCAAGATACGGCTTAATGGATTTGATAATTATGCCCTTAGACTCTTACAGAGATATTTTATTACATATAAAATTCTGATTACTTAATAGGCTGAGCATATACTTTCGAATGCCTCCAATGACAGAAACCGACTCATTCTCTAAGCTGACACTTTGACATTTTTCAAGTTTAAGCCACATGTTACTATTAATAAACATTTTAATTATTTTAGAGCATCTAAATACCTCTGGATATGAAAACTACTTTTAAGCTTTCTCAAATCCCTTTTTATTTATATCACAGTCATTGTTTTATGCGATTTGAAAATTGAGATAGTTAGAAGCTAAAATGATGACTCAGCGAATTAGAACATGCATTGTTCTTGCAGAAGACCTGAGTTTACCTCCCAGCACTCATATTGGGTGTACCCACGTCTCCTATAACTGCAGCCCCAGGGCATCTAATGTCTTCTCCTGATCTGCACCATCACCTGTACTTCCATGCACATATACAGATACATATGTATACACATGATTAAAATGTTCAAAACATCTTAAAAGAAGATGGACAATATTTCAAGTGGTACCTCTGGCAAGGAAAACTTAATAATTTTCTTATAATATATCACTTGGTTTCTAAGGCTAAGAAGTTGCCTGCTAAATTTTTTTCCTGAGTTAATGTTTTCTAACATTTATATTATTAATAGTAACTTCTTTACCATAAAACTACTCAGAATATACCAATTTAAATTTTTATGAGATGTGCTAACAAGTCTTCAATGAGAACCATAATGCTCTTCTTGGCACCCAAATTGCTGAGTTCTCAATCCCTGTGTTGTACCATTGGCATGCCCAGTAAACAGAGCAGAAGTGATGAATATGACCTAGTTTTTAAAAACAGGTTAACAAGATGTTGTAGTTTCTGTCTTGATCACTCTTTCCTTTAGACCATCTGATCTCGGGACTTAATCCCATCTTATCAACAGTTGATAGAGAGTCCAGCATTACCTAGAACTGCTTGGAAACAGCCAGCAAGTGTGTAAGGATTCAAGTAACAGCGAGAAGACTAGCATGACCTTCAGTAGATGAAGGTGATAGCTTCACTAAATTTTAGAGGCAAGCATAAGCAAGAGATATCTAGCTAAGGGTCCCCTGGATTTCTGAATGTCCAGAAAATGCACAAAATAATGTTTCCTTTTTAAAAACTCTGGAGCATATAATAGTGACTGGCTGCTCTACTAAGAAACATGTTCCTTATGGGAGAATAGATTAGTTTGCCTGTTCATTTAACAAAGCAAATCTCATTGCGCATAGTTTTATATTTTCATCCTAATTGCTGTATACTATTTCATTGTACATTGACACCATCATTCATCAATTTAGCCCTGCTATGATCCCATTTACACAAGGACTAATGAGATAGTCTCTGTCGTAAAAGACTTGCTATGCAAATATGAGAACACAAGTGCAATCCCAGCACACAGATACAAATATGAACTCAATGGTACAGGCTGTGACCTCAGAGCTATGGAGGCAGAGGTTGTGGGAACCCTGGGCTTGTTGGCCAATCACACTAAGCTATTCAGTAAGCTCCAGGCTTCAGTGAAGGACCGTGTCTCAATGAACACACAAGGAGAATGACTCCTTACGAATAACACGTTGATCTCTGGCTTCCACACATATGCATGCCTATCTTTGGCCCACTTTACACACTCACCTCACACACTACACACACACATGCATACACCTACATGCACACACATATATATACACACACACTCACACACACTATACAAATAATCAAATTAAATTGACAAATACATGTATATATTTTTGGAGAACTTATCTATGAATTGACATCCTGACTACATTCTTTAGCTGTACTCTGCCCTCAATACCTGACATGTAGGCTGTGAAAGGACAGCATGGTTTCTGGTCAAGTACCAGCTAGAAATTGTAGGAGACCCCAGGTGATCCTAAGGGATGGTATGCATTTCAACATGCTCCCAGACTCCAGGCTCCTGACACAGGCTCCTGACATGAGGCCACAGATCTCCATCGTGCCTTTCAGGCATGTAGGACAATGCCCACTAGCCCCTCCACAGGTAAAGGGCATGACTACAGGCCACAGAGCCTCAAGACAGATCTCCGTATTAATGAGATACCTAAAGGCCAGAGGGTATAGCCAATTAAACATTTCTTCGCAGACCCTCCTCCTTGCAAAAGGTATTTAACCTTAGGCCTGCCCTAAAAATATCAGGTTATAATTTCATCCATTTTCTGCCATGACAATAAATTATCTTAAGCCCATAGCCTATGTCTTTGGGACCCACCGCCGTGGGAACCATGGAAGTTTTCAACTACTGAGTATCTAATCTCCATCAGACAACCTCCTAAGTTTCCAGCCACGGAGGCCAGCAACCCAAACAAGTGAGCCAAACCAGGCGTGACCCAGCCAAGGGAGTCGCTGTGACCAAGACTCTCATCCCTGCAGAAGCAGCCTGAGCTCATCCTTTTCCCTCTCCTCTTCAGCTGTGGGCACCAGCCCATATGCCCCACTTTGGTCTGGATCCTTCTGCGGCCTCTCAGAGGTGCCTGAGAGCACAAGGGCCTAAGAACCAACCGGTTCCTGGCTGCTTTTTGGCCTTAGGACGCCCAAGCAAGAGCCCTGACTCCAAGCGGGACCTCAGACTGTGCTCTCCCACCCCTGAGGCGAAGTCCCGTGGTTTCAACACAGCCCAACTCCACCTGGCACCAGAGTGGAGTGAACACAATCAAATTCCTGTGCTGTGCCTCTGCCTCTTTGAGCTGTGGCCCTATCTCCTTGCGGGGCCAGATGCAGGACCGACAACCCAACACTGACATATCACCCATCTTCTGTCAGCCTCTCTCTTGAACATCATCTGCATCTACAGTAGTTGATAGAACTTTGCTGCTGTAGGATGAGGATTACTTTGATCTTTTATATATTCTTTGTCCTTAATTTTAGATTAAATTTCCCCCTTGAGATTCATCTACCATGTGATGTCTTGTTCCAATTCAGTCTTTAGCTCTGCAGTTTCTCTCCTCAAGAGAAGCAAACAGGAGAGAAGGATGAGAAGAGGGGAAAGGGTTTCCATGTGTGCAGGTTTGGCAGCTCATTGGGCCAGAGAGACAACTACCGTGGCAGTAAGCCAAGTCTTAAAGAAAGACATTTCATACAAACTGAGGCAGAAAACATGGGAGGAAGGATCTAAAATAGGAGTTGAACTTTTTCTAATCAGAATGAGGGAAGCAGCTTTTGGTATGCTGCTGCAGATTTCTTGGAAGAACATGAAATGTCAGTTCCAAGTCTTCAAACTCCAGCTTTCCTTGTCTTGGATTGATTGGATATAATTGAGAATTAAAAATAGAGCCATTCTTCCACCCTGAGGTTATATTAATTTGTTGCTTATCATTCAAAATTAGTTTATATGTAAATCCATCTACAAAACTCTCCATGACCAACACCCTAAATCATGTCTCCAGGTGTACTAGACAAGCCAATCTTCTGGAGCTGCTAATATGTCAGACATGTGTGAAATAACATTTTTCTCCACATCTGTTTATTTCTCTGTGTTATTTATTTTTTACTTATGATTGTAAATAATAAAGTTTAAAATAATAATAATAAAATATCTCTGCCCCTAAATGTACATATTTTTCTCTTATGCCCAGCTCCTTTAAAGAGTTGTTTCAACATTTTCTTCAGGCAAATAGTAGATATTGGAGTTAGAATGCGAATACAGATACAATTAACCAAGAGCCTGTACCAATCAACACAGCCTTCTATTGACTAGATTCAAAGATACATATCTACAGCAATGGAACAGTGCTGCTCATCTTGAGGGTAGATCTTCCCAATTCAATCAGACCTCTGGAAAACCCCTACAGACAGCCCTAACATTTGTTCTAGATGTTTCTAAATTATGCCAAGTTGATAGCCATGGCTACCCATCACAAGACTCTAACATGATCAACACTGTGGTGAAACGGGACATCAGCTCTTACTTAAAAGAAATGTAGATGAACTAAATGAGAAATGTTTTCATACTTTGCATTTTGAAAAATTAAAAAATATCTTTACTGTATAGTGTTCATCTTTGAGGACTGTAAGATTCCAAATCTGCTGATATTAAACCTACTACACAGGATATATAATAAGAACATAGGGCACCTCAATTAATTCTAACTTACATACATTATTGTTAAAAAAATAACCTTTAAATGTTTAAATGGAATCTAATATTACTCTAAAAGATTGTGGACTAAATCTCACTGATAGCTGTGATTACATTCTCTGAAATAATAAGTGTTTCCTGTACTTCCTAAGAACACGTTATATGCAGAGGTACAAGACTAAGAATTTTAAGGAACAAGTTCATTTTCTTGTATCTGATCTTCATTTATCTTGAATCTTTGTAAAACTACAATCAATATTTAAAACTTCAGGGGACCTAAATTAATATGGTTTAAATACCCAAGTATGTTTAATTCATAGGCATTTTTCTAGAATACAGAGTAGAAATTGACTATAAGATTTTGAGTAAGAAACTGATATAGCCCTTTTATTATTACTAGTTTAATACATGAAAACTCCCTCACATTCCATTCATAGCAATTGAAATGGCTTTTAAAATAATTATTTATCCCATAAATTCTCCTCCTTTGTGAAGTTGAACTCTACAGGTTACTTTGCAAATACTTTCAAGCAGACAACTAAAGAGGAATGATTGTAAGTCTGCAGTTAAGATCTGTAACTCTTGAAGGGAATCCAGTAAACTAGGAAACCAATACAGATGTGGATGCTTGCAGCCAACCACTGGACTGAGCACAGGGACCCCAGTGGAGGAGTTAGGGGAAGGACTGAAGAAACTGAAGGGATTTGCAATCCCATAGGAAGAACGACATTATCAGCCAACCCCACCAGCCAGAGCTCCCAGAGACTAAACCACCAGCCAAAGAGTACACATGGAGGGATCCATGGCTCCAACTGCTTATGTAGCAGAGGATGGCCTTATCTGGCATCAATGGGAGGGGAGGCCCTTGGTCCTGTGGAGACTGGATGCCCCAACATAGCAGAATGATAGATGGTGAGGTAGGAGTGGGTGGGTGAGTGGGTGGGAGAGCAGGAATGGAATAGGTGGTTTGTGGAGTGGAAACCAGGAAGGGGGATAACATTTGAAATGTAAATAAATAAAAATACCAATTAAAAAAAGAAAAAATATAGCAACAAGGATAAAGTTCTTCTGCAAAATGAACAAACTGGTCATTTGTTCTTTGTGAGCATAGTTTCTCTAGTCATATCATGCACTGTGTTTACCTTCTCTAGTTACAGTTACTCATAAGCAGAAAGACATTTAGAGAAATTGGTGGTCAGGAACATATGGAAATGGCTAGATAGGGAAATGCAAGGAAGACCAGGAAAGACAGTAGGAGGGAAGGAAATCAGTTAAATAGGTACATGTTCATGATGATTCAGTAATCACAGAAATGGAGATTTGAGTTCTACATTTTATTTTCTGGTTCCAAAAATGAAACCAAATAACTTAAAAATGAGATCCCCGAGTTATTTTCAAAGAAGGCCAACTGGAGCCAAAAAGCATAATTTTATGAAGTCTTATTGTCAGGGCATGGCATTTAAGAGGAAGACTGATCTCTTGCATTCTTGGGAAACAGTGAAGTAATAAGTTGCTTAGGTGGTATTCTCAATTGAAAATCTGTGTGCTTAGGGATACTCATAGAGAAACTTGAAGGGCTAGAGAAATGGCTCAAAGAAAAACAGCACACACTGATTGTTGGGGTGATTTTTTTTGTACACTGTGTAAAAATTGTGTTCATATTATTCATATGCTTATTTCTGTGCTGGCAGAGAGTTGAGTGCAGACTGGACTTTGGTATTGTTATTCACATGGGTGGATCATAGCTTGTAAACAGTTCCTTCAAACTTCTGATTGGTTTAATAAAGAGCTACAGGCCCAATAGTGGAGTCAGAAGAGAAAAGCTGAGTCAGAAGATGATAGGTAGGACTTTCGGGGAGAGAAGAGACTGGGCAAGAGTCAGACCCTGGAAGATGTGCCAGCCAGATACAGAGGACGTCTGATGTATGAAACTGAGGAGAGGTAATGAGCCACATGGCAGAACACAGATTAATATAAATGGGTTAATTTAAATAGAAGACCTAGTTGGGAACAAACCTAAGGTAAGGCCTAAAGATTTCATAATTAATTAAAGGTCTCCGTGTCATTATTGGGAAGCTGGCGGGTTATAGAAAGTCCAAAGAGTTATAGCTTCTCTTACAGAGAGCCCGAGTTTGGTTCCCAGTACCCTAACAAGGCAGCGAACAACTGCCTCTAAGTCCAAGTCCAGAGCATCTGACAACCTCTGCTGGGCGCCATGAATATGTCTGTTCATGGGCACATACCCTCATGCAAACATACACACACATGTACATAATTAAATAAAAATTAAACTTTTGAAACTCATAAAGAGAAATTTGAATAGCCTTTTTAAAGCACGTGTATTGAGAAAACCTGCTGTGTTGTTTTTTTCTTAACTTATTATGAATAATAGTTCTCATGTGGAGAACCTTATTTTCTTCAGTGGATGCCACAGAGGAAGTAGTTTAAAGGATTTGTAGGGAAAGAAAGGGGAGCAGCAGCTATTGATAGGTATAAATACAATCACAATACAATATAAACAAATGAGGCACTGATTAAAGAACAAACAGGATAAGAAACATAATTTACAGACCTCTAAATTAGAGTTGCACCTAGCTTACCATAGTCCATTTCAAATATATTCACAGAGTGTGAAAGTCCATAAGTATATATTATAACTTTTCTACTTTAGCTAGTTACGCTACTGTTATATATTTTATTTACATATTATATATTCTATGATGCTACTAGTTTTAATTCAACAACATTATTGATTAAATCACAGTGGGAGAAGAAACAAACAACTGTCCTTACAAGAACAACTAAAGAAGACACTAAAGCAATATTCATAAGAGTAGATATTAACCATATTTCTGTTATGGCGACAAAATGCCTGAGGTAATCAACTTAAAGTCAGAAAAGTATGTTTTGGTTCACAGTTTGGAAGATTTTGCTCCATAACTGCTTGACTCTGTTGTGTTTTGGCCTCTGACAAGGCATTAAGTGGTATAGTAAATTGTTTGCTTTGTGCAAATCAGGAAGCAAATATATGGACAGGAAGTCGACAGGGTCTCAGGAGAATCTACAAATGCATATCCTCTATAATCTAATTTCCTCTCATTAGGCTTCATTCATAACAAGTTACACCACTTTCCTACTGAGCCAACAAGGACTAAGGTTTTAATATGGGCCTATGTAGGGTATCCTATATTCAAATAACAGAAGTCATTTGTAATATCTTCATATATGTGTGTTTTGCCCACAGGTATGTCTTTATGCCACATATGCACTTTTTGCCTGCAAAGTCCTGAAGAGGGTAGATTCCTGGCTTAATGGTTATAGATATGAGTAATTATGTGGATGTTGGTAATGGAACAAAAACCCTTTGGAAGAACAGCCAGTGCTCTTAACTGCTGAGCCATTTCTCCAGTCCCCCAAATATATTCTTTGTTTAGACAATATCAGCACCTCCTTTGTAGAGTTCAAAATCCTGGAAGAATAAGAGGCTCACTTTGTATCTGTTTCTTACATGATGTAATCAAACTTAGAGGATTCCCCTATTTCATAGGTAATGTATTAATGATCTAGGAATGGCTTTCAATAAAAATAAAACACCAGTAGTTTGAAATTAATGTCAATAGTGAGTTATGTCTTAAGGAACAACTACATGCGGTCATGCAACAATAGGATTTCCATTTATTTTATGTACTAAGTGCTGAGTGGATAAATTCATACTTTTTGTGGAAGTATTTAATTTGTCTCCATTGTCTTTGCTTTTTTTTTTTCCTTTTTCTGTTTTGTTTTTTGTTTGTGATTTTGTTGTTTCGCAAGCCTCAATATTGCAGGATAGTCTGAAACTTACTCTGAAGTTAAGATACCCTTCCTCTAGCCACCCATGTACTCAGATTACAGGTGTATGCCATGAATTTCATAATTTGTATTTAACTAATTAGCAGAAGCCATTTCATATTCAAGTCTTATCCTAAGATTTCTGTTTTTTTGCTCCCTTCCTACTGATGGGCATTTCTGGGTCTCGGTTTCTTTCAGTTACTGGATCTCTATGAGAGGTTGTTCTTCCTTCTAAATAAGCCAGAAAAAAAAAAGTAAAAATTCCATAACTCAAATGTTATTCAGAAAGAAATACATTACAACACAGATGTTGGTTACCATTTTATCCCAACTTATTCCACTGATGGCAAGTCTTTCTTTCTTATGAGTACAAAATAAAGATATTGACTGTTTGGTGAATCTCCGGGTTTGCACGTGTTCCATCCAAGGTTCATGGGTTAGAAATGCAATCTCCCAATGTATAAGGTACTGGTACCTAGGGTGAGGTCTTTCACAGAGAATTCACTGTGGATGAACTAGAGAAGACAATCCCCATGGCAGTATTTGTGGATGTGTGAGAAGAGGAAGAGTGGCCTCTGCCAGTCTATATTCTTTCCCACTGTGATGATTTCTGGCTTTGCAACATGTAATGATGAGGCCTTGACTAGATGCTGATGAGATGCTTCTCAGGCTCCACAACTATGATAGAAATACGTTGCTACTCTTTGTGCATTTCCTATTTTATATAGTTTGCTAAGCCAGCGGGCTCATGGGGAATGTTTTACAGTTCTATCTCATTTTTTGCTCTGTATCAGACTACACTAGTGTCCCCTGTTCTTGTTATGTTGGACTGAAAAAAACAAAGAAAAGAAAAAAAGGAAAGAATTAAAAAAAGAAACCCACTATTAGGATAGGTACTCACCGTTTTATTTGATGTCTGAAGAAAGTAATGTGTACATACATCCATGTGTATTTAATTTGTACCAATAAAGTATTTCGTAAGTTGTACAGTTTTATGCCTGGTAGTTAAAACTGGGGTTTCCCTTCTTTTAAAATGTTGCATGTCCAACTTCACCAAGAGTCCAAGTCAGAGAGATTTTGGGGAACCGGTTGCCTCACCCTGTGCTGGGTGACACTCCACATGAAAATACTGAGCTCTCCAACCTCTACTGCTCCTGTCCACTGAAGTTCTGCTGCAGCCTGTGTCACCACCCCTCCACTGCACACACTGCACATTCAGAGCATGGCTGGTGCTCAGAGCTCTGAAGCTAAGAGGATTAATTAGGATAAAACCCCAAATACTCAAAGCTACCACCAAATCCCCTGTATCAGCAAAAATGGGCAGAAAACCTTGCATCGGAGGCACGCCGAGCCTCTCGCAGGGAGTTTTATTATTTCTACCCCCTGAAAATCTACAAGTCATCATAAAGGCTGCTCAGAAAAGAAGAAAGTGTCCAAAAGCAGGTTTGCTTTGCTTAACTTTAATTCTCTTGGATCCATCTGATCTTTTTCCTTCCATCTGTTTATTTGTTAAGGAGTCCTTCATCCTTAAGCCACCTAGAGATGCGTGTATTCCTAAGAATGAACTATGACTTCCTATCTCCAGCTGTCCCCTTTCTGCCTATCTGTACATTCATATTTTTCTACTACAAAAGAAAAAACATTTAAATAGATATTTATCAATTGATATGTTATAATTGTCTCTATTTTAAAGATCCCATATCCAAAGTTTTGTCTCATTAAGCAGAAATACATGCAATTCTATATCTAGTAAAACTTGCATAGCTGTAAAGTGGATGGTTTGTCTTGTAAATCATACCTTTCATGATTAAAATTTCTTTGAAGATGAAACAAACACATGGTTCACTACAGGATGGCCTCAGATGTAAGGTTTAATTATGTATTATGGTGCCATGCAAGGAGTTCTTTAATTACATGTTAGCCTGAATTTCCTGTCTGCTCTAGAATCTATATCAGATCAATGAAACTCCCACTAGTAAAGAATATTAAACTTCAGGTTTAAATGTTCCAAAGAAGAGTTTAAGACTGTATTTTCTCTTAATGTAAAATGTCAGAAAGAATAAAAGTCAGAGATTCCATGAGTTGGTGATGTTAACAGGTCATTCTTAATTCTTCAGGTAATTGATAATACTGAATGGTATGATTCTGATGTGACCATCGATGGGAAACTGAGTCACAGACTCCAGGATCTTAGATAAAGCTTCGTTTTAGTGCGGTTCATTACTATGGGAAGGGAAAATGACCATTTTTAACAGACTTCTGTGAGCATATGACATTTTCTCAGGAAATTAGACTTTCCTCGACTAACAATGATGTTAAGTGATTGATTGTTTTTAACCAGATTTTGGGGATTACCAGGAATAATCCAATAACAATCATCATTTTATCCTTCTGAACCCTCCCTATCATTAAGATAGATTTTAATTTAGTGTGCTTAAGCTTATTCCCTTGCAGCACACTTAAAATGCAATTTTACCATCTAGTCACAATTAATTGATGTTTTCAGGGCAGTTTTCCACTGACTTCCCAGGAGACTGTCTCAGGAGGTTTTGTAAAGGGAGGGATATAGTGGCAGTGGGAGGAGCCTGAAGGGACCATGGTTGCCCAAACTCATGCTGCTTCATAGAATAACTCTTTTGTCCTTAGTAGTATGTAGTTAGGTTCCATTTTAATAGAATAAAATGTTCTCTCTCTGTCTCTCTGTCTCTCTCTGTCTCTCTCTTTCTCTTTCTCTCTCTCTCACACACATGCACATAGAGGAAGATAATTGGGGAATTATTATTTAACATAACAGATATAGCAGTAGTGAATGAAATAGATAGGTAAGTTGAAGCAGCAATGTGATGTTAGGTTACCACTGTGCTAGGCAGTTCATGAATGGCCTAGTAAGGATGTTGGCAATGAGGAGGAGCGGCAGTTGCTTCTGAGACAGAGATTTCAGAGCTGATTACTGCTTACATGTAGGGAAGTAGAAAAGGGAACACTCAAGATCATTACAGTATTGGTCCCAAATTCTTATAGAACGAACTATGAATCCTACGAAAGAAGCCAGACATGAACCAGAAATCTCGGAGAATACTGCCTATTTGTGGTGAGTTTAAGTAGCCTGGAGTCCCATTAGTTTTCTATCAGAGAGAGAGGGATGCAGAAGAGAGGGAGGGAAGGAGGTTGAGGCACACACAGGGACAGATATCAAACACTTGAATAGAGATAGCATTTGAAGCTAAGGCATTAAGCCAAATCATATAAATTTTAAAAAATGTTTGCACTAGGGGAACACACGTAACGGTATGGCTAACCTTGGTGATGGATAAGACAGAGAGGGTGCTAACTTCCAGCTAATCTACTATATACTTATTGCTTTACTAAATTTTCTCTGTAGTTCAAAAGAGGACACAGAATCTAACCATCTCTTTTGATAGTATTTTACTCGCTTTTATGATCAAGAAGGACTCCATTATTGTAGCAACCACCTTATATAATGTATATGAAATACTATATGTACCACCTGAGAAAGAAATATGAAAATCAAATGGTCACTGAAATGAACTGAAGTATTTGTTGACATTAAATTTTAATAGAGTCTTTTCACAATAAGACATTTCTCTTTTCCAACATTCATTAATGAAATTAATTCACTTAGTAGATACAAGAACAACACATTTTACACAAGCACTTAAGAATCGGCTGATCTACATAGTCACTGTGTTACTGATCTCTCTGTAGACAACAATAGGAATTGGATCTGTACTAAGGATTGAGTTTCAGAAATCCTATCTACATTTTGAATGGAGCTAACTATGCCTTACTGACAAGATGGGGAACTTAGCATTAGAATTTACAAGCTGTGATTATATAGGTATAGTTGTTAATGGCATGTACAGAAGGCTCCAACAGAACCATGATGTCATTTGCAAAAAACACAATCTCAGAATCTAACTTTCAAACAATAAAGAAACTAATGCAATAACCGTCAAGGCCACCTTCCAGCCTGAGAAAACAAATCCAGATGTGTCTGACCCAAAGGCTACAAAGCTACAAATGTCAAGCTCTCTGTGGAGTGACTGCTGCTGTCAACTACGAAACAGGCTTTCTGCTGGCAAGGACAGCAGGTCACATATCTCAAGTTATTGCTCAGAAAATAACCTGTCAGCACATCATCTGGACAGAGTGGACAAGATAATTGTCCCAAGTTCTGTCAGGCAAAAAATCCCAGGCGTTTGAGGAAGTACTAATATGGACATGATGCATTCTTATTAAAATTACCTCTCAGTGCCCTTACTCTACTAGGGGACACTGGGAAGGTGGTGGTGACATTTCATGGCATTGGCTGTTTTCTTTCAAATCTTTCTTGCCATGGGAGGTGTCATATAACTTGTGTCATTAATCATGAAGTCAGGTTGAATGTTAGCCATGATAAAATCCAGTAGAAAGGCTGATCCCTGAAGCACGAGCTTCTAATCCCTGGAGAGATATGTTTGAGGCTCTGTGGTCAGGTAGCCTAGTCAACCTGGTGTGTCTCAAAATAAATTAAAAATTAGGGTGAAAGTACCTGAGGAGTGATATCCAAGGCCTCCATATGTAAACTCACATACTTGCACCTACACATGCATACATAGGTACAACACACATACACAAAACACACACACAGAGAGAGAGAGAGAGAGAGAGAGAGAGAGAGAGAGAGCACAGATTGAAGATTTCATTTTGTTTTAGACTTCCATCAAAATTGAATAAATGCACAACACTCTAGATGTAAGTTCCAAGTTTGTGAAGGCACATGCAGTTACCTAGCAAGGAAATGAGCTCATTATTTTAAAAGGCTTTTTAAGGATTTACAGGGAGAAGCAAGTAGGTAAAATGATCCAGTCAGGGCATGTCACGACTCTTATGGGATAAAGGCAAAACTGTACAACTCCTAGCACTTTCTCAGCAGTTGTTCCGATTGATTATAATCGTAAAGAAATTTCAGTTTTGGGCTTATCATGGTATTAAAAAGTCTTCTACACAAGGCGTGGGTTTATATTTCTTCTTCTACATACCAGAACTACTGAGCTCCAACGTTCATAAATGTGCTGGCATGCTTTCTGTTTACTCTTTCATGTTTGTATAGTTAATGTTGGGATGCTGAAAGCTTATCTTGTTCACTGGCTTGTTTTGGAAAGTAGACAGAGTCATGTGAGCCTTTAATCTGGGGGAAGATTATCTGTGTAGATTTCAAACTCTTACTTCAGGAAATGTTGTAGCCTTTTAGAAAATGTTTTCTCTAAGTATTTCTCTTCTCCCTGGCTTAAAAAAAAAAAAAAAAACATAAGACAAGGTATTTGAAAAGCTTAATAATAAATTAAAAGGTAGAAATAACTAGGAAGTAACGGTATAAAAACAGGATGGAGCAAACTGAAAACAGGGTTGAGCACTTTGTGCTTGCTTTGATGAAAAATATTCAGGAAAAAATATTAGAGAATGGGTTTTGGGAGATGGCTCAAAGGGTGAAGAGCTTGTTGCAAAAATATGACTGGAGAAATCCCAGCACAAAGTAAAAGATAGAAAAATATTGGTGCCCTGCCTTTAACACCAGTACTCAATAAATGGGAAACCAAGACAGGAATCTTGTCTAGAAGGATGCCTAGCTAGACTATATGAAGCAGGGTTCAAGTGCAAGACCCTGCCTCACTGGGGAAGCAGAGAGCAATCCAAAAAGGCAAGAAGGTATCCATTGCCAACCTCTGGCCTCTTCATGTGTACATACACATTTATACATGTACCCTCAAACCCTCAGATATGTTGCATACCCACATAAGGATACACACACTATGCACACAATATGCACACACACACACACACATACACATTAAATGACTGAGTGAATTTTTATCCATTTTCTTTTGAAAAATGACACTGTATTTTCTTTGTTTGTGATTAGAACTTAGTTAATGCTACAGCATTCAGTGAGCTGAAATCTTTTAAAATGTAATTTATGAGTTGATAGAATCTGTGTTTTTCTGGATAAGTTTATACTCTACCTTAAATACAGCCAGAGCTGAAAGGAGATGGAGAGAATTTAACCCTACCTAATTAGTAAGTAGGAAAGTAGACTCATTCCTAGGTGATCCAGCTTTAAAATAAAAAACAATAATTTTAAAATAATTTCTGGGAAATGATGGAGACATAGAACAAAGTGAAACAGGCTCAGAACACACTTAGTCATGCAACTGGAGACGTTTTTTCATATTAAGATGTAGACTTTACATCTGTCCCAAATTGTGCTCTCATTTCCTTCATTCAAGAAATCATTCTGCTTTCTCCTCCCAGTCTCCTCCGACCCACGCTTGTAAAGAGATTCCAGTATGTTCAGCCTCCGAATTAGGACACTTTCAGCTGCCTGAACACACATCAAGATGAAAGTGACTAGAGAAAGAGATGTTTCTTGTTGTCTGATGTAATATTCAGGCAATCTCTCTGGATCCGCAGCTCTACTATGTCAACAGAGATCCAGGCTCCTCTTCTCTGTGTACTCAATAGCTCTCACGGTGTTGGCTCTTGTCCTTAGGGTTTACTGCATGGCTGCAAAGCAGTTACGGCAGCCAAGCTTCACATGTGCACGTAGCCAAAGGCATGAGAGGAGGCAGTGAGCAGAGTAGTCACTATCCTCTTGTTTATCCAGGAAGAAAATTCCCCACATCTTATCTTTATTCTCTATTATCTTGCTAAGGGTGTGCTGATTACAACTAGCAGCAAAGGAAAGAAATATCTAATACTTTGTAAATAATGTAAGCAGATTAAGCATTTGGGTGGATTAGGAACCCAGGATGATGAAGTCCCTTTCAATTCCAATTGCTCATCATGTATTTAAAGTACTTTTAATGGAACACACATCAATAAGTGAGCCAGTTCAACTGTAGCAGTAGAAATCCAAGAGCAAGGTAAAATCTGCCAACAGAGCATCAGCCAGGAATGAGTCATCTATGGGAGCCATCATACATGTCATGTCAAAGCAGCGTGTTTTACTTCATACAATGACGTCGTTATGCTTGTTATTTGAAAGATGAGAGGATGTTACATTTCTACAATTCCATGAGCTACAGACAGAGAAATGGCTCAAGGCAGTGAGAAGGTTCTCTCTGCTCCCACAGATACATCTGTCTAAATTAAAAGATTTGAAATTGAGGTTGAGGTAGCTATGGTGTGCTACGAGGGCAATGAGGAGGAGGAGGCTAAGGAATGAAGGAAACTACTTTTGACCCTAAGATAACTATCTGATGGGTATAGGTGCAGAGAGAAAGAAAATTTGAGCAATGACATATTTTATTTCTTAATTTGACATTATTTTTAATAAGTCTGCCATAAGACAGATATTTGATTGTGAAATTCTAGACAAAAAGGGGGGCATGGAGAGGTATAATTCAGATAGTATTACTTAGATTTTTGTTTCATTTTCTTACCATTTTTCCTCCAACTTCTAGACTAGAAAGATGTTTCAAACACACTACCCCCCCTAGGGACAGAAAACTTGAGCTATGGCAACTACTAAGGACGTTGCTTTAGACTAGGATGTGTTTCTCTTTAAAAATGTGCCAAGAATCAATACAACTTGTTCTCTTGCCACATTTTCTCATTTCCTGCTGATAGACTTTAGGAAGCGAGAAAATAAACATGAGTTTGCAAGAATGACCCGGAGGCCAAGATTTACACAGAAAAACCACATTGGTTCTCACACGACATCTCCCATTTTGGGGGCCAGTGATGATGTGAGCACCCAGGTCTCCTTTCTGGTACAGAACGAGGTGGTGTTTGTGCAGAATGTGCCAAAAGCTAAGTATCGCAGAAGTGTTCACACTGAATTTCAGATGTTAGGCAGTGAATCAGGTCTGAGAGCACACAGGAAATTTCTCTCTAATCAGCTCCAGTAAATTTTAATAAACCGTGTGTTAATTAGCTCTGCTAGGAGGCTTTCCCCATGTCTGTTTGGTTCATTATGGGATAAGTGCAGCTACCGTACAAGTCACTAACATAGCAATGGCATGAGAGAGTACACTGTCCAGAGTGTGTTCTGATACTGGACTCTGAAAAACAGAGGGGGCTTATAAAACAATGACATTGGAGGATAAATAAATACCTGCAGCTAAGTCTTTAAACAATTCTTTTTTTTTTTTTTTTTCATTTTAGCTGAAGATAAATGCTGTCTGTTAGGATTACTATTGTTATGACAAACAACATGACCAAAGGCAACTTTTGGGAAGAAAGGGTTTATTTGGCTTACATGTTCACATCACTGTTCATCGTTAAAGGAAGTCAGGACAGGAACTCAAGCAGGGCAGAACCCAGAGGCAGGAGCTGATGCAGAGACTATGGAGAAGTGCTATTTACTGGCTTGCTTTCCATGGCAAACTCATCCTGTTTCCTTTTAGAATCCAGGACAACTGCCCCAGGGCTGATGCCACCCACAATGGGCGGGGCCTTCCCCTACTGTTCACCTATTAAGAATATATCCTAAACACATGTTGCAGCCAAATCTTATAGAGTCATTTCCTCATTTCAGACTCCCTCTTCTCAGATGACTATTGACTGTGATAGACTAACTAGAAGCCAACAATGAAAGCCATTACAATGGATAACTTAAAAGTATATCCAATACATTGCAATGCATAGTTATGTATACATTTTGTGAAAACATCTATATCAAAAAATAATATATACCTGAGAATTTGATACAGCATTTTCAGTGATTATTTCAGCATTTGACCTTTAGTATCTATAAATCTTAGCTGCTAGTCCTGAATTTCTTTTCAGAACGTCACCTTTCCTCTTTTGTGGATATGTTTCAAGGAGACTATAAATATCTGTTGTTCATAAAGCCAAAGTTACTGTGCCCTATGTCCTTTCAAAAATAGTTGTGGACAGAGATTTCTTAGTGGTATAGACTTGGACTTGCTTCAAAAGACTTCAAATATTGATCTACTAAAGCAAGAAGATGAAGAACGCGGGAGCCTCTCTTATTTTTCTATGGTTGTGGATTACTTTTAAAGAGCATCACGCATGATGCACCAAATATGAAAACATTGATTAAGCCATAGCTTTCAAAGACATTACATCAAGAGAATAAATAGAATTGACAAACTTGTAGGTATATTAGGCAAAAGAGATTATTCAAATCAATAAATTAAGAGATGAAAAATGGGTCATTACAACTGATACCCAGGAAATACAAAATGATCAATAAAGGTTATGTTGGCTGTTTATACCAACTTGAGTGGCAGGGATGGCTTTCTCTTCCTTGGGCAGAAACTCCTTGTAATCTCACTCTCTAGAGTGACTCTGGAAACCTAGACTGGTGTCCAGGCCTGACCCCTTGTGAAACTTAAAGGTCCAGGATCTGCCTTTGACCCCCACCCACCATACTTCTCTAATGGCTGTAAAAAGCAATCCTAGCCCCTGAGGCAGGAGAGTAGCTTAGCCCCACCTTACAGAAAAAAAAAAAATTCCAACAATCCCTGAGCTTGCTTCAAGATCAATTCACATAATCCTTTCAATCCCAGACCACCCTGGAAAGCTCCACCTGGCCCTCCTCAGAAACCCTATATGAATCAAATGTTCTGCCCAGTTCCCTGCTGCATCTTGCAGCACTCCTGGGTTTCACCCTCCCAACAAATCTCTTCTATGAAGTTTGTTATAAGGTGTGACTTTGTGGTATTCCTTGGCTCCGAATGCCAGGAAATCTTTGCATCCTGCAATACTTACAGGTTACTGTGAGTAGTCATAGTCCAACAAACTTGATAACCTAGATGAAAGTGGACAAATTTCTAGACATCTACATCTTAGTAAGACTGAATAATGATGAACTAGAAAACCTGAATAAGGCATACATTATATATATATATATGATATATATATCATATATATTATACATCATGTATATCATATATTGAATATAAAATGAGATTGAACTAATAATAAATATCTTGACAAGAGAAATTGATGACCATATGGCTTCTAGTATCATCAAATACTTAAGTAACAAGCCATATACATTATTCTTAAATTACTCCAAATATCCAAGTTAGGACAAATCCTTATCAATTTATTTTTAAATTAACAGCAATATCCTCAAAAGATGAGCCTCTATCCCCAGCTATAAAACTACCAACTAATGAACTTAGTGGATATAGATGAAAAAATACAATGCAAGCCAATCAAACCCAAAGCACATCATCTTATTCACCACACAGAAGGAGGATACACATTTGAGATGCAAGCATGGCTCAACATATGTAATTCGGTAACCATGGCCTGAGCTGATCATCAACATAATGTGTGGGCAAGAGTGCATAAGCATTTCAGCAAATGAAGGGAATGAGTGTCTTAAAATAAGGTTAAAAGTAAAAATAAACAAAAGAGAAATAGACTTCAAGAAAGATGTAAAACAAATTCCATAATAAAAAATCAAAAAGTTGGTGAATGAAATTAAAACAACACACACACACACATGTAAATCAATCTTTATTCAAAATTTGGAAGAGCCAGTATGTTTAAAATGTCTATACTAAAGTGATATTCACTATCAAAGCACTAATGTCATTTTGCACGGAACTTCAAAAATTAGTCCCTACAATTTATTAAAAAAAAAAAAAAAGGTTTTACAGACAAAGTTAACTTTGAACAAAACAGGAAAAAGCATGAAGCATTTTACTGCCTAAATTCAAAATATGCTAAAAATATCTAGCAATGCAAACAAATTCTGCTGTCTTTAATAACAGACATGTACTAGTAGTCGTGTGTTTCCAGCCAACTGACATTTTATCAAAGGTACCAAGAAGATGAATTGGAGGAAAGACAGTCATTTGAATAAATGTTACTGGGAAATCCTGAGCTCTGTATATAGAGGAATAAAACTAGATGTTCATATTTTATAAGCTACAAAAAACTCTCTGAACGGATTAGAGAATTAATAAGGCCTAAAACTAGGAAATTACTTGTTAAAAAAGAAAGATAGCCTTCAGAATACTGGACACTGCAAGAAGTCTTTGGTCAAGGTGCTGAAGATAGAAAAGGAAAAGGAAAACCAGACCAATATACTTTATCCAATTATAAATCCTCTGCATAGTAGAGGAAACTCACTACTGAATAGCAGATTAAGCCTCTGAAACTGTAAGCCAGCTCCAATTAAATATTTTTCTTCATAAGAATTGTCATGGTCATGTTAACTCTTCACAGCAATAGAAACCCTAACTAAGATAACAACTTAATATTAGAATCAGCAACAGACCTAGATGAACATTTCTCAAAAAATATTGGATAAATATCCAAAAGTATATATAAGTATTTAACATAACCAATTAACCAAATCAAAAGAAAATTGTGAGAGTTACATAGCTTGTAACTATGTACAATCAGGTACATTGTACAGCAGTGCTACTTGTGCACCAGGTCACATGATTCATCTAGTAAGAAAGGGGTGAAATCTGCCAATTGTGGGGACATTGGTAGTACTGTGGATGATTATAGAAAGTCAAGTCAGACACTGTGTTGAGACAGAGTTGATTTTGACCAATGGTGGAATATTTGTAATCAGACCTCATTCATATAATATCCAATACCATGGTTTCCTGATGAGTCCAGAACTGTTGTGTGGGATACCAGTATGGCAGGTAGGGAGATGATAACAAACAGATGAAATGTTTCAGTCAGATGGGAACACTAGTGACTGAAGTGCTATCACATAGCTGGTAGCTGCAGGTAATGATAACATACCTGTGTTAATATGTGAGAGGCTCAAAAGAGTAGAAAACAAAATGATCAACGTTTCCATCAGAAAGACACAATAAACACTTGGAGAGACATTTATGTTTAACATGAGGCAAACATATAATACATGCATGCGTTATAACATAATGCTATCCATATATATGTGAATTCTTTTTGGTTTCCACTATCTGTAAAACAGACTTTAAAATTAAAAACAGACAGACAGACAGACAGACAAGGAGAAGGAAACAAAGAGGAGAAGGAGGAAGAAGAGGAGGAGGGGGAGGTTAGAGCTGGAGAGGGAGAGGAAATGGGAGAGTAGGGGGAGGTTAGAGGGCAAGGAGTAGAGACAGGGGAAAGGAGCAGGAACAGGAGGAGGAGGAAGTAGGAGCAGAAAGAAGACAAGGAAAAGGAAGAAGCAGCAGAAGAAGAGGAGGGGAAAGAGGAAAAGGAAGAGGAGGAGGAGGAGAAGGAAGAGGATGATGAGGAAGAGGAGGAGGAAGAGGAGGAGGAAGACGAGGAGGAAGACGAGGAGAAAAAAGAGGAAGAAGAAGAAGAAGAAGAAGAAGAAGAAGAAGAAGAAGAAGAAGAAGAAGAAGAAGAAGAAGAAGAAGAAGAAGGAGAAAAAGAATTAGTAGTAGTAGTTAATACAAAAGGATGCAGAGTAAGAAAACAAGATGGATATATATTTACTAATAGAACCAGGATGCTATAGGGCTAGAGAGATGGATCAGCAGGTTAAGAGCATCTTAGGCAAATGGATGGAACTAGAAAATATCATCTTGAGTGAAGTAACCCAGTCATGAAAGAACACACATGGTATGTACTCACTGATAAGTGGATATTAGCCCCAAAGCTCTGAATACCCAAGATACAATTCAGAGACCACATGAAGCTCAAGAAAAAGGAAAACCAAAGCGTGGATGCTTCAGTCCTTCTTAGAAAGGGGAACAAATTACTCGTGGGAGGAAATATGGAGACAAAGTGTGAAGCAAAGACTGAAGGAAAGGCCATCCATAGACTGCTCCACCTGAGGATCCATCCTATATACAGTCACCAAACCTAGACACTATTGCGGATGACAAGAAGTGCTTTCTGACAGGAGCCTGATATAGCTGTCTCCTTAGAGGCTCTCCCAAGGCTAACAAATACAGAGGTGGATGCTTGCAGCCAACTATTGGACTGAGCGCGGAGTCCCGAATGGAAGAGTTAGAGAAAGGACTGAATGAGCTGAAGGGTTTGCACCCCCATAGGAAGAACAACAATGTCAACCAACCAGACCCCCTAGAGCTCCCAGGGACTAAACCACCAACCAAAGACTACACATGGAGAGACCCATGGTTCTAGCCACATATGTAGTAGAGGATGGCCTTGTCAGGGCATCAATAAGAGGAGAGGCCCTTGGTCCTGTGAAGACTCAATGTCCAAGTGTAGGGGAATGCTAGGGTGGGGAGGTGGAAGTAAGTGGGTGAGTGGGGGAGCACCCTCATAGAAGCAGGGACGAGGGGGATGTGATAAGGGGATGGGGTTTCCGATGGGGAAACTGGGAAAGGGATAACATTTAAAATGTAAATAAAGAAAATATCCAACAAAACAATGAGTATATGCTGCTCAAGCAGAGGATTCAGTTCCATTTCCTAGCACCCACATGGTGGTTCATAATTGCCTGCAACTCTAGGTCCAGGAATCTGACACATTCTATTGGCCACCAAGTGTTCTGACTTGCATATGACACACAGAAACTCACTTAGGTAAACATAAAATAGTTAATTAAGGTGAATAACTGAAAATAGACAAATATAAATATTATGGTTTGTATATGCTTGGCCAAGGGAGTGGCACTTTTAGGAGGTGTGGCATAGTTGGAATAGGTGTGTCACTGTGGGTATGGGCTTTAAGACCCTTCTCCTCGATTTCTAGAAGCCAGTTTTCTCCTGTTTGCCTTGGAAACAAGATGAAGAACTCTCAGCTCTTCATGCACCATTCCTGCCTGGATGATGCCATGCTCCCACCTTCATGATACTGGACTGAACCTCTGAACCTATAAGCCAGCCCCAATTAAATGTTGTCATCATAAGAGTTGTCTTGGTCATGGTGTCTGTTCACAGCAGTAAAACCATAACTAAGACAATAATGTACAATGTGAAAGGGTGGGGAAAAGGGAGAAATGAGGATATTTTCTAAACTTGCCGTTAGCATATGACAGCAGTCACTGTTACTAAACATTAAGAGGATCAAAGTATTTCTATGCCTAAAATATAGCTAAAAATATCCAGCCCAAAATCTTTATTAAGTAGCTTCTGCTGTATGTATGTGTGCACTCACTTATGTGCACAGCCATGCACATAAGTATGCATGTTCATGTGGCATCCATGTATTTGTATGCATATATAGGGGATGATGTCAGCCACTCCTCTGTTACTCTGCTCTTTTTTCATTTTTTTTTCCTGTGAAAGTTATGTGTTACTTTTCATTGTCCTTGTTTTGTATGGGAGATTCTGATAATTTCAGGCAATAAAGACATGACAAATTGTGAGGGGGATAGTTTCATCGTTCTATGGAGTGGCATAAAAATCAACTAAGCAGGGACCTAATTTTAGATGAATTTACTCCTGCTAGGACTTCTGGGACTACTCTCCCCTCCAATAGATTATGTGTCCACATTTGCAAACAGTCCTTTTAGGTACAAGTTACTTTTAATCAATACACTCTGTGTTTGCACATTGGAATCCATATCAAAACTGATGATTCAAGGGAACTTCAGTAGATATTCCTCAATAATTTGTTACCTTAGTCTATCTATCTATATTTCAGATGAAGCAAAATTAAGAGTGTTTCATGGAAAAATAATCAATAATCAATATCAATAATTTGTCACCTTAGTCTATCTATATATACTTCACATGAAGCAAAATTAAGAATGTTTCCTGGAAAAAGGTATTTGGATACAACTCTTTGATCATATGTCAGAAAGGAAGAAAAATCTAAACATTAAGGATATAAGTAATATAAATTTCCACCTTAGAAAACTAAAGAAAAGAAGAACAAGTTAAATCCAGAGGAAGCAGAGGAAAAGACATATGAGACATTAGATTTTTTGAAATCTAAATAAAGTCAATAAAGTCAGTAAACCTGTATCCAGAGAGAGAGAGAGAGAGGGAGGGAGAGAGAGAGGGAGAGGGAGAAGGAGACGGAGAAGGGTGAGGGAAGAGAAAGAATTACCCAGGTTAATTAAGAGAGAAAGAGGCCCAAATTACTAATATTGTAATTAGCAAAGGGATGACATTCATGATCTCATGAACATTAGGAGGATCATAAAAGGATTTCAAGAGCATGCATATACCTAGGAATTTTATATTCTAAGTTACATATACAATTTATTTGAAAGACATGGTCTCACACATGCAGACAAAAGACATCCAAATGAGATTATACATATTAAGAAATGAATAAAACACAGCAGTCTTTCAAAATATAAAGAACTAGGCTAAGGTAATTCAGTAGTCAACTAAAGGGGAAAAAAAGTTGAGTTGAATTGTGTAAATTCTCTACAATCCATTCCAGGAGTTAGAAGCTGAGAAAATACTTTGCAGCACATATTAGTACTCTCTAATAACCAACAACAGACCAAGCCACTGAAAGAAAAGAACTCTACAGACTATTCTCTTCTCATGAGTGTAGAAGCAAAAACTTTAATATCATGTTAGAAAAAGGATGCTATATATTTAAAGAATGTAATACCCTAGTCAAATAAGCCTACAACAGTCATCTGAGGCTGGCAACATGATCTCATTTCCATTTTAGTGTAAGAGTCTGAGTTACCTCTGTCATTACGACACAATACTTGAAGTGATAATTTATAAGATGGAAATATTTGTTTTGGCTCAAATTTCCATCTGTGGTCACCCACACCTGTAGCTTTGGACATGTGGTGACACACTAAACCATACTGAGCACCTTTTCCAGAGGATTTCTTTTTAACCACATGGCAGGCAGGAAGAAGAGAGAGAGAGAAGGGAGTCCTTAATACTCCCTACAAAAGCATTGCCTGAGAAGCTTACCTTCCTATAAGAGGACTTCATGTCTCAAAGGTTCTTTTCCCTCCCAACTGCGCCGGAAGCTGTGGACCTGGCAGTTAACATATGGGCTTTGGGAATCACTCGTGATTTACATTAGAGTAAACTAGGTTTCCAACTGAGACGGATAAACACTATCTTCTGTGTATGTGTTTCTCATGTTGAATTTGTAGTTAGCTAATCATTTTCATTCAATATTTTATTCCTGTTATGTTCCTGTTAACATCTGATATCACTTTGGGGAACCGTAAGTTAGAATTTCCTTAAGTAAAAAGAAAATTAGCACAAAAGATACCTGGATGGAAAAAATATGTACGATTTTACATTTCAATGGTGCCTTGTGCTTTTCTTGTTTTTACAGTTACCATTGCTACAGACTTCCTGCTTCCAGAGCAGTCAGTTTGGGAACTTCCTATTTCATATATAAGTAGGTTGAAAGATTTATCTGGAACTCTATAGCAATCTAAGATAACTCTGACTCAGATGCAAAAAGGATGGCCTTAATCTTCAAAATTTTACTTTGATGTGTGGTGTGTGTATGTGTGTGTGTATGTGTAAGAGAGACAGAAACAGAGCTTGTGTGTATGTGTGTGTGTGTGATCATAATGTGAGTATGTGAGTTTATGGGTGTGTAAGAAAGAGAAAGAAAGAGCTTGTGTATGGTGTGTGTGTGTGTGTGTGTGTGTGTGTGTGAGAGAGAGAGAGAGAGAGAGAGAGAGAGGAGAGAGAGAGAGCATAGTGTGAATATGTAGATGTGTGTGTGTGTTTGTAAAAGAGAGACAAAGAGAACTTGTGTGTGTATGTGTGTGTGTGTGAAAGAGAGACAGAAAGAGAGTTTGTATGTATGTGTGTGTGTGTGTGATCATGATGTGAGTATGTGAGTTTGTGGGTGGGTAAGAAAGAGACAGAAAGAGCTTGTGTGTATGTGTGTGTGTTGTGTGTGTGTGTGTGTGTGTGTGTGTCTGTGAGAGAGAGAGAGAGCATAGTATGAATATGTAGATGTGTGTGTGTTTGTAACAGAGAGACAGAGAGAGAGCTTGTATATATGTTTGTGTGTGTGTGTGTGTAATTGTGGTGTGGGCATGTGAGTGTGTTTTTGTAAGAGAGAGAAAGAGGGAGAGAGCTTGTGTGTGTATGTGTGTAAGAGAAAGACAGACAAAAAGAGAACTTGTATGTATATGTGTGAGTATAGTGTATGTGTGTGTGTAATAGATAGAGAACATGTATGTGAAAAAGATAGTGTGAGTATGTGAGTGTGTATAATAGAGAACATGTGTGTGTATGAGAGTATAGTGTGAGTATTTGAGTGTGTGTAAGAAAAAGACAGAAAGATGTAGAGAGAGCTTGTGTGTATAAGGATATGAGTGTCTATAAAGATGTGACTGTGTGTAAGAGAGAGACAGAGAGCTTGTGTGTGTGTGTGTATTTGTGTGTATATAAATAACCTCCTGAGTTCAATTAGTATTGATTTTATGCACATGCAGAGGTCAGAAGCAGGCACTGGATCTCCCACAGCTGGAGCTGGAATCCATTTGACATTGGTGCTAAGAACATAACTTGGGTCCTTTGGAAGAGCAGCAAGCATTTTTAACCACTGAGCAATCTCAGGGGGTGGGGGGGGCACTCCCAACTTCCAAATTCTCGTTGCTTGTTAAAACAGTTACAAACATGTGAGTCAATTAAAATAGACTTTGAATAATGCTTCATAAGATGTCTAAGTTGTTTGTCTTCATCTCCTGGTGTCCAAAGGTATCACACATAGTAGACAGAACAAGGAAGTGACTACCCTTTGTTTTCCACAGGCTAACCCTTACACATACATGCAGGTTCCCAGAAACAGGCTCTTCCTCAGAAACACAGACCATTTCATGAGATGTGCTCGATGTGGTCCCACTGCTGTGCTGAGTTTTTTTTTATTATTTTTCTTATTACTATTATTTTATTTTAACAGCCATTAATTTATGGTATCGTTTGGTTACTGCTGACGTAGAAAACGGAACGAGAGCCAGAGTGAACAGCACTAGTGCGTAATGTGTTTCATGCTAGACTACAGAGGACCTTAAATGAATCTGTGATGCTGCCAGGATTAGAATTTATGGCCATGCCTGATCTCTTGTTTTTCTACTAAACCATACTGCCTCCGCTTAATAATAAAATAAGATTTAAAAGGCAAAACTCCATGATTTCCTACCAGCATATGCAAGGGTAAACCTGAAAGGGCCAGCTGTAAAACCACCTCACCATAACAACAGTGCAGTATTTATACTCTGTAGACTGTGTACTTGTCTATCCTTAGCTGAAAGATTACAGGGCATGCTTAGCCAGGTTTTAGTAGAGTTACAAAAATTAGAAACTGGTGGTCTGTGTGTCTGGAAGCTGTGTAGAAAAACATATTTAATCCGTACTTGCTGGACAATGAATAGCTGTGACTGTAAAGGCAAAAGATGTAAGCGTTGACTAATGGTGAATACTAACAGGCTTAGCTTCTCTATGGTCAAATCCCAAGTGACCAAAATGTTCATATGGAATGTTTGTAGGCAGCAGAGAAATTTCTAAAAACGAAATTTGGAAAATGTGGGTAACTCATCAATATTAATGTAAATGTATGTAGCTCAAAATCATCAAGCATATACATACCAGCAACGGCTGCAAGGCCTTTATCTATTAATTTAATACTAAAAACATTAAGGATTTCTAGTCTATGTATGAAGAATCTGACATCTGAGGTCAATAACTTGTGCATAACAAAACAGTGAGCATGTTGCATGTTGTTATTTGCAATTAATGAATACTTTCCAGGCATGCAAACAGGTACACTTAGAAGCATGAACAAGAGTCTTAAAAACTAGAATTATTGTTATTATTTTACTATTGACGTCTGGAAAGTGTTACACATATTTTGAGGAGTTTAGAGAAATAGTTCAGCTCATAAAATACTTGTCTAAAAAAAAAAAAAAAAAGATCCAGATATGGTGGCACATAATTTGGAGCCAAGCACTGGGAAAGTGAAGAGTAGATCCCTGCAGTTCTCTGGCCAGCCATCATAGGCTAGTTATCAAGTTCTAGGCCACTGAAAGACTGTAAATCAAAAAATAAAAGCTTAAAAGATGGATAGCTTCTAAGGGGTGACATTCAAGGATGAGCACTGACTTCCTCATGCGTGCGCACACACATACAAAAGCACGCACAGATCTGAGCACATCAAACTGAAGAAATGAATTGTGCATGAGAAATAAACTGTTTTGTTTGTTTGCTTTGCTTTTCCTTTATACATAGTCTTAAGACCTGCTCAACAAGAGGGAACTCATACCCAGTACTGGGAACCTAACTGCTACCATTCTAGTTGGTGGTATGAACCTGGAAAGGTGGAGCCAAGAGATGAGACAGAATACGACTGAAGCCGAGTTCATGCCCTAGTTATCTTTATTCAGGGCACCAGACAGATTATATTCAGAGTGTATTCTGAGGCAAGATCATACTAGAGGTTAGGCTGTGTACAGTCACAACGTCAAGGTCACACACTTTCAGGCTATATACAGTCACAAGGACAACTTATGCACAAAAACATGATCCTGAATAATAAGGGGTAAGATGACAGATAATTACAGTAATCCACCCCTGTTTACCATACGAGGGAGGGGCACAAAAGCATGTTCCAGAAATAACCCTCGTTATGGAAGGAACAGACGTCACAAGAGTCTTGTCTTATTTACTTGGAGTTTTCTTACAAACTCTCAGAAATCTCCTCATACAGCTTCATCCATGGACAGAATTCTGACAGTCATGTGCAGTCATGAATGTTGGAAGAGAGCCTACAACAATCACTTTATTACACCAGCATTGTTATAAAATATCCTTAAATATTGTAAATATTCGTCCTTATAAGCACAGGTATCCTGCAACATGCAGAGACCATTACAGAAAACTACATCCAATCAAAATGCAGAGTTGTTGAGCCTAGTCCTAACATACACATCTACTTTATTGTTCTCACACCAAAGGCTTGGAGATCATTTCAGAAGGAGAGACAGAAATATTGTTGCCCAGAGGATTAGGGAGTTTCTGTGAGATCTTCTCTCCTGATAATGCCAGGGGCTACACCCACAAATTCTCACCAACATGACTGCTTAAATATGGGATAAACAAGGACAATAGCAGTGGACATGCCAAAGTGGACAGGGGAAAGCCCACAAGGTCTCAAACCTACACAACAAAAGATAGACAGGCAACTAAGAATGCAGGGAAACAGTTTTCCCAGGGAAGAGAGTATCATTTACTTATTGAGTACCAAAATAGTCAGCCATTAAAAAAACATAGATATGAAGAATATTATACAGTCTAAACAAGTTATATGTATATATTTGAGAACATATGTATATATGTATGCATATATGTACGTAACAATGATTAATGACAAAAGAGACCATGAATTTGAAAGAGATCAAGGAGGGTTTTATGGGAAGGCTTGAAGGGAAGAAAGTGGGAAAAAAGAAGAAAACTATTAAATGAAGACTAACGTCTAAAATAATTCTATAAGTAGTAAAGATTTTCATATAAATATTTTGTACTCTATCTATCCATCTATCTTTCTTTTTCCTATCATCTATTTATCTATCATCTATCTATCTTATCTAACATCTATCATCTAACATCTTTTTATCATCTATCTTATCTATCATCTATCAATCTATCATCTATGTATCTATGTATTTGTTGTATGTATGCATACTCGTGTGTGTGTGTGTGTGTGTGTGTGTGTGTGTGTGTGTGTTGTGCGCGCGTGCGCGCATGTCACTTTGAAAGAGGTCAGAGGTCAAACAGTAGGAGCTCATTATCTCTTCTCACCCTGTGGATCTCTGGGAGGAAACTCTCTTCCTGAAGTTTGTGGGCAAGCAATTAAACTTGCTGAGCCATCTTGCTGGCTCTCTCTACAAATATTTTTATGTAATTTTATAACTTCATCTTAAAATAGATAATCAGCTCTGGTAATCTTTAACATTTATTCAGAGACAACACTTGGCTTCTTACTTTCAGAGTTGTTATTTTTCCCATTAGCTGTTCTTTTCATAAACTGACAAAAACTTCACTTTAATTTGACTCAGAGTGAAAATAAATGAAGCCTAATGTTGATTTCCATTTGCAAACTCTGAAACTTGTTGTTGAGTTCATGAAAATCAAAGGGACTGCAATTTATTGATCTGAAGACCTGTGCTTCATTTTCAGCCCATTTCCTGAGAATTCGTTTTCTGACATTGCCAGAAGCACATCCTTTGCAAATACACGAATGGAAAACATTACTTCTCTAAATAAGGTTCAGTTGCTGAAACCGAACGTCCTTGTCAAATGTGGCAAGAAATGCAGGCTGCTGTGCAGCTCCATTAAGCAGGCACTCTCTGCTGGGTTAAATGAGCTGGGCACTTCTGCCTTGGGCGAACCGGAAACCCAGGGTGACTGGGGCGCTCAGCTGAATCCTGATCCGCAGGACCAAAGCCTCACTCAAAGCAGGGTTTCTACAGGAGCAAGATGTTTAAATCATACTTTGTTTATACTATAGGTGGCAGGATTTTTATGCTTTAAACATCCTCCTATAACCCTGCATTTTCTTGCAAATAAAAATTTAAGGCACCTCATCCATCTGACAATGTTTTATGAAAATATTCAGATGGTTCAAGGAAGAATAGTCAGGTCCTGATGGGCTGCTTTATGTCCTTGTTATTGATTTCAAACACACGTTATGTGATCTGATCGTACTTTATGTTCCTATTCTCTTTGTCCTTCAAGTTCAATACTTTCTTAAATTAAAACAATATTGAGAATACTGAAACCAATAATTATAATATATTTAAATAAAGGATTCACTCATAATGTCTGTGCTACTAAACAGGGTCCTGTTCAGAAAGCTTTTCCCATGCTCTGGAGAGAACCATGGCTATTACTTTGCTATGACGACACAGTATTAAGATGATTTCCAGTGACCCATTGCTATTACATACATAAACATACTTCTAGATTGTCAGTAGAGATGCTTCTTCCTGAAGTAGATAGCAAACAGTAGAAGTGGGCAAGGTGCAAAGAATGAGAAATGGAAGAATGTTCATCCGTAATTGGGACTCGGGTTTTTATAAGGGAAGGGGCATTTAACCGGCAGGAAGAAAATGCCAGGATGAGGGTGGAGGACACAGAGGCATGAAGCCCCGCCCCTAGCTAAGTAGCTATTGGCAACTGAGATTCTAGAAGAGGGAAAATGGGCCTTCTCATCCATCTTAAGGATGTGTCAGCTTGTAGGTAGACCAGACTCTAGCAGAAGGCCATATATCCAAGAGTATTGCGCAACACAAATTGTTAGGAAACAAAAATTAAAACAAAAATATCAGAGGACACAAAGTTAAATGCTTAGGTAAGAGGGGGTAAGCCTGGAGGTAGATGGGGGAGGGAGAAATATGATCAACATATGTGAATAAAATTCTTAAAGAACAAATATAAAAATGAACGAAAAACAAAATAAAAGTCAATTCTCTCATATCCAAATAAAAAAAATATCCACAGAATGAATTATAACTTAAATCAAAGTAACTTTGCTTTGAATAATTTTGACACAAAGATATTTATTTCTGGAATGACATATGATTATAGTCACTAATAAGTGAATGAATGAACAAACACAAATTTTTATATAAAACACAGACAAAAGACTCTCATTAAGTTCTTACTTTGTGAAGTTGTCTATGTTAAAATCTCTATTGAGACTTTCAGTAGTATCACCATTTAAATTTTTGAAATTTTTATAAGTGCATTATTTAAGATATACTTTTTCATTTTGTATGGAAATATTTTCAACACTTGCCCTTTTTACAAATTATATTAGAGTTTGGAGGGATTTCACAGTGGTTAGAAATATTTACTGCTCTTCCAGTGACACTGTTCCACTATGTAGTCTTAGCTGGTCTATATTATGCACACTAAGGTGACCGGGAAATCAGAAATCTACTTGTCTCTGTCACATATTTTAAGTGAAAGAAATTTAGATACACTATTCAATCTGAAAATTTTTAGATAGACCCTGTATGTGAATAGAAAATTAGAATATATGTATATGTGTATGTATATGTGTATATGTACATGTATATGTATGCACATATCACATATATACACACACACTATGGGACACAAATTTTAAAAAATAATAAGGTAAAATAATCAACCTAAAATTCTGGTGTGTGTGTGTGTGTGTGAGAGAGAGAAAGAGACAGAGAGAGAGACAGAGACAGAGAGATAGAGAAAGTGAGACAGAAAGAGAGACATCAGTACAGAGTACAAATATGAAGACTTTGTAGGATCAAAGTGTTAAACTTTCAGAAACTATGAATCTATGTACAATAGGTCCTTTAAACCACCAGCATTTAACAGAGAGTGGAAGCAGTAGATCACTTTGTTTAGTAACAGTTCAAAGGACTGTAGGGTATCGCTTTTGACCTCTTCCATTATCTGCATTTTGTTTGGGTCTGTGAGAAGAGTTTTTTTCAAGTCACATTCTATCTAATACATTTCAGCTTGGAGTAAATGAATTGCTACTTGGACAACAGAAGTTGAAGCAGAACTGAATGTGGTCTCTTGTAGTAATTATGTAAAACATAGTGACTATACAAAGCTGCTACATATCACTATTAAGGGCATGTCTAAGAGCTTTTACATATGGTAATTAGCCTAGTGCAAGCCATTTTAATAATGGTTGTAATTACAATTATTTTCATCTAATTAATTCAAATGGGTTTTTCTCATTTTATAATTCTCTAGCATCTATCAAGTGTCTGCTTAATGTCTGTGTTGCTCTCTTGATTCCATTGCTTGCCTGGGAGGTCTCTTTCCCCATCTCCTACCCCTATTCAGCAAAGGGCAAAAGATCTGAATTTAAAGATTCCTACATTATAACATGCAGTGAGAACTAGGATAACTTTCTATGTATATTTGTCCTGCTCAGAAAAATCTTCCTGGGGAATTTATGGGCATCATTTTTAGATATTCCATGATTTTCAGTCCAATCTATAATTGAGTATGCATATGTGTATGTGTGTGTTTGTGTGTGTGTGTGTGTGTGTCTGTGTGTGTGTGTGTCTGTGTGTCTGTGTGTCTGTGTGGTATAATACACCATAGAAGAGGGTGCAAATGTAAAGATGTCATAGAGTCAGACGGCTAAATCTTTAGAAATTCTGAATCTATGAACAATAGATTCTTTAAGCCATCAGTGTTTTACAAAGATCGAAAGGAGTAGATAAAAGCACATATTCCAGGTGGGAAGAGGGAAGAAAGAACTCTAGATATGTTACCTACTAAAATATTTAAAGGTCGGTCAACCATGATAGACGTCACAGTGAAATCACGATAGCACTAGCTTTATCAATAGAAGAATAGGCTCAATGTGATCAAAATTAAAAGCAGAGTTATCCTTGCCTCCTTTGAAATAATAATGCCTTATTAATAACAGCCATTTGACTTCAGATGATGAAGTGTCACAATTGTTCAATCCTTTTTGCCATCCTATATCTAATTTCTACAACTATCAGAAATGTCACATGGCACCTCCATTTGATAAAGATATAATGATTTAAAGATATGAATACAAATCTTCCAGGCTGTGTCTTAACCAACCCAAAGTTAAATGGTTTACTTTTTCCCCATGGGTGTATTTCAGTGCTTTGTGGTAGTAGTTTGAACTTATTTTATATACACTGGCAAATCCTTTATATCACAAAATTCATTGCTGTCTCCTGCTTATTTCTCAAGCCAGATGCAATGGAGGAAGGAGAGCTGATAAACACATATTGAGATGTCTGTTTACCTTAGACGACACTGAAACATGAATGACTGACCCTTTTATATTTTATCCTCAAAAGAAAGATTACAACTTTATACTTCAAAGTTCTGAAAAAGTACAAGTCCAACCACATGATAAAAATCTGATTGTGAAGGCAAATAACAGATATGTTTAAGCCAACATCAGAAAGGGCTTTTAAAGTCACCCCCTTCATCTTAATGCCACACTTATTTTCAAAGTCTCAATCCAGGTCTCAATTTTCCAGTCTACAGAAAACTATTTTAGAAAGAATTAATGTAAGCTAATGTTATCGAGATGACCCAAACCTATGAATGTCTCTTATGAATGGCAGAATCAGACTAATGGGATAAAACTCTTAAAGAGAATCAGGTAACAGAATAAATATGGTTCATAGAAGTAGCAGCGAGATAGACCCAGCTTGATAAAACCCATACATACATTGAGAAATGAAAAATTGTGAAAATCATAATTCTTATATAGATTCCTTTTTAGGCTTTAGGCTCTTTCCTAGGTTTTTTCTTTAAAAGGACATAAAGACTCCTCTGAAAGCAGGCCAAGAATGTGGACTGGCCCGTTACAGGAACCAGGAACTGGCTCACCACATTAGGGAGGGATGTGAGTCAGCGAGAAGAATTCAGGAACCCGGTTACAATGACAGGGCAGGACCACCACGTCCTTGAAAAGAATGTGCACAGGATGTTTCCACACCTCGCCCTGGTTTATGACCAACTAAACTAATGAGTCAGGGTTTTCCACTATTTTTATGATATGGGTTGGGACTTTTCTGCTGTTTCTCGGTTTCCCCCTTTTACCCCCCTAGTTTGTGGTTCTCCCCTTTATATTTTCCCTTCTAACCAGCAGTCAGGTCACTCTACTCCTGCATGAGCAAAGAGTTGACCACAGCCGGCTGTATTTTTTTCCCTGAATAAACCTCTGTTTTTACATCCAGCTTCAGAGTCCTGTGAGTTACTGGGTGGTCGTGTTATCCCGAGACTTGAGTTGGGGTCTCCCCTGAGTGGGGGTCTTCAGCCTTAAAATCAGCACAGATCACTTTTGAAGCCCACCCAAAGAGAATTGTAGTTCTTCCAAATGCTCATGGTTACATCAAAGGATTATTTTAATTATTTGTTTGATGGTACAATTTTTATACCAAGTGTTAAGCAGTGATATTCAATATAGCTTAAGTAATATTTAGCACATTAAAATAAGAGTATTGGTTCCTCCAAGAGCACTCAGCTGCTTGCATTTAATGTCCAACACACACATCTGAATAGCATTTTTACTCTTGAACTAAATAGAGGTTCAGTCAAATTTTGTTATTTCTAGCTAATCCCCAAATTATTGGGGGTTGTTCTTTGCAATATTTTTGTAGTAATACTTGTAACTATCGTTTAAGTAATTTCAGTGAATCTGATTGGTATGAATATCAGTGATATAAAAGATCATGGAATGTTTAATGAGTTTTATCTACATGATTTTGTAGGATAAGACATTAGAACTTTCTGCCCATCAAGGCAATAGAGTGATCTCTAAAATCTCAAAATAATTTGCATCAAATAAAACGATCAAGGATCATGATAAGAGTGGCTTTCACACTTCCTCAGGGGCTCTTTTAGCTTTTAAAGCTTGATGTCCATTAATTAGTATGTCACCAAGTACAAGACACAAGGAAAAAGGAAATGGGAGACAGGAAGTGTGCCATTGCCCATGGCCTCTCCTTGGGGGTCCATCATCCTTTGCCCATTAAACCTCCTTTGCAGCTAACACAGTGGTATATCTAAGATTTTTTTTCTTGCCCTTTGTTCTAAGATCAACCAGGGTCACTATGACTAGCTAACAGAATCAGCTGAATAAATTCCTTTGCAGGTTCGAGGGTGGCAAGGGAGTGAGTTTAGCTCATTTGGATAACAGATTCTCTCTGCTGCCTGGTGGTTTAGAACAATCCCCCCACCTCTGAATTTCCTTGATATCAGTTCCTCTAACTGTCTTCGCATCCTCTCTTTATGATTAGTAGAAGCCAATTGGCCTCTCTCTCTCCCTCTTCCTCTCCTTATTCCTTCCTCCTCCCCTCCTCCCCTCTTCCTTCCCTCTCCCTCCCTGTTCCCCCTCTCTCCCTCCCCTTCCCTCTCCGCTTCCCCTCCCTCTCTCTCAGTGCCTAATATCTGTAAGTTGCTCACTTTCCATCATTTTTCCTACCCTACGTCCTATAGGTGAGACTTTATTTCCATGTTCTAATACTTCTGTATTCTTCAACACTCCGTGTAAGAAGAAAGCTTGCAATCTCACTTTCTTTCTGGCTGGTTCTCTACTTTCTCTGTGTGTATATTAATATTCTTTGAAGATTATTATAATTCTGCCAGCAAGCTCCACTCGTAAACTGTAGGAAAAAGAAATAGACTATTGTCTCGGAACATATCTACAAAACTTTCTAGAACAAAACGTCTCTGAGTCATGATGATCCAGTCTCTCGTCCCTAAACACTGTACCTTGACATGGACATGTATCTTTCAATTTCTTTTCCATTAGTTTGAATCACTTCGACGCCTGTTGCTCTCTGCAGACCTGGAGATGCTACTGAAGGAAAGACCAAAGTCTTACACAGATATCCTTGAAAATACAGGTTCAACCAACTCTAGAGCATCCGTTAACGTAATGTAAAGAAATATGAATGCCCCGTGAAAAAGTGTATCACAACGCCAGGGTCCTATGAGAATCAAGTAATGTGAGACCCATCTTGTCTCCTGTGTTCTAGACATCTCCATGGAAGTCCTTGCTAAACAATATGCTAAGTAATTATTTAATAGGGGGAGGGTGGGGAGGAGGTGCTCTGACAGCAGCAAACAGGGATTGTCAAGGTTTCCTTCTATGAATGAGCACAGCATCCTCAGGCTCTGAATCAGACAGTAAGTACTGAGGGGAGATCACAGTGGCAAGATGAAGCTTTACTCCTTGTCAGGTCCCAAATAAACCTCACAAAAGATTTTCAGTCTTTTCCTAGGAGAAGTTCAAGTCACTGAAGAGCTCTCTGCAGCGGAATTGGGTTTCTCTGTCCTTACATTCTCTTCCTTTGTATCCCTCCATCCGTCTCTCTCAGTTATCCCTTCTGATTTTGGCTTTGAGAATTACTGTTCCCTGTAAACCCTTGGAAACATAGAGAGAGAGGAATCTGCGAAACAACCATTTGCAGATGTTGGGAAAAAGACAGTCCAGGATAACCTGCGATCTCCAATGAAGGGTAGAACAAATGGTGGAGCATCTTATACTTTGCCCTCGAGTGTTTCCTGGAAGCACACTCTAGACTATACACTGGCAGATGATACCTAAGCAAGACATGTCAATTAGTGGTGGAGACACAGACATCAAAACCACGTGGCGAGAACTGAAATGAGCAAGATTTTCAGAGCAGTGACAAACAAGGAGAGTGTTGTTTACGATGTTTCCATGCGGGTTTCCTGGAGTCTTTGGCTGAAAAGTGAATGCAAGTCGGTATTCCAAGAAATGTTGCAAAGACTGACTGCCCATGAAATTCCGTTCCTGGGGGAGACTCAGTAACCAGAAGACGCTTCTCAGTTCCGAGCATTGAAGAAAAAAAAAAAAAAAGAAGAACGAGCAGAGTGCTCTGCGCCCACGTGACCATTTCCACTTCAGAGTCAAACTTAGCAAGGGAGATTATTTCAAAACATAATGGGCATACACTTGTATATTTAGTATTCCATCTCTGTAGAGACTCCAATTTCCAGACCACAATGAGAGCCGGAGCTTTCTACCAAGCCTCAAGTCCCTCAAGGATTTATAAACAATATGATATGAACTCTGAAAAGCGAGAGGTTACTTCTATTACGCCAAGTACAACTCATCCTACTATCTGAATTATTTCCTTAAATGAGCCCAACATCTGAACAAACAAGTCCAGGAATTGTTTTGCTTATGGTTGGCTATTCATCTGCTTTAAATCTACCTCACGGATTCTGTGGAAAGTGGGCACACTGCTGGACTCCTTGGCTTTGGTTTGATTTAATGTTCGTTTTAATGATAGAGGAGATATACATAATTTGAACATCAGCAAGAACTAAATACAAATTAGCTTCAGAACAAATGAAACTTTCAGTCAGTATCTGCATCATATCATCAGTCTTATGTCCTTAATCATCAAGTATTATATTTAGTGTTTATTTTGACATGAAATCTACATTCACACTGCAATGGTAAGTCCTCATTTGATCCAGTGTAAACTGCTGGCCTTCAGTTTGCTTTAATTAGTTTATTGTCAGGCTTAAACAAGATTCAAGCATTTAAAAGAGACTGAGGTACAACTGAGCTTAACCTTTATCTGACCCATTTGAGCAGAGGAGGCACAGCAGTAATTATATTCAACAAAGTATTTTCTAATTAAGCAAGAAATGTAGAATGATTACTCTTTTACAATGTGGCACCGGAGATAATTTCTGATTCAAGAGAGGAAGAGAGTCCAGATATGGTATGAACAGCCTTGCTCATCTGTGCTGAGGCCACTTGAACGAACGTGAGATGAGGTACCTGGATATGATGGTGCTCTACCACACTCAGGATCTATATTCCATACCGGAAATGCATCTCTGAACCATTTTGAAATCTTTAGGGGGCCAAAATCAAGCATTAAAATAGCAAGAGACATGTGCATGTCAGGTATAGAAATCAGTAACAACAATCAAGACTCTCTCTATATATTTGTATACTTGTTTATAAAATATTATATATATTATTGTGATTTATATTATTGTTATATATCATATAATAAATTTGTAACATAACGTATAACATGCAATATATAACATAAATATATGATTTATGACATATAACATATAATTTATATTATATATTAATTATCACAATAATATTCAAATAAAAAAGATAAAGAAAGAAATTAGAAGGGAGGAATTTGTTAGGGGCTAGAGGAAGGAAAAGGGGGGGATAACTGATGTATTTATATTTAATTAAATAAATAAAACTGAAAAAGTTATAAGTGAAATGGATCTCTCAATCATGTGCATCGTGTATTTCCCCTTCAGTATCGATAGTATTTTTATAAAGGATAGAAGAACAACAAAAATACAAATATTTACTGAGCTCCTTCAATATGCAAAGCTTTCAAAGACAGAAACAATCCTCTTATGTTAAAGAACACAAAAAGGGAAACAGTGTAAAGTGAAGTGCGTGAACTTTGCTTGCAGTTTATAAGACTTATTAATAATTGCTTTGTTTTCATTACTAGAGCTTATACATTGTATAAAAGAAATATTAATTTTTGATGTGCTTTCATATGAACATACGTACTTACTATATATTGACAGATGTGTTGAAGGGAGGTTACCAGACCAACTATGTTGATAATGGAATGCTACGATTTATGTTATGGTCGTGCATAAGCTTTATTCTCTGCATATTTTGGTTAAGAAAATGAAACCCTATCATTTCTGATATTATTTGTACATAGTTCAATAAATAAGTGTCTCACATGGAATTATTTTTAATATATGTTGCAATGACTATTCCAATGGGAAAGCAAAATCTGCAAAGAGCTCTTCAGACCTTAATTCTGATATAATTACTTATATGTGCAAATACATAGAGAAGTTTAGCCACACGGTTAGGCAGCTAATTGCGTTGAAAATACAATTGCCTGCACATAAGATAATCGCGCCCCTAGGGTGCACACTTCTGCTTCAGAACTATTTTTAAGCCCTCAGGAATTTCAGTTACCTCTTGACTCTTGGAAAACATTATCAAAACCCAGACAACTAGATGGATCTGTGCATCTGTTTCATAGCCACAACATTAAATTTGATTGCAGAACAACAGCGAGAGATTAAAAGATGGAAAGTTGGCGACTGCGAACGTGACAAACAGCAATGCTTGTGCCATCAATTTTCTGTCTATAAGGTGAGTAATTGAGTCACATCAGGATCTGATGCTCTTCACAGGAGGAAAGTAGGCGTTTATTGCAAATTCTAACCTTGGTAGTCAATTTTAGTTCCCACTGTCATTCTGGATCAAGGAGTAGCTTTGAAATGTGGAAAAGGACCTGAAGTTTGAACTTATTGGTCACCACTCGTGATAAAAGACACACAAGCCATAAAACATTAAGGAATAAAGAATTGTTCTCCTAAAGGAGGAAAACCCCCTTGACTTTTTTTTAATAGTGGCAGTACAGATTTCTTCTGTCAAGTCAACCATCATGTTATATCAGCTTTTCCTAGTTTTATTAACATGTGTCCCTATAATCAAGCTTCAATACGATTTGCCTTGTGAGGAAGAACGTGTTTGTTTGTAAGGCAAATATGACGAGACTTGAAAGCAATTTTAAAAGCATACTTCTCAAAAATTTACCAAGAGTAATTGGCCAGATTTTAAGTGTTTACGAGTCGATTATAAATAGCATGGCAGGACCCATGGATCCGGCCATGTGTGTGGCAAAGGATGGCTTTGTTGGACTTCAGTAGGCAGAGTGGCCCTTGGTTCTGTGAGGGATCGATCCCCCAGTGTAAGGGAATGCCAGGGCAGGGATGCAGGAGTGGATGGGTGGGTGGGTGGGTGGAGAAACACCCTCATAGAAGCAGGGAGAGGGGGATGGGATAGGGGTTTCCAGAGGGGACACCTGGAAAGGGGATAACATTTGAAATGTAAATAAAGAAAATATCCCCCCACCTCCCCACCCCCGTAAAAAAAGCATGGCTTCTATTCGTTTGACTATGTCCTGATACATTTTAAACTAAGTTTTTCTTTCTAAAAGTATTTCTGGGCATATCGACATTTTGTGATTTTGGTATGCTAGTCCTGGATTGTTTCTAAATATTGTTTCACAGAAAAGAAACATGGTATAATTGCTAGCTTAGGAGAAAGGATTTAAAATGTTGAAAACAAAATTCTTTCAAACAAGAAAATATCAATTGCAGGACTCCAAGATCACCTTCTGGGTCAGCAGCTCTCCTAAGGTTGGCACTGCCACATACTGATGGCATTTCACCCTCATTGTCATACCCAGTGGAGGTGATACATCTTCCAGCTTACTGACTGGAAGATGAATTTCTACCCCTTAAGTTTGAATAAAGATATTAACCATTCGTCTATAGGCCCATTAGTATCACATGGTATGCCAATAGATTTAAATCCATTATCCTTACTTCTAACAACCACGTTTTGTAATATTATTAGCATTTTACAGATAAAAAGGCATGTTGTTGTGCTATTAATTATAATTAATTAAGCAGATATGAGATTCTAAATCAGGGGATTATAATTTTTCAGTGTTTTTAGATTGTTATCAAGGGATAGGTAGGACAAGCCTTGCATATCCAGAAGCCTTCTTGGATGTTACATTATGGCTCCTCACTACCATAATGAATGATGACAAAACCTTGTCAATTCAAACTCTTTACAAACTAGAAACTATTTCAATTTTCCTTCTATTATCAATGCAGCTTGGATAAACTCTCCATGCAAGAGTCTTGATGACTGTAATTGTCTTTTCTGGGACTTAATACTTATTTCGTATATTCTATATAATATAGCTGGGAGATAGACACATAGTTCATGCAGTCATTGGGGAGAGAAAGCCCAAGATCTGCCCACTGCCAGCTGCCAATGGTGGAAGTACCAATCTCTAGCCTCGTGGTAAAACATCATAGAATACTAGGTAAGGTGGTCCTTCTCAAGTAGTGGCAGAAAGGAAGAGTAAATTCATACTTCTTTGTTTTGGTCTAGTCAAACCCTCAGTGGATCAAATGATGCCTGAGCGCGTTGAAGGCTAGCCACTTTCTTGACACTACTGATTCACATGCTAACACCATCTAGAAATACTGTCTCAGGCAACCTGGACATGGTACTTACTCTGGTCAGATCACTGACTGCACAAGTAGATACTTAACTTCCACAGGCTGTCATCAAAGGCCACGCATAGTACACCAGTCCTCCTTTCCCTTAGTGAGCATAAGGACTGACCATAATGTAATTCAGAAATTAGTCAAACCCTTTTTTTTTTTTTATCTAACTTTCAAATCCTTGACTGTAAGAAAACAGTCTTCAAAGGAATACATGAGGCATAATCTCCCTTTCCAGGAGTTACCATGGAGTCCAGGAACAGCAGCCATCAATATCTCTCTCATAGGCATATTCTAGCTGCCCAAGGAGGCCTCTGTAGTTTAATACTGTCAATAATACAAATGAATGCTTGCTGCGTGTGTATATGAATATGAATGTGCAAGTGTTTGTGTAGGCGTGCATGCGTATGTGTTTGCATGTATGTGGAGGCCAGAGTTCAATGTCCAGTGTTTCTCTCAATTGCTCTCTACCTTAATTTTAGAGACAGGGTCTCTCACTACACCTAGAAGTTAACCCATTCTGCTAGGCTAGGGATGCAGTTGTTTCTGCACTCTGCTCCCTGCCCCATAGCAGCAGCATGGCAGTTATACATGAGTGCCCAGACTTTCATGGGTGATCAAGACCTGAACTCTGACCTTCATGCTTGTCAGGCAGAGCCTTTACTTTAAAAAAAAAAAAAGAAAAACTTTTCTATTTTTAAGATTATAATATAATCACATTTTTTCCTTCACTTGCTTCCATTCAAATAATCCCAATCGCCCCTCATTGCTGTCTTTCAAATTCATGGCCTCTTTTATTCAATAGTTATTTGTTATTGCACATACACACACACACACACACACAGATATATATATATATATATATATATATATATATATATATATATATATTCCTAAATATAACATGCTTGGTCTGTATAATATTACTTGTATGTATATTTTCAGTGTTGATTATTTGTTATTGGATTACTATACTTTTTTTTAACTTGAAAATTTTTGTTTGTTTTTTTTTAATCATTCAGAAACATCATGTACTTTTTCTTTCAAGTAGATTAAGTTCCCCCAAATTAATTCCCAGGTCATTCAAACCCAGTACAGTGTTGAAGAGGGACAGACTTAATTAATTGATTTGAAAAGAGATGTCCTCTCAACATTGATTCCCAAGCATAATCAGGGTGTTCAGGACCCTTAAGAGCTATCAGAAGATCTAGAAATATGGTCTATATTTATATTAACAGAAAGATTTTCTTTGCCTTCTTCATTATGATATTCCCAGAAGCTAACTGTAGACTTTTTAAAAGGAAATAACATAGTATATTACAGTCATTATATATATATATATATATATATATATATATATATATATATATATATATAAAAATAATGAAATATATATATATTACTTTTGAGTAAAATATGAAATAGATTTACACCCTGAAAGAAAAGAGGTTTCTTTCTCCCTAAATTATTGTATTTCTGTAACTGTATTTATTTCCACAGAGGTACTATTTGCTTATGATGAAACATATGGGTGAATTTTGCTTTTGAATATTTCATTTTGTGAGCTAAGTTTTAGATAGGGGTACTAGGCTGTTTAAACTCCTAAACTCCCTTGGCCCCACTGAGTGCTAAGGCACTGTCAAGGGGCACCACAAGGGGATAATATGTGGATACTATATTATTCTAAATAAGTGTAAAGAATTGGCTTTTTAAAACATAATTTCTTCCTTTTTTATTGTCTTTCAAAAAATAAAAACAATGTTATGTGTATCCCAGGCTCTCCTAGAACTCACTATGTAAATCAAAATGGCCTCCAATCCCAATGATCTGGCTGTCTCTGTCTCCTAAGTGTTGAGATTAAATGCATGTACCATTATGCAAAGCAAAGTTCTCAGTTGTGACTCTCAAATACAATACATGTTATTAAATCAAATCTGTACAAAGAAAGCTGTTGGGGGTTCCAGGAAGAAGACCTTTTGAAAATTGCAGCTTTTAATATCTTCTAAAAAAAAAAAAAAAAAAACCACATGCTCCAACTACCAAGAAAAACAACTCTTGTACATTAAGGTTTTTATCAGGTGGCACTTAATTGTCCACATGTAGTCTAGCCCTCTCCAGCATCGTCAATTCTGTCAGGCTCTGTTCTTGTTGGCCTGGGCCTGCTATATTGCTATGTAATTTATACTGACATCAAATCACAGAATCCTCATCAACATCCTGAGTCCTAGGGTTATAGGTATGTGTCAGCACACTCATGCCTGTTGAGTTCTCTGTCTCAGAAGTGTCTGGATCACACTCAGAGGGAATCCCAAGGATAAGAGTATACAAACTTCAGAATCTTAGTATTTATACTTTTCTATCTTAAAGATACAAACACATGAAAACAAGGGCAGCATCATTGTGTCATAAGAGATTACAGAATGAAACCCTAATGAGATATCATTCCTTATTCCTAGATGGCCCCGATAAATTAACAAGAAAGTAGCAAAGTTTTCTAAGAATGTAAAGAAATGATAACACGTGTATATTTCCTCCAAGGATAAGAAATGGTGATACACAACATAGCCTGGTAATTATCTACCCAGTGCTATGTAGGACTGAACTTCTCAGGTAAATGACCAAGACTCAAGGAAAATAAAATGCTTAGTGAGAATTTACACACAAATTGCAGTAACAGAATCATTCCTAACGGCCTCCAAGTAGAGAAAAAAAATCTCGAATTTTCATCAGCTGACAAATGGATGAATAAATTGGGACATATGCATGCAATGAAGTATTTTGTAGTGGTCAAATATTATGAAGCTCTGATACATGTGATCACATGGCTGATTCTCAAAAAGTCTTCACTAATAGATAGAGGTCAAGCTACAAAGGACAGCATATCACATAATGCCATTATCTGAAATGTCTTTAAAAGTTAAACTTATCAAAATTAGGCAGCTTATGCCTGAGAATGAGATGGAATTGAGATCAACAATGTTATTGTCATCATAAAAATGTATGAAATCCAACTTTATGGTAATGCTTCATAAATATACTAAACTTACGGATTTGTACATATGAAGTAAATGAATATGATATTAGCAAATGAATCTCCACAAACGACCCTTTAAATGTTGCCAGGATTTAATGACATTTAGAAATGTATCTTCTTACCTATTGCTGAAGGCAGATAAGGTAGTGACAATTCAACCTAGTAGGCCAATGACAGTAAAATAAAATAAAAAACGCTGAACTTAAAATTTTTAAAGCAGTTATGGGGAAATATGTAAAAAGTTTATGAAAATAAGATTAAGAAATAGTAACTCATTTTAATGAGTACTGAGTTATTTGATGAATATTAGAAAGATGCTTTAAAGGGAGTCTTAGACATTATTATTCATGAAGATTTCCAAAAGACTATTTAAATTAGCTCCTACTTATTTTCATTACTTAAGGTAGGCTTTTAGCTGAAGGGATCAGCAAGGCAAAATACTTTTTGGGTTTTATTTTTTTCTTTAATTATTTAAATTTACTTATTCACACAGGGGTTATATACACAAAAAGGAAGGATGTGGGGAAGGGAATGACACGGGAGCATAGTGTTCAGGGGGTGTACAGATACCATTCAGAACAGGGTATCAGCTGGGTGAAGGTTCAGGGGACAGGTCACTATGACTCTGCCTATGATCCACTTGTCCTTATCTAAGTTGGTACTGTCCACCGAGGCTGCCTATTTATAAGACCTATGACTACTCAGGCTGGTAAATTTCCACAGAAGCTGTCTGTTTACAATAGCTTATAGTCTGCTGTTTCAGTGGGCAAAACACTTTTTGAACTGAGCCTCTGCAAATGATGTAGCAGGTGAGCCAGTCTGGGCTTCTCTGTTCTTCATTGCCCATCCCTAGAACCTCATCTACACCAGAGCTCACAATAGCTTCTGTTGGTCCAAATGAAAATGTAAGATGCCTTTTTGGTGCTGGTAGAATGAAATGGAGCAACTGCCTGCAAAATACAGACCCTCCTTGAACTGGAAACAAAGCCCAATGGTTGGACCTAATCTCTATTGTTAGTTGAAACAATTGACCCACAGAGGAATCCCAGAGAGCTGAGAAATAGGATAAGGAACTTAGTTATTAAAAGAACAGTGATTTAAAAATGATGTATATCAAAGTGGTAAACGGAAATAATATAAACACATTATGTTTAATATTTATATTATAAATAGGACACTGTTGCATCTCTCTACAGTCTCTTATAGAGTAGGTAGGAAGGGCTGGGGAACAGTTCTATGATAAAAGATTTGGGTAGCATGTACAAGATCTCAAGTTCAATCCTAGTCCTGGGGTGGAGGCAGGGAGCTTGAGTCAGCAAGGATATTAGAATAAACAAGTTTGATTTTCTCCTTTGACTCAAATGGAAAATAGGAGAGAAAAAGCAGCAACTAGAGGCAAAACAAAATGACAAAGGAAAGTTCAAGAAAGATTTCAGAAGCTCAACCAAGATCAATTCTAGCCTGGCTTGCTTTTCTAATTTTGGAATTAATTCTATTTGCCTCGAGAGACAGTGCCATGGACCTCACCCTGCTTCTGGAGCTCTGACTGACTAGTATTCCAACTCTGATCCTTTATCTAGGGAAAAGGGATGTGTATGTATGTGTATGTATATGTGCATATGTATACACACACACACACACACACAACACACACACACACACATACACACACACACACACACATATACACACACACACAAAAAAAACAACAACAAATCTCAATGCTCCAAAGTCCCAGAATCAATTGCATCTTATACATATTCTGACTTGAGCTTGAGCTAAATCCAAACTGAGCCTTCTTTCTTACAAGATTAAAGCACTACATTCTACTTTATCCTAATAACTTTGATTCTTGCACTACACTTTGGGTGAATCTCTTTGCTTGTTGTTCTAGGCCATTGTGGATATGTCTTGTTGGAGTCTTATGGATTTCACATTTGATTTATAATTGAATTAGAGGTCCTGATGACTTGAACCTTGCAAACTCCAGTTATCTTGAATGTTCATATAACTTTGTAGCTGAAATTTAGTTTACAAAGACTGTCTATGGTGTGTCCATTATATCCTCTCTGTACAATACCAGATCATACTTGAGGTCTCTATAATGGGCAAATGAATGAACATTAAGTTAATCGATGTGGTCATGCCAGCATCCTCCAACACTCATGGCCGCTATCAAGGATATTTCTCTGAAGCGCAAACATGCTCACTGATGGATTGTCCGTTTCTGTTTAGAAACAAAAAGCACCTTAGCAACCATCACATTTCTTTATGTCCCCATTCTAGTAAATTACAAGCTATCAAAACAGCACACATTTTGAAAGTTTATAATATGCAAATGAGCTGTCTTCTTGCCACCCTGTAACTTGAGATAATAAAGAACTTTGAAAATAAATTCTTTGGAAACTAAACCTGGTATCTGTGGGTGTCAGAGGCTATTTTGACTAAGCTCCTTTCAAACTGTAATAGCAGCAAAAATTAAGCCATTAAAGTTACAAATAAAAGAGAATTGTTGGTTCAGAGAAGAACTAGGTCTAATTGGATACACATATGCCTAGCTTGTATATCTTAAGTGTGTGTCTCATCAGTAGTTATTACTAAAGCTGCCAGAAATAATGGCTATAGTAAAATACATTTCTAGACACATTTTCGCAAATTTCTTTGGGGTTACATTCCTAAATGAATGGCAGAATAAAATCTAAGAAAAATATACACACAGGGACTTAAAAATATGTTCTTTTGCTATTACGTTCTCGTACTTGCTACCAGGATGATACATGCATAAATGAGATGCATTAATGATCAATAAAATGAACGCTATCCGTTTCCCATCTAAATTTATGAAATTCGATGCTCTTCTGAATAAAAGTACATTTTCAACAATACACCAACCCTTTAAAAGAACTCGGAAATATAAAAAGGTCAACATTGAGTTTGAATGCTAGTTATGAACTCATTTGTTAATTTTGAGGTACTAGGTTTTAGAGAAGATTATACACATAAACACACATATAGACACATTAATATAAGCACACACATAATCATACACAAACACACAAGCCAAACACACATGTATAGGTACATATACTATCTTCAAAATATGTTTCTCATTTTTACAAATTTATTTCAGTAATAAGAACCTATAGACAAAAGCATAAAATATAATTCAGTCATAATCTCAGACTCTATGAAATAAAAAGTAAAAAACTACTCAATTTTATCTGCTATATCAGCAAGTGATAGTACATGTTCAGGTTCTAGAACATTCTAAGATAGTATGGGAATAATTCATCTAAAGGTGCTATTTCAAGGCTGAGATCATGTCATGCTAATGTTCTTCAGAACACACCAAAATGCCTGCAGAAACCAGCCAATGTAAGTTTAGCTTCCACACTCACTAAAGATGCTCTTTTGTGTGGCAAATGTGTACTCCAGAGATCCACCACTAGTCAAAATGCAGGTAATTGGCCAACTTAGACATGTAAAATACAACCACTGCACCAAAGGTTAGAGGAACGTTGAAGGAATAAGAATGGGTAGATTGTAAGACTCAGAAACCAAGATGCCTGCTGCTAGATAGTGCCTTCCACATTTGACAGAGAAGCTACATCCATGACATCGCAACAATATGGTTGCCTAAAAGAGACCTGAATATTGACTATACCAGACAAGAAGGCCCCTGCTAAAAAAAAAGTGCTATAGGCGTTGAATGTCTGCTGAGGAAGAGTGAATTACTTCCACCCAACAGGTGAGTCCTAAATGTATACACATGTGAGCAGTATTAAATAATTGTATGCATCATATAAAATAGTAAATACAAAACAGGAAGTCCTATAGGACCCTGGTGGTGCTAGATCAAGGACATAAAGGAGTGAAATAATGTGAATATATTATAACCATGCATGAAACTCTGAAAAACAAATTCAACTAAAATGAGTGTACCAATTGACATGCTAACATGGAAGGGGGATGCTCAGAAGACTCCAAACCTCAAGGAAGAACTATAAGATAAGCTACACTGAGGCAGGAGAAACAGTTCTCTCCAGAGAAGACCTCTGATTGGTTATCCAGTATCAAGTGGTTAACCTTGAAATAATATCCATACAAGTTCCATTATACAGACCGAACAGGTTACATTTATATATTAAGAATTATGTATAGGAAAAGGGGCCATGAATTCAGTAGAGAAGGGATTAAGAGTTACATGGGAATAGTTGAAAGGAGAAAAGAGTAGGGGCTAATGATGAAACTTTAAATAAAGAATCAATATATATAACTGATAGAAGAAAACATTGGGGAGATGAAAATGCTTTTACTCAAACATTTAAAAATATGCACATTTATGAGCAATACTAAAACATGCATTTAAAATGATTTGTTATCAGGAAAATATCACCATTTTCACAGGAGACCGCTATTTAGAATGTGATGTTGTACAAAGCTCATAAAATAAGTTATCAGTCGCTTGTTTTGTTACTAACTAGAGCTTCTCATGCTAACCATTTATTTTAAACATCTACAGGAAAAGAAACCAGTTCTCTGGGCTAAACATTGGCCACATGGTTTACTAATGTTTTGGCCGTACCAACAAAACTGAGCATGTGTGGACTTGTCATGCTAGAAGCTATAGAACAGGATGTTTCTTCTTCTTGCCCAGTACTCTGTACTCATTATTCATGATTCAATACTACTGGGATGATATTAATTTTCCTATTTTACTTGTGCTGGGACCATTGTGTATAAAAGTTTTAAAAGGTCTTCAAAAAGTTGCTGATTGTACAGTGTCAGTATGACAATGATATTTCCATCGCACTATTCTGTGAAATTCTGATACTAAACTTACCACGAGTTTACTGTTTCATATGAATAACTGAGTAGAAAATGCCCAGGTATTATGCCAGCAGCTTGCATCCTGACTCTAATCCCAGCATTCTGCCAGTTGAAGCAGAGGGAGCCTGAATTTGAAGTCATCCTAGGCTACATTAGTGAGGCTGTGTTAGAATTTGGAGTCAGAGAAGCCCTCTAAATCTGCATATGTAGTACTTCTTCAGCCTTCTGTGGTGTTATTCTTGTGTACAGTTTTGAGTACTGCAAATTTTTGAAACTCAGAAGAAAACTGTAATAAAAATAATTTAGCTTCTGTTACACTTCTAATCTAAAAATTTCTCCCTACAGTCCCAAACCCAGTCTTGCTTTAAACAACAAAATCCATGATTTCTGTGGAAGGAAGCAACGTTTCAACAAAATATCATCCATCATTTCAAGGACCATGCAGAGCTGAATGAGCTTAAAAGCAAACGCTTGTCCAGTCTAGCCTCAGGTGACTCGACAGCTCTGACAGAAGCTCATCCTTTTCTAAGATTCCGAGAAGACTTGGTTAAGTCATGCCTGACTTTTTGACCCATGAAACCATCAGATAATGTCGTAAACTGACAATGTTAGCAGTTAGCAAAGGTCAGCGAGTATACCTGGGAAGCAGAGGAGATCAGCAGTTAGTGGGACAGGAAGGAAAGAAAACATCCAAACAATCACAGACTACATAGCTCTTCGACCCTTTGTTTGATAACAGTTGCAACTGTAAGAGCCTGTGTTTGCAAAACGGTCCTAAAGGCGACTGTTTGTGTGAGAAAAATACCTTTGGGTTTAAGGTGACAACTGTCACTTATGCAGTATTTTATTTTTTTTTTTTTTTTTTTTTTTTTACCTACAACGTTTTTTAAAATACAGTAATTTCGTGGTCATAAGGAAATGACTGCAGTGAATTGGGAACAGCCAACTGAGAAGGCTATGAGAGGACAATTACAGACATTTTTCTGTTCCCCAAGGAGACTATTTTCTTTGCAGGAGCAACATGAGACATTAGTGGCAGGGACTGTGTTATTATCAGTGGAATTATTCAATGGTTTTATCATGAATAGACTAGTTCTAGGGAGGAAACACCTATCATTGTTGAGAACATACTGTCCGAGCCACTACTCTATCTTACTCTTTTTGAAAAGCTTCTTTTGTGAAGTGCCTTAATTGTATCTATTGTAAGTATTAAGGGCTGCTATACTAAAAGGTCTAAAGGGAGACAGTAGATGCAAGGACCATGTGGGGAGACTTCAGAGCAATAGGCAGGAAGGGAGCTGACAGCCTTCTGGCCTTTGTAGCTACACGTATTACAGAAACATTCTATAGCTATAAGGAATAGAGGTATTGAAATAGAACCATGATGAAATAGATCCTCACTCTATGAAGAAGGCCACTTGCATAAACATAAAAATTAACATGTGTTGGTAAGGATCTGAGAATAAAATTCTACCACGATTGGTAGGAATGTAAGTTAATGAAGACATCATGTAGAAAAGCACTATGAACTCTACAGAGACTAGTATGTATCAACTGATGAATGGATGGATAAAGAAAAAGGTTGTACATATAAATAAAGAGAATGCTATTTATCTGTGAGACAGAATGACACTCTGGTAGAATTGGAAAATGTAATGTTGGGGGCGGGTACAGAAAGACAACTACCATATGATGTCACACAAGATGTAGAGTCTCTAAAGGTTGATATGACAGAAGCTGAAGGTAGAACGGGTGGGGTTGTCAGAAGCTGGGGAGGGTAGAAAGGAGTGAAGGGGGACAGAGAGAGTGTACTCTAAGGTTGCGGTGTCTACAATTATATGTGTATAACCTAAAAGTACCTTAAATGTCCTCATCTTAAGAAGAGATAAATTCTGAAAAGAGATATTTGTCTAGCCCAATTTAAATATGATATAACATATACATATGAAAAATCACAGGGCACCATACTAATATATACCTCTTTGGAGTTTTTTAAATATCTGTATAAAAAGAAGTTTTACCCAAAGGAAACAATTAAGGTATCTTGTTCATCAAAAAATATTATATATATATATGTATATGTATATGTATATGTATATGTATATGTATATGTATATATTATATACACATATATATGAAATCATGTATATATATATGTATGTGTGTATATAGGAAATATATATATATATATATATATATATATACACACATATGTATATATATGAAAATATTTATGAGGGAAAATATAGGAGAAATATTTCTTGCCTTTGGGGTTAACAAATGGAAAATAATTTAAAAAGAGTTCTAAAAAAACACAAATTAAGGGAGAAATTCTCACATTTTGTTGATAATAGATGAAAAACTAGAAATCATTATTTAATGAGAAAATTTCTGGGTATATTGCTGAAGGGACAAATAGCAAGAGGTTTATTTTATTCTCATTTCAGAGCAATGGGAGAGAAGACCAATACCAGCTAAAGGCTGGGAAGCTCCTGGATAGTTTATTTATATTAAGCACAATTGGTTTATAATTTTACACTATTTACATGCCTTCCTTTGGAGGATTCACTTTGTGTACTTTAGAAGAAAACACAATTATGCATATTCACAGAGGGATAACTGAAGATCCTTTGGGACAAACAGGGGACCTTCATTAAATGACAAATAATCCTTAAATAACAAGCTGCTGACCATGCAATGGTAAACAGTCACTCTTTGGTGATTCCAAGTAAACATAAATAATAAACTTTACCCAGAGCTTGGTAAACATCATTATTTTATTTGAAGCTAAAACAATGTAAACAAACAAACAAACAAACAAACAAAAAAAGAAACTCATTCTCTAGGCTCATTTACAATTTACAGAATAATTTGATGGTTTATGCACCTACATCCTGCTGTTAAGCACAGAGCTGAAAATCTCTCCGCACAAATATTGTAAGATCATCATTTAAATGTCGATCAGTTTTACAGAAAATGTATAAGTGCTCGGAGCTTTGTTCTCTCCATTCAACATATAGAAGTTTCGTACAACCTAAGTGTTTTGTTCTTATTCCCTCTATTTTTTATTTTTTATTTTATTATTATTTTTTTACAATATGGTCATCTGACCAAAGTTAAAAAGCTCACTCAGGGCAGAGGCAGGAAAAAGAGTTTTGACCAGAATTTAGACTCCTTAACAGACTTGTTTTATAAGAAAACTGTGTCAAAACTGAAAACTGGCAAACATCATTTTATATCTATCCAAAAATATTTAACAATATCATTGTATAATAAAATTAATAACATCTCTTAAAACAGTGACATATTTTGTTTCTAAGTTGGATATGCAACCATCACAAGTAGATGGCTCAAAGTCTAAGTTCAGATCTGACTGAACCAAACAGCAGCATATGACAGAAATACCCATGTGAGGGATCTCACAGAGGGTGAAAATGATGGAGGAAACCAGGCAGTCCCAATCCTGAGTTGAGATGTGTCCTTGAAGTCTTTCAAGGTCATGCAGCCTGACAGCTTTACAAACTGTCAGCAGTGAGTGGCTATATGATGAGCCGCTGTCATTCAATATGGCCAAGACTTCTTTCCTGAAATCCCCCTCATTGATGGAGACTTTAGCTTCTAGAGGTTCTGTTCAGTTGTCTTAGCTAAGAATAGAGGTGAAATGTTATGGGATCAGAAAGTTGAATAATATATTTTACTAGGATTCATGCTTTAAATCTTTTTCTTCTTTTTTTTTTTTTGTTTTGAATTTTCTTTTTTTTTAATTGGATATTTTATTTATTTACATTTCAGATGTCATCCCCTTTCCTCATTTCCCCTTCCTAGAAACCCCTTCCTCTTTTTTGTTTTTATCCATTAAATTAAGAAACCTAATCCCGTCCTCCTTTTTGCTTTTATACCATTTTAATTACATGTGCATATAAGGTCAGTTCTAGATTGAGGAGCTAGCAATACAATAGATGCAAATAGTCAAAGAACAAGCAACACAATAAACAAAGTTCCATGAACACTCACAAATCACTGTTTCTAAGGGCTTATCAGGATGACCAAAATATCTGAGCCAACTTCCCTGTCCTAGCCTAAAGTTATTTTCATGTCTGAAGCCTACTTCCTACTTCGAGCCTAAGTTTTAGATTTGTGCCTGAAATTACTTCTTTGTTCTAGCCTAATATTTAGATTCCTGCCATCTTCTTGGTCTAGACTAATGTCAGATTCCTGCCTGAAGCCCACTTCCTTGTCCTTTGCCAATGTCATATTCCTGCCAAGCTGACCATTTCCTTGTCCTTGGCCCATGTCAGATTCTTACCAAGTAGCCCCAAAAGCTCTCTGCTTCTCTCCCTTTTTTATTTTTATTTCATAAATAAGACTGAGCTTGTCTTAGGTCTTTCTGAAAAGAATGCCTTCTTATCTGTCTTGGAATATGCATTATCAAAAGTAATGCACTTCTGTCTTAGGTTGGTAAGGATCTGTGCAGAATCTTACCCACCCTTGGCTTGCCAGCCTGTTAATTTAATAACTCTGTCTAGGGGTCCACTTTTAGTTTCAAGTCATGTACTTTGGCTGCCAACATGTTGATGTTGTTAAAGACAAGCTTTAACATGATGGGCAGGACAAAAAGGGCTAGCATGATCAAGCTATATATGCCATTCTTGAAGCTTGACCAAAATAGAAATATTGACTTCAGGCCATGGGTAATTTTATCAGCAGTATTACCACATCAATGCTCAGCAGAGCAGCATTCTTTAAATTCATAAGCTCACTATGAAAAGTTAAAACATCCAGAGAAGTGCTAGAATTATGCCAAATACACTGCAAGTATCTTCAAACTTTTGCAGATGATATGATAGTATACTTAAGTGACCCCAGAACTTCCACCAGAGAACTCCTAAACCTGATAAACAACTTCAGCAAAGTAGTTGGATACAAAATTAATTCAAACAAAATCAGTAGCCTTCCTCTACTTAAAGGATAAACAGGCTGAGAAAGAAATTAGGGAAGTGATACCCTTCACAATAGTCACAAATAATTTAAAATACATTGGTGTGAATCTAACCAAGCAAATGACAGATCTGTACGACACGTACTTCAAGTCCCTGAGGAAAGAAATCAAAGAAGATCTCAGAAGATGGAAAGATCTCCCATGCTCATGGATTGACAGGATTAATATAGTAAAAATAGCCATCTTGCCAAAAGCAATCTACAGACTGAATGCAATCCCCAACAAAATTTCAACTCAATTCTTCACAGAGTTGGAAAGAGCAATTCTCAAATTCATTTGGAATAACAAAACACCCAGGATAGCAAAAACTTTTCTCAACAATAAAGAACTTCTGGGGGAATCACCATGTCTGACCTCAAGCTGCTTTAAATCTTACAAATGTGAACAACTAAAACATACCATGAAGGACTGTCTTTATTTTTTATTTTTTTTTTTAATTTTTAAATTTTTATTTTTAATTTTTTTTTCAGCAAATCAAAAAAATTTAAAAAGCATTCAAACAGAATAAAATGAAAAGAAACAAACAAGCAAAATACCAAGGGTCAGATATACTTATACAAGAATTCTATAGAGCCTTCAAACAAGCAATACTTTTTGAGTTATGTTTAAAAAAAATTCAGAACCACAATAAGCTCCTTCACAAAGCAAATAATATTGAAATAGTGAAATCAAGTGTAAACCCAACAAAAATATATAAATTATGGTCCAGTATCCCTCATGAGTATACATACAAAAATTCTCAATGAAGTAGTTGCAAACTGAATACAAGAGATATAAAAAAATAATATTCCATGAATAAACTGAATAACTGTTTTTTTTTTTTTTTTGAGAAGACCATACTCCATATACAGGCTTCATGTTTTGGAATAGCCCCCACTCCAGATGTTTGAGACCTACATGAAAACCAAGCTGCACATTTACAACATATGTGCAGGGAGGCCTAGGTTCAGCCCATGGAGGTAGATCTGTGTAGACTAGGTATGCTCCACGGTTGGTGATTCAGTCTCTGAGAGCTCCAAGGGTTCAGGTTGGTTTCCTCTGTTGATCTTCCTGTGCAGTTCCTATCTCCTTAGGGCCCACAATCCTTCCACCTATTCTTCTATAAGAGTCCTCAAGCTCCATCCACTGTTTGGCTCTGGATGTCTGTATCTGTCTGAGTCAGCTGCTGGTTAGAGCCTCTCAGAGGACAGCTTGCCCCTGTCTGTTCTCAGGCTGGAGGTTTAGATCCTGGGAGCTCTGGTTGAATCTTTTGATACTCGTTCTAAAAAGGACAAAAGCACCCTCACTTTGGTCTTCCTCCTTCTTCTTGAGTTTCATGAGGTTTATGCGTTGCATCTTATCAAGAATTGACAAATGGGATCTCATAAAACTGCAAAGCTTCTGTAAAGCAAAGGATATGGTCAACAGGACAAAGCGGGAACCAACAGACTGGGAAAAGATCTTCACCAACCTTACATCTGATAGAGGGCTAATATCCAAGGTATACAAAGAACTGAAGAAACTAGATTCCAGACCATCAAATAACCCTATTAAAAAATGGGGTAGAGAGTTGAACAAAGAACTCTCAACTGAGGAAACTCGAATGATTGAGAAACATCTAAAGAAGTGCTCAGCATCCCTAGTCATCAGGGAAATGCAAATGAAAACAACACTGAGATTCCACCTCACACCAGTCAGATTGGCTAAGATCCAAAACACAGGTGACAGCAGATGTTGGCAAGGATGTGGAGAAAGAGGAACACTCCTCCATTGTTGGTGGGATTGCAAGCTGGTACAACCACTATGGAAAGCAGTCTGGCGATACCTCAGAAATTGAACATGGTATTACCTGAGGACCCAGCTATACCCCTCCTGGGTATATACCTAGAAGATACTTCAACATGCAACAGGGCCACATGCTCCACTATGTTTATAGCGGCCTTATTTATAATAGCCAGAAGTTGGAAAGAACCCAGATGTCCTTCAACAGAAGAATGGATACAGAAAATGTGGTATATTTACACAATGGAGTACTACTCAGCTATTAAAAACAATGAGCTCATGAAATTCTTAGCAAATGGATGGAGCTAGAAAATATCATCCTGAGTGAGATGACCCAATCACAAAAGAACACATATGGTATGCACTCACTGATAAGCGGATATTAGCCCCAAAACACACAATACCTAAGACTGTCTTTATATCTGCTGAAATCATTTAAAAAGGAAGAGGCAATAAAATAATGTAATTCTGTTATTTGTGGTTTTCTTAGGAAGAGAGAGGATGGTGAGCCAGGAGGAGCCTGAGGTTGCAAAGGACAGGAAATTTTCAAGACTGGAGAAAATCTCCTTAGCAAGTTGCTCTCAAGGATATGGAAGCTCACTTTGTTATCACTATGTAATCTTTCTTATGCATGACACACTTCACCAAAAACACAAACACATTTTAAAAGCAGCCAGCTGTATGTATGTGTATATCACGTTACACAATCTCAATTTTTGTGTCTTAGTCCTACATTGTGTTTGTCAATAAAACATTATTAATATTTTGGAATATTCAGAAAGGCATTAAGGTTTCCTCTAAAAACATGTAGGTTTTTTCCCCATTTTAATAGTTGAAAAAAAAATCTAGTGTGAGGCTTCAAGTATAATTAGTTAGATACTTTTGAAACTGTTGTTGGTATCAAATGTCAGAATCCCATCTTAAACCAATGGCTAACTCAGAGCTCAGTACGATTACAACTGCATTTCAGTAAGTTCAAGGCCAATTTCTTAAAGAATCGGCTTCCACGCCTTTCATAGTTTCTTGGCTGTATATTTTAGAGAAAGGCAGACATTTATTGGCATGCACAGAAGTAAAATATTGTTATCTGACTGTCTTGTTTTTCATAAACAGAGAATCAGTTGTACTTTTTGCCTGAGGGAAAATCTCAAGGAAGCAAGCTCCTGTCATGTATCCTTTTCCAAAATTAAAACATGGAAGGTAAGCTACCCACATCTGTAAAGCAAGCAGCTAGTCACAATCCCCTAGTTCATCTGATTAGGGAGGCAACCAGAAGTAAGAGAGCTGGCATCTCCCACTCCATTTGGGAGTCCAGAGGGGAGAGAGAGAGAAGAGAGAGAGAGAGAGAGAGAGAGAGAGAGAGAGAGAGAGAGAGAGAGAGAGAGAGAGAGAACCAACTCACTAATCCAAACAAGTAGGGAGGAGGAGGTGGGAAGAGATGAATCAATCCAGAGAGGTTTTACAACAGGGATAAAGCCAAGCTGAGGTAAATCTCAGGAGATGAAACTGGTTTGCAAAGAGTATTTGAAGAGGCCTTTTGTTTGGTTTTGCTATGCAATTGGGAAAAAGAGTAAAAACAGAATAAGAGATAAAAGGACCAAAATGTAAAGAGCATGGAAAAATAATCATGTGGGAATATCTAAGACATTAGTGAAACTTCTCTGAACATTACAGGGAGAAAAGGATTCCCATGGACTGAGTGTCTGAGAGAGAAACTGGGCTAGTTCCCAAAGCAGAGCTCGGATAGCAAGCTCTGTTCCTGTCTCTCCTACAATGCTCTGCTCAGAGCCAACAGTAATTGGATACATAAGCATGTAACTACAGCATGCATTTTCATTCAATGCTGGAGTCGGGTCATCTGAGTTTCGAGCATTTTCAGCATTACAGTTAGATGTAGGAGAGATGAGAGTCTATTTTAGAGAAAGTGGACAAGTCAAAGCCCTCACACTTTTCCAACATGCTCACTTTGCAAACTCTCTCTGCTTTTGTATCTAGGTGTACACATCACGTGTCTGAAAAAACATTCTGGAGCTTATACCACTAAGATTTAGTTACTGGGGCTGGAGCTGGCTCAGCAGTTAAGAATATATGCTTTGCCCCTACAGAGGATTTGAATTCACTATCTAGCATTCATATCAAATTACTCACAATCACCTGCCTATAACTCCAGTTCTAGGGTAATATAATGCTTCTACCCTCTGCTGGCAGCTGCACTCAAGTGCATGCATGCATACACATGCTTATACACATGGATACACAATGAATGTGCACATACACATATGCACACATACATGCACACACAACAAATGCATACATGTGCATCCACACATTTAAAAAAATCTTAAAAGACTTGGATACCCATACATGTGCCTATCATCATAGTCTCCCTTCTCTCTAAATTGTATGAGTTTCTGACAAGCATGTAATTTTTGGTGCATAATAAATGACACCTTACAACACTTGAGAGGACCTTGTAACTATGAAAATCACTAAAAGAAAATGGAATATTTAAAAGAATATGAGTAATAGTGTCCTAGAATTAACTACAAAAGTTGGCTATTTGTAACTTTCATGTTTTCTTTTCCCAGGTTCATGTTTTTATTTTTTCAATAATCAAGTCTTCAAATGGTTTTTGGATTATGTCTACAAAGAGAGTTCAGAGTCAAAGTTAATTTGGTTGAATATCATACACATTTCACAAAGAAATAAAATAACTAATTGTAGCTCTCTCAGGGACTGTAGAGACAAACTCTCACTTGAGAGTATTCTGTATCCACTGTAGTTTCTATCAATATTGGAGGTTTAAAAATGTGTTGTGTGTGTCTGTGTATGTATAAAACCACGCTTTTGTAGATCTACATTTAATTAAGACATACTTAATTAAGGAAAAATTACTCAACCTAAAACTATATTTTGTGTGTTTAAAGTGAGAAAAATTAATATCATATAATATTAGGTTTAGAGTTGTTACCAGCATCAAATAGTATGAGAATACAGAGTCATAAAATGCACTTTTTATTTGTTTTACAATTTTAACTTTAGAATTAAATTAATTGAGACAGCTTGATCTGTCCTCACACTTGCTCGGTATTGTAGGACTTTAACTTCTGAACCTCTTGCCTCCCATCTCCAGCTCCCGAGTACTGAAGTCACAGACATGTGCACCATGCTTGTTCTGCTTCATGCATGGGGCATGAACTCGGGACTTTGTGCCTACTGATAAGCATTCTACCAACTGAACCACATCCAGAGCCTCATAAAGGACCTTTCAAGCATTACGAAGCTCCCTTTATACTTTAAGAACAATATAGTAAACAGACCAACATATATATTTTTTTCTCATCTTTGAGTTTTGAGACTTGTTAGTATTTTATATATAATTTTTATATATAAAATTATATATAAAAATATATATATATAAATTAATAAAAATTATATATTATATTTAATTATTATATATTATATATAATATATACATATATAAATTATAGGTTAATATAAATATATATATTACAATGCATGGGATCTAGATGATAAGAAACAGAAATATTCTTTCCACTCTAGCCATGTCTTTTTATTACCTTAACAGTATTAATTGGAGTCTTGTTTTTGTTTTAACTTCAGATAAAATCAAAAGTGTTTTTATTTCTTTCATAAGTTATGTTTTCGTGTTGCATGAAGGAATGTGGAATCAGTCAAAAAACAGCTCTATAGTCTCCTTGGAAGGATTTATATTTTCACAGTTAAGGTCATATCATATATGAGCTGAAGCATATGGTGATGCTGTTATTGAATTTGCTTTTGTTAAGAGTTTGCAACTGGTGATCTTGTTTATTCCTTCACCTCTCGTGGCCAAGGAGATTCTTAAACATCCTGTGTGTCTCTGAAGACTCACTTTATGTCTAGACCCACATTATCCACTGATGACCTGTTTACAATTTTTAAGATATCACTGTCAGTTGCTAGTTTTGTTGCAAGGCTCAAGACTTTCTAAACATATTTATTTGTTTCTTTGTTTCCTTAATAATTTTTTCCCACTCCATTTTGTAATCATAGAAAATATAGAGTAGATTTCTCCAAAACTAAAAAAAAGAAAAAAGAAAAAGAAAAGAAAAAGAAATTGTTAGCAGTTCGATAGAGATGATGCTGCATTTATACAGCGACTTGGGAATAATTTACATGTAAACATACCAAATATTCTAATAATTGAACAGTATACATCATATTATTTGGGCATTACTTAACTTGCATTGGCCTTTTGTAGTTTGTACTTTATGGAAGTAACTTTGTAAAACAATTATACCATAATATTCCATTTCTGGGAGCTACTCGGATTGATATTCTTTTATAGTTTTGTTTGTTTTCTTTGCTGGTACACAGAAATACAGTTTGTATTTGCAACCCATAATCATGTCACCTGCTATTAAAAGTTTTACTTAGTCTTTTTTAACCCATTAGCTTTGACTTTTTCTCTTGTCTTACTGTGTGGGTGGAGTTTTTCACTGCTAAGAGGAACCGTAAGTGTGCTTTCTTGTCTTGCTCTGGTGTTAGGAGAAAAGCCTTCATTCTCTTAACTATTTGATATAGTATTAACAGTAGGGATTGTTTTTGTTTTCTTTATTTTCTTTATTTGTTTATTTATTTATTTATTGCAGGTGTCTTTTTTTAAAAAATATCAAATCTGGGACATGCACTTCTATACCTAATCTACATAGAATTTTTTTTAAAAAAAACATATGGATAAAATGTGTCCTTTGTTCAACCCATTTTCTTCCTTTTTGGCATTATCTTTTTATCTTCTGCTACTCATTGTTCACAGCATGAGTCATGAGTAAGTAATTTTAATACATTAAACTGTCCTTTTTTTTTTCCCATGAGAGAAGCTGTACTTGGTGCTGCATTAGTAATGCTGCTGCTACTGAGAGTATCTATATACAAGTTTCTGCGTGACATCTGCTTTCATTTTGCTAATGCAGAGGTGGAGCTGCTGAATCCCGCATTTCTTATATGATTCTATTGGAGAATTATCAGAATGTTCTCTCAAGTATCTGGACTAATTTATGTTCCCACTAGTACAGCACAAAAATTTGAATTTCTCCACGATACTTATTATTATTTGCTACGCGGCATTTGAGCATCAGTGTGAATCAAGGAATTAATTCAGTTCATTAAATTTATGTGCATAGTGTGCAGTGTGTTTAAGACTACATTAATATCCTCCTTTTCAGTCTTTTATTGCTGGAATCAAATCAAGGGCTGTTCCACATTCCCTGTCATGATTGAAATGTCTGTGTTCCTTCCTGAAGTGACATCCTTTTTATGTGTGTGTGTGTGTGTGTGTGTGTGTGTGCGCGCGCGCACATGTGTGTGAATGTGAGTATGTATGTCAGAATTTCATGTAGCTTAGACATCTAACTCCTTTGTGTCCAATGAGGAACTGAACTTGAACTTCCAATCTGTTAGCTTCTACCTCACAAGCATGAGGAGTACAGGCCTGTGTGCCACCACCCCACGTTTATAGTGTGGAGGGTCTAACACAGGCGCCGTTGCATATAATGCAAGTGCTCCAACAACTGAGATATAGCACCAGATCCCTCTTTTATTTGATGGTTTACTAATTTGCATTTATTCATTTTTTTATGCGCAACCAGCGAGTGTACCCCGGCCACTCCAATCACAGGCTTGTATTTGCCTCTCATAGGGATCCAAGAGTTAAGCAGTTGCAGTCCATATACTATATGTATCTATCCTTTGCCCTAACATTGGGGAGCTTCTTAGAGCTTTCCTGTCTAAACTTTGGACAGATTTCCCCCCTGGAGTCTATCCAGGAGTGCAAGCCAAGATGTACATGGAGAATTATAGTGATTTCTTCTACTGTATGTCAACGATGGCTTTGCAGGGTAGCTCAGGACTTTCTGTATTATGTCCGAGTCTCTGGTTGTCATTAGCAGGATAATTGGGCACTAAGGTGGTTTATGTTGTTAATTTTACAGGATCTGGAATTACTTTGGAGACAAATTGTCCAAGAGATGAAATGAGGTGGGAAGACCCACCCTCAATGTGAGGGAAACCATTGCACTGAATGGATTCTCAGACAGACATATACACATAGACACACAGACATATACACACAGCTGTAAAGACATATACATATAGATATAGACACACACACAAACACACATACATAGACAGAGCCAGACAGATATAGACACACAGACAGACAGACAGACAGACACACACACACAGAGACAGACACACACACACACACACAACACACACATACACAGACAGGCTGAATACAAGGATTCATCTCTCTCTGCTTCCTGACTGGATCTAATGTGAAAGCCAGCCAGTCTTAGTCAAGATTTCTATTCCTGCACAAACATCATGAACAACAAAAGGTTGGGAGGAAAGAATTTATTTAGCTGACATTTCCTCATTGCTGCCCATCACCAAAGGAAGTCGGGACAGGAACTCAAGCAGGTCAGGAAGCAGAGCTGATGCAGAGGCCATGGAGAGATATTACTTACTGGCTTGCTTCCCCTGGCTTGCTCAGCTTGCTTTCTTATAGAACCCAGGACTACCAGCCCAGGGATGGCACCACCCACAATGGGCCCTCTCTCCTTGATCACTAATTGAGAAAATGCCTTATAGCTGGATCACATGGAGGCATTTCCTCAAGGGAGGCTAATTTCTTTGTAATAACTCTAGCTTGTGTCAAGTTGACAAAAAAAAAAAAAAAAAAAAAAAAAAACAAAAAAAAAAACAAACAAAAAAAACCACAGTACACAGCCTCGTTTTGCCACTAACATGGCTTTTCTGTCTGGTGTCATGTCTTTCTCATTATGTGGAATATAGCCCTTAGCTCTGGAATACAAGGGAAACATAAAGTTTTTCACTTCCTAAAGTTGCCCCTTCTCTGGTATTTGGTTATAGCAACACAGTGGTCACTAATACACAGAGTTACTCTACTTTCATTGAGGAAGCTGCCAATAGTCCCTGGCTTTCTATATCATGCATCAGTAACTTAAAGCTCTTGACCTATCAGGGAATTCTACACACTCTGTACCTAACCTTCACACAGAAACAGAGGACTCTTTGGATTACCTGATATATAAGAACTAAAGCGTCTATTCAGTCCTTAGAGTTTTAATTATGTTCAGTGTACATTTTACTTTGTATGTATAAATGCAAAATGATTATTTATACACTCTTTCCCAAAGGAAGTACCTTCCTTTTGTTTCAAATTCTGTGTGTACGGGTATAACTGTGTGTACTATACTATAAGTATGTAGTTTCTGAAAAGGCCAGAAGATGATGTTGGATCGTCAGGTATTGGAGTGACCTGCCGTGTAGGTCTGGAATGAGACTGCATATATGGAACCCTCCAGGTCAGGCCTCATGTTTAGAGTCATTGTATTTGATCAACACAGAATTGGATTATATTTGCTTTATGTATGCTCTGATTTAATTAGTTTGCTGGCTTTCTTTCTTTCTCTCTTTCTCTCTCTCTTTCTTTCTTTTTGGATATGTTTTATCTTGTTTTCTTGTTTTTGAGGAGTTTTGTTGTTGTATAGAATTTTTGTTTGCTTTTTTGAGAAAGAACTTAAAGTTGGGTGGGTAAGGAGGGGAGAGGATCTGGAAGGACTTGGGAGGAGGAAGAATATGATCAAATTATATTTAAATTTAAATAATAAAAAATAGTGAGAGAGAAAGAGGGAGAGAGAACAGAAAGAGAGCGAGACAGAGAGGGAGAGTGAGAAAGAGGGAGAGAGTAAGAGATGATAGAGAGTGAGAAAGAATGAGAGAGCAAGAGAGACTGAGAGAGAAGGGGGATATGAAGCCTATGTCCTGTAGAAGGGACAACCAGTGCTTCTAAATGCTGAATCAAATCTCCAGCCCAAACTAGATTAAGGACTTTAATCAAAATAGTATGAGGGCTCCATGTTTCATCACTTTGGTGGCCAGTGACAAGACCGAATTTGTATAATCTAAGTTCATCTTCCTCCAGGTTCATTCGCTCCTCGCTGTGTTTCTACGTACTATCACAAAAATGATGCTGCCTCTTAAGGTCTCCTCAGATACATTAAAGCTTCAGGCACATCCTGCTCCTCAGCACTGAGGGGAAGCTGTGCTCACAGTCAGGAAACTCTAAGTGAGATATGGCTGAAATGAAGGGGGTAAAAAACCTTAATCCTGAGCCATATTCTGACCCCAGAGGTACAAAGGGGACAACAATGATGCCTTGGAAATGTAGGGAGCTTTGGACAGGCTCTTGAGATAAGTGTGACAGGCAGGAGGCAGCAGCAAGGAGCCCAGGCTGGCCTCAATTTTACTACTAACCCAGGATGACTTTGAAACTCTTATCTTTCTGCCCTCCCAAGTGTGTGCTGCGATCATGCATCCTTTACAATGAAATTATTTTAGCCTTTGTTTTGGCCAACATTTGAGTGGTAACATGAAGCATGAAGCCTACACACATTTCATGTATGTAACACACACACACATACACATACACACACGACACACACACATACACACACCACCACCACCACACACAACCAAACAAAAATAAAAACAAAAATACCTAGAAGCCAGTGTTTATTAGGTATTTTCAAAGAAGCATTACAATGATACAAAAAAAAGGAAGAAAGAAAAACATCCAAAATAGGAAGTTTATTTGATAAAGCAGAAGCTTCTATAAATACCCAGCATAAATTTTCCTCTGAGAAAATACAGCAAATTCTTACATTTGGGGAAAATAAGCAAATTTAACATGCAAATTTGCTCTTAAAATCTGTGCTTAAAATGGCAGTAAACTAAGTATTCTTTTCCTCTGTTTCCCCATGATTCCTATTTCTGAAAGTAGGATAGTTAAACGGATTATTTCAATCCAGCGCCAATGTAGAGTGTGTTGCTGTTTTCATCTATCCTTGGGGTGGGAAATATAGGTTTTTTTTCCTATTATTGTATTTCCTAAACACGTGTAATAGTGATACATTTCAAAAATGGAACTAAGTGGCTAAAAGTCAAAAAGCATTTTTATATTTTGTGAAGCATATAATTTGAATTTTAAAAAATGTTTTCTCCTCCATAGTGGTGAATAGTTAATCCACTTTGAGCTTCTGGGGCTGATGATTACATTTCTTGCCACCCATCCAGAGTTCTCTGGATTCGTGAATGAAAACATACATTCATTCTCTCTCTCTCTCTCTCTCTCTCTCTCTCTCTCTCTCTCTCTCCTCTCTACCTACACTAACATTAGGATGAGAGAGAGAGAGAGAGAGAGAGAGAGAGAGAGAGAGAGAGAGAGAGAGAGAGATTTTTAATATGCCTTCAGTGGTTGGGCACTTCCTGAAACCCCATCAGCTAGTTCACACTCCCCTCTGGTATTCCTGAGCCAACGCTTTCTAAATCTATATTTTATGTTTGCTGCCCTTCTTTCCTCTGTGCTGCCCTCCCATGGAGCCGCTTTCCCTTTGTATATACAATTTAGCCATCTCACCCCTCTTCTCCTTCATGGAATGGCCAGTCCTACGCCCCTCTCATGGACATGCCTCTCATGGCAAAAATCTCTTTTCCTTCTACCTGTGTTTTCTTGCCTGGGAATCCTAAAAGTCCCGCCTCTTTCACCCTGCCCACCCATTGGTCATTCACTCTTTATTGATAATCAAAAACCAATTGGGGACAGCGACATTCAGCGTTTGGACACGCAGATTCCTTTGTGATTTGGGGAGTTGAGTTAAGACAAAACTTTAGACAAAGCCAATACCTTTCAAAATGATGGGGACTGAATGGATTTGGTTTCAGATTTGCATATGTTTAAATTTTAGTCCATGAAATGTTCACAGTTGGAGACATGGCCTTTGTGTGGAGGGATCACTCAGGGTGGAACTGAAGCTCTTACACGACACCTGAGGGAGAACTTATAGCCCCCTTCATGCTCTCAGCCATGGAAAAAGTAGCTGCCCCTCTGTGGGAAAAGGAGGCTCCAGAAGGTTTGGCTGTGTTCTTCTCACACCGCAAGTAGACACGGTGGGCTCCTACTTGGGCAGGGAACGAACTCAGTCTGATTTCAGCAGGGCTGGGAGCAGGGCTGTCGGTGAGAGTCTCTGTTCTGGGCCCCAGACTCCATAGGAGTGGGGGAATGGGCACACAGCAGGACAGAGATTGTGGGGGACGTAGGCCGTTGTACTGTGAGCAAGCCTGCTCACCGACATTGGCCTCCGTTCTGGGGGTCTAGGGACACCAGCAGAATGGAGGTGGGGAATGCACGGTGTGCGCTGAGAGGGGATGGGAGAGCCCAGATGCTGCGCCCTGTTGGAAGTATACTTGCTTGGAGATAGCGGCCTGTTCCTTCTTGAAGTCTGTGGGTATCTGTGCCTCATGTCGATGGCGCCAAATGTGAATGAAAAAGAAGGGACAGCAGTGGAGGAGTCCAGGAGGCTTCACGTGGGGGTCCCACATAGAGAAAGTCTAAGGTTCCAGAGCTGGAAGCTTCGGTGATAGCAGGCCCCAATGATACGAGTAAGTCCTTGGTTCCAAAAGGGTTTATTTTCAGGGCAGGTGGTGGATGGATCTGGATGTACCCCGAAACTCAGGAGACCTGAGTTAAATAAGGAGAGAGAAGTGGGAAGGGTCTGGGAAGGAATGTTAATTGGCTCCACCATCTGACCTTCATTAGTATGTAAATCTCTAGGGCCTGAGGCCTGTAGTCATACCCTATACCTGTGCACTTTGGGAGGGCTGTAATGGCCTACGGGACTGAACATTAGGTCCATGGAGATTAGACTGCTTGTTAGGACCCTGGGTTCTGGGGAGTGGCCGAACTCTTGCCTTTTCTCCCTTGGAATCTCGAGGTTCTAGGTCCATGCCCAGCCAAGAACCAGGATACCCTTACGCAGTCCCACACCCCTCAGTGTGTACTTAAGAAAGAAGAGCCTTGGGCTCCAGACACTCAGATCAGCAATTAGGAACAGTTGCTGCTCTTGCAGAGGACCTAGGTTTGATTTTAGTACCCATATCAGGCTGCTCAGAGCTGTCTATAATCCAGTACCAAAGGATCAAATACTTTTTTCTGACTTCTGTATGGACAAGTGGGGCACATATAGCCAAACAGGTACACATACACTCACTTAAATACAAATATATTAAATATATACTGACACCTGAAACTTGGACTTTCAACATCTAGACTGAAAAATGTAATTTTTTTTTGTTGGCTCTTGTTACAGCAATCTAATAGCAGTCTATGGCATTTATGTGTTAGAGTGGCTGGAACTAAATATTGAATCATGAAAAACAAAGTGAAAAGCAGTTCTGTGAGCTAAAACATGTTCCGAGATAAAGATTTCTCAGATCATGAGCACAAATCTCAGGATGAATCTTCTCCTTCTGTGACTGACTTCTATGTGCATCTCACTTGCATTTCTCTGCCACAGCCAGGCCAGTCACAGGAGAATCTAAACCACCAGCACTTATCAACTATATAGCCATGGACTGATTCTTCAACAAAAGATAATTGGTAATAGTTACTTGTACAGCTATGTAGCCAAGATGTTAAGGGAAGTCTATGTAGGGGTCTATAGAAACCATTTCAAATGCACCAAAAGATAGATTTTTTCTCTTGTTTCAAAGCTGCACTGGTTAAATAAATTGCCTACAGTCAAATTCTAGACTTTCACTGGAGCTAAAATTCTACTTTCTCCTTTCAACAGTAAGCTCCACAAACATTATTTGCTTCCTAAAATGCAGAAAACTCAAACACACTAATTCCTTATGGGGTTTTTCATTGTTTTCAACAAACCGGAATCATTGTTACTATTTTTACTGTTTGAAAACAATTTATGACCTTTGAGCGGTAGCAACAATAGCAAACATTTAAAATGTGCACAACACATCCAGTTCTCCAAGAAGAACAAGGCTTATAATTGTCAGACTTTTAGAAGCATTAAAAACAACAACAACAACAAAGCAATATATTCTTGTTCTGGTTTGGAGAGTTTCTTGTTTTATTGCTTAATACATATAAGTTTTTGAGATTCTGAACACAGCTAGATACCTGATCTTTTACTGCACAGTTTAGGATATGGACAAATGTTTCAGGTAAAAATGACTGAAAGAAAATCAAAGCATGTCACCACAGGCAAGAGAGAACTTCTCTTTCACTCCTCAGTTAAGACCTGAGAGCATGAGGAATTCATGGAAACTAAGACTTTTCACAATTCTCTAACGAAGAACCCATGTCTAGACCTTTGGATCTCTTGATTTCCTGTTTGATATTTTCTACATGACCATGGCACAAAACACAGAGTACTCTACTTTTCATTGAGGAGCTGCAATAGTCGCCTGGCTTCTATATCATGCATCAGTAAACTGTTAAGCTCTTGTACCTATCAGGGAATTCTACACACTCTGTACCTAACCTTCACACAGAAACAGAGGACTCTTTGGATTACCTGATATAATAAACAAGCTAAAAGCGTCTAATCAGTCCTTAGAGTTTTTAATTTATGTTCAGTGTACATTTTACTTTGTATGTAAAAACACAAATGATTATTTATACACTCTTTCCCAAAGGTAGTTAAAACAAAAAAACCCCCTTTCCTTTTGTATCAATTCTGTGTGTACTGGTTATAACTGTGTGTACTAATACTATAAGTAATAGTTCTGAAAAGCCAGAAAGATGATGTTGGGATCGTCAGGTAATCGGAGTGACTGCCGTGAACTAGTCTGTAATGAGACTGCATATATTGAGAAACCCCCAGGTCAGGGCCACATGTTTAGAGTCATTGAGTATTTGAGATCAACACAGAATTGGATATATGTCATGCGTTTATGTATGCTCTGATTTAATTAGTATTGGCGGCTTTCTTCTTTCTCTCTTTCTCTCTCTCTTTCTTTCTTTGTTGGATATGTTTTATCTTGTTTTCTTGTTTTTAGAGGAGTTTTGTGTTGTATAGAATTTTTGTTTGCTTTTTGAGAAAGAACTTAAAGTTGGGTGGTAAGGAGGGGGAGAGTAGCTGGAAGGACTTTGGGGAGGAGGGAAGACTATGATCAAATTATATATAAAATTAAATAATAAAAAATAGTGAGAGAAGAAAGAGGGAAGAGAGAACAGAAAGAGAGTCGAGACAGAGATGGAGAGGAGAAGAGGGAGAGAGTAAGAGAAGTGATAGAGAGTGAGAAAAGACTGAGAGAGCAAGAGAGACTGAGAGAGAAGGGGGATATGAAGCCATGATGTCCTGTAGAAGGACAACTCAGTGCTTCTAAATGCTGAAATCAAATCTCCAGCCCAAACTAGATTAAGGCACTTTAATCAAAATAGTATGAGGGCTCCATGTTTTCATCACTTTGGTGGCCCAGTGACAAGACCGAAATTGTATAATGCTAAGTTCAACTTCCTCCAGGTTCTTCGCTCCTCGCTGTGGTTTCTACGTACTATCACAAAAATAAGCTGCCTCTTACGGTCTCTCAATACATTAAAGCTTCAGGTGCACATCCAGCTCCTCACACTGAGGGGCACTGTGCTCACAGTCAGGAAACATCTAAGTGAGATAATGCTGCAAATGAGGGGGTAAAAAACCTTATCCTGAGCCATATCTGACCCAGAGGTACATAAAGGGGACAACAATGATGCTCTTGGAAATGTATGGAGCTTTGGACAGGCTCTTGAGATAAGTGTGACAGGCAGGAGGCAGCAGCAAGGAGCCCAGGCTGGCCTCAATTTAACAACTAAACCCAGGATGACTTAGAAATCATATCTTTCTGCTCCTCCCAAGTGTGGTGCTTGCGATCATGCATCCTTTACAGTGAAATTATTTAGCCTTTTGATGTTGGCCAACATTTGAGTGGTAACATGCAGCCATGAAGCCTACACACATTCATGTATGTACACACAACCTACACACACACACATACACATACACACAACAGACACACATACACATACCACCAGACACCACCACCACAAACAAACCAAAATAAAAATCAAAAATACTCAAGAAAGCCAAGTTGTTTATTTAGGTATTTTCAAAGAAGCATTACGATGATACACAAAAAGGGAAGAAAAGAAAACCATCCAAACAACAGGAAGTTATTTGATAAAGCAGAAGCTTCTATAAATACCGCGCACATAAATTCTTCCATACTAGAAATACAGCAAACATGCTACTACATTTGGGCAAATAAGACGAAATTTGAACGATGCCAATTATCTAGCGTTAAAATCTGTGCTCTAAAATAGGCAGTAAAACTAAAGTATTCCATTTCCTCTGTTTCTTTCCCATGAGTGCCTATTTCTGAAAGTAGCATCTGTTCGATCTAATTTCAATCCACGGCGGCCAATGTTAGGAGATGTGCTATGCTGTTTCACTCTATCCTTGGGTGGGAAAATATAGGTTTTTTTCCTAGTATGTGAATCCTAACCACGTGCTAATATGCTCTTGAACAATTTCAAAAATGAACTAGCAGCCAAGGTGGCTAAAGTCAAAACGCTTTTTTTATATTTTGTGAAGCATATAATTTTCGAATTCTCTAAAACACACAAAATGTTTTCTCCTCCATAGTGTGAATAGCATTTCAATCCACTTCTTGAGCTTCTGGGCTCGATGATTAGCGCGGTTGCTTCGCCACCGGCATCCAGAGTTCTACTGGAGTTCGTGAATGAAAAACATCATTCTCTCATCTCATCTCTCATCCGCGCCGGCGTTCTCTCTCTTGGCGGTCTGCGGCCATCTCTCTCCTCTCTCTCTCTCTTCTCTTACACATACACACACACATAACAGAGAGAGATGAGAGAGCAGAGAGAGAACAGAGAGAAAGAGATGACAGAGAGAGAGATCATTTTAATCCTATGCCTCATGGTTGTGCACTCTCCTGAAACGCACACCAGGACAGACATAGTCCAACACTCCCTCTGGTATAGTCCTGAGCCAACGCTTTCTTAATCTACTATAATTTTTATGTTTCGCGCATCCCCTTCTTTCCTCTGTGCTGCCCTCTCCATGGAGCAGCTCTTCGCCCTCTTGTAATCATACAATTTACAGAGCCATCTCACACTCCTCTTTCTCCTCTACATGGAAATGGCCAGGTCCCGGACGCCCTCTCTCATGACATGCCTCTCAAGGCAAATCACAATCGTCTTTCCTTCTTACCAGTGTGTTATTTCGTTCACCATAGGAATAGTCCACACAATCCCGTTCGCCTTGCGAGTTGCCGACCGCTCTCGGGGCACCGACCATTGGGCATTCACTCTTATTGAGTAATCAAAAACCAATTGGGACAAGCGACATTCAAGCGATTGGACACGCAGAGTCCTTTGTGATTTGGGGAGTTGGTTAAGACGAAACACTTTATACAAGCCTACGTTCACTCTTTTCAAATGGTTGGGTGGACTGAACGATGGATTTGGTTTCAGATTTGCAATATCTAGTTATAATTTTAGTCCATGCAAATGTCTCAACAGTTGCGAGACATGGCTCTTTGTGTCGGAGGGACACTCAGCGTGGAATCTGACATAGCTTCTTTACAACGCGCACCCTAGAGGGAGAACTTATAGCCCCGCGGTCATGCTCTGGTGGCAGCAAGGTGGAAAAAGTAGCTGGCCGCCCTCTGTGGAAAAGGCAGGACTTCCATGGAAGTGTTTGGGTGCTGTTGTTCTTCTCACATATCGCGCACTCATAGACACGGCTCGTGAGCTCCTCACTATGGGCAAAGAGGAAACGAGACTCAGTCTGATTTCAGCAGAGGCCTGGAGCAGGGCTGTCAGTGATGCAGAGGTCCTCTGTTCTGGGCCCCAGACCCATAGGGTGGGGTGAATGCGTGGCACACAGCAAGGAGCATAGAGAAAATCTGTGCGGCGGACGTGAGGGCCAGTCAGTGACTTGTGGAGCAAGCTGCTACAAACGTACGACATATGGCCTCCGTTGCTGGGTTCCTAGGGATCACCCATGGCAAAAATGGAGGTGGGGTATCGCACTCTAGTGGTAGCGCTGACAGAAAAAAGATTAAAGAAAGTGGGCACGGGAGACAGACCCAGATATAGCCTTTGACAGCCCTAGTTTGCGCGCAACGTATAACTTGCTTGGAGACATACAGACAGGAACCTGTTCTCTGTCTTGAAGTCTGTGGGATCTGTGCCCATCAACGTCGATGCGCCGAAATGTGAGAAGTACTAGGATCAGTGCGAGTGGGTATCCAGGGCTCCCTCTCGGGGGAGTCACCACATCTAGAGACTAAGTCTCTAAGGTTCCAGAAGCTGGGAAGCTCGGTGATAGCAGCCCCAATGATCAAGTAAGTCTCTTGGTTCCAAAATGGTTTATTTACTTCAGGGCAGGTGGTGGATGAGAATCTGGCGATGTATCTCCCACATCCTGAAACTCAGGTACACCCTGAGTTAAATCAAGGAGACGAAGTGGTAAGGGTCTAGGGAAGGAATGTGTTAATGGCTCCACCATCTGACCTTCATCTAGTATGTCAAAATCTCTAGGGCCGGAGGCCTGTAGTCATACCCTAACCTGTGCATCATTGGAATCAGGGGCTGTTAATGGCCATACTGCGGGCACTGAACTATGTAGGTCATGGAGATTAGACTGCTTTGTCTCTAGGACCCCCTGGGGGTCTGCGAGGGGACTATATGCTCTAGATACTCTGCTTTTCCCCTGGAATCTCGTTACTAGGCCATTTGCTCCAGTCTAAAGACAACTTCCGATATGATACCCTTACGCAGTCCCACACCTCCTTCAGTGTGTACTTAAGCACTAAGAAGGAGCCATTTTGGCTCTCACAGACACCATCAGTCATATCAGCAATATAGGAACAGTTTGCGAGCGACTGCTCTCTGCAAGAGGCGTACCTATGTTTTGATTTATACCCATATCCAGGTCTGCATACAGAGCGTCTATAATCAGTTACCAAAGATACAATACTTTTTTCTGCACCTTCTAGTATGGTCTTCAAGAAGTGTGCTCATATAGCCAAACAGGTACACATACAACTCACCATTCAACTAATATTCACAACTACTTATTAATCATATATACTCGACAACCTGCAAATCTGACTGACTCTCAACATTAGACTGAATACTATTATCAATCTTTTTCTTTTCTGCTTAGGTCTCATTGTTTAGCAAGCAAATCTATATAGCGAGTCTATGTGCATTTATGTGTGAGAGGAGTGGCTGGCAACACTTAAATATATTCGAAATCTATGGCACAAACAAAAGTGTAAGCAGTTACTTGTACAGCTATGGAAACCAAAATGGGTTTAAGGAAGTCATTAAGGGGTCCCAAGAAACCATTTTTTTAAACACAAAAAGATAATTTTTATTTCTCTTTTTTTCAAACCGGCACGTTAAAAAAAATTGCTACAGTCCAAAAAATTTGAGAAATTTTCACCCGGAGCTAAAATTCTACTTTCCCCCCTTCAACATAAGCTCCACAAACATTATTTGCTTCCCAAAACCCGAAAAACTCCCAAAAACACAAAAAATTTCCTTTTTGGGTTTTTCATTGTTTTCCCCAAAAAAACCGGAATCATTGTTACTATTTTTACTTTTGAAAACAATTTATTTACCTTTGAGTCGGCTTAGCAACAATATCCAAACATTTTAAAAAGTGCACAACACATCCAGTTCTCCAAGAAGAACAAGCCCCTTTTAATTGTCAGACTTTTAGAAGCATTTTTAAAAAAAAACAACAACAACAAAGCAATATATTATTGTTCTGGTTTGGGGGAGTTTTTTTGTTTTATTGCTTAAACATATAAGTTTTTTTTGATTCTGAACAAAGCTAGATACCTGACTTTTACTGCAACAGTTTAGGGTATGGACAAATGTTTTAGGAAAAAATGATGAAAGAAAATAAAGCGATGTCACCACCCAACAGAGAGAACTTCTCTTTCAAATCCTCCCGTTAAGACCTGAAGCATGAGGAATTCATGGAAACTAAGACTTTTCACAATTCCCCCCCTAACGAAGAACCATGTCTAAAAAAACCTTTAAACCCCTTGAATTTTCCCCCTTTGTATTTTCTACATGACCATGGCACAAAACCCCAATAAATTTGGGGGCAAATGTAAAACTAGTTCCTATGTCCCCATGATATGAATGTGTCCAGTCTGAGTTACTCATAACACTAAGTACATGGAAATTCTTTTTTCCATAGTATTCCATAGAGCACTCCATCAAGTTTATTAAGGATCAATGAGGGTTTTACTGATTAAAACTACTTAAAAAGTACATAACGTGTCCCCTTTTCATGGGCAAGTCCCTTTGGGCTCTACTTGCAATATTAGATTTTTGGGCCACAATAGAAGATGGTTAAGAAAGTCACATTCACTTAAAAGCTATTGTCACCTAGTAACATGGGACCAATGCAGGAAGTGGTCGGGCACATGCCTTTTAATCCAGAACTTTGGGAAACAGAGGCAGCCAGATTTCTGAAGTTCGACGCAGCCGTCAAACAGAGTTAGTTCCAGACCGTCCAGGGCTATACAGAGAAACCACGTCTCAAAAAACAAAACAGAAACAAACCATAAACAATTCGTTGGACCAGCTGATTGTGCTCATTTTCGAAGATGTAAACAGAAAAATATAATGCCCAATCCTGTTGTCTTGAGGCAGCCCAGTGTTTTGCATAATACACTGCTTTTAAGTAAACTAGTAACTCCTAACCCTTTTGACTTTGCACTACAATTTCTTGAAAACTTGCCTAACAAAGTGAAAGGGCTACTACTCAAAGATGTCCATCTGGGGCCTTTTTCTTTGACTCTCACCTCTGTGCAATTAACAACTGCGACTCATACAAAATCAGGATGTATTTCATTACAAGATCCTAGCTCTGAGACTGTAGAGGGAGACCTGAGGTACCAAAAACAACAAGGAACTTTAATGCCCAGAGACCATCTCAGGGATGTTGTTAAACGATTCCAACATAATTCTAGGTACAGCTTTATTATGCTACAGTCAATACATCTAGCAACCTCATGTAGACCTTTCCGATCATAAAAAAGCCCAGCTACGTTGTTTTTCCCTATTTATTAATCCCTTTTACTAAAATTGAATATTGATTATCCAACTTCAAAATATGAAAATGGCAATTACTTTGAGAGGGTAGCAAGGGTTGAACGTACACTGGGAGAGAGAGATAAAAAGGACTGGAAAATAATTCATGAAAAAGATTGTCCATTCATTACTGAGGTAAATCCCTAGATTTGTAATGAAAAAAAAAAGAACAACAAAACAACAAAACTAGTCACCAATGTATCAGAAGTTGAAAATCCCCCTTTTAAATCAATACATTCTATGATTCTGATTTAAATTCTGTGTTAAGATTAAATGTCTGATCAAATCAGTTTTAAAATTTGAAATGGAATCACCAATGCAGTTGCCTTGCAATATGAGGCCTTTTTAAATTAGAGCCCTTCTGAAAGGGGTTTTAATAGCCCGGGGGTCTGAGGGAGTCTGTTTGCCCTTTTCCCCCCTTAGAACCCCTAAAAATTTAAAATCTATGAAGAACAGGGCCTGAAAGATTCTGAGAACCTACTGAGATTGACTCTAGAATTCCTCTCGTTCCAGACACTGATCTGAGGATCTGTTTGGCAAATGAGACACTCAGTGTCAGGAGAAGGAGAAGACATCAGTTTTTCAGTTCAACTCTCGTAGTATTTAATCATTCTCTGACTCCTTGCTCCCAGGGGGAAGCTCTACATCTCATCAATGGTAAGTGAAGTAGCTTGAAGTTATATATAATCACGAAAAACAGGAAAGAGGAATCAGAAATGGATGGATTGGGGCTAAGAGACATAGAAGTATTCACTCAGAGCTTATCTTAATACAGTGTGGATTTCCTCTGAAGATCTTGTATATTCTCCCTTTGCACTTCTGCCTATTTCGGATTTACCTTGTATTTCTTTGGTCCGATCTAAAATGATTATGCTTCAAAAGGGACTAGACTAAGGTTTAGGTTGATCCACATACTACCAGTTCTGTTTACAAATCTTAAACTCACATTGTGTCCTTGTTATGTTCATTTTGTTTAATCTTATTATTTTATTGAGACAGACTTTGGCGACGTATTCCCTGGCTATTCTGGAATATTTATGTAGGCCAGGCTAGCTTCAGACTAACAGAGATCTACCTGTTTTCTGTCTCTTCTCAAGTGTTTGAAAATTCAAGATAGTAGGCCCGTAGGTCCGAGCATTAGCCTTTATTTCATAGAGAAAAAAAACAATAACAAACCAAATTTTTGTCTCTAGTATCCACCAGTGAGTTTAACTGTAACTGTAAATAGTCTAGATCACCTTAAAAAATGATAAATAAAACATTTTACATTAGTTCTTTATAAGTAGCTAGTATGCTGTATATACTAAGCAATAGAACTTGCAAATTAGATCATAACTGGAAGAGATGGAAGGGATAGAGTGTAATATTTCCTAAATCATTAGTCTTTAAATTACAAAAATGAATCTTTATTTTCAAAGTTAATTGAGCTCTTTTTCACTTCTTCTGTCTTATGAAGAAAATTTTTTCTGAGACGGACTCACAAGAGTGTATCAGCTCTTAACTCTCTTTCCTAAATTTCATCTCAAAAACGCAAGATAAAACAAGATCTTTAGAATAGCTTGGATTCTCTTTAACTCCAAAATATACTGCCACTGTAGTGTCTTCATAATAAATGGTACCTTTACTCAAATCTCTTCAGTCAATCCCAGCAAATTTTATAACAATTGTTCCTTTAACTTTAACGGCTTACAATTTTGGCAGACATATAAAAATTAAACGGTGCGTGCCACCAGAATGTACGACATCTTGTTTTTTCAATATACCACTTGAGGGTTTACTACATGCATTTTAAAGAGAAGAAATCCTGCTATGTTTCCTTAGCTCTGTTATCACTAGGACTGTGATCTGCTGTTCACAGTACTTTTCTATCTACATAAGTGCTGGGTATAAAAGCAAGTATATTCAGCATGATACTTCTAACAATTACCTTATCAAAGATTTTTATTCATTTTTTTAATTCTATTTGTTTGGTCTTGTTCTCCCTGAATTCATCTCCTCTAACCGTGTTGTCTATTGTCTCACCCCACACACCAGAAATGGCATCAAACACATTCAATTGGAGGACAGATGCTTCTCTGGTTAGTTACCACTTCTATGGGTGATATCAAATCTAAATCTAATTCTTCTTCTCCACTGATCAAAACTAGTGTCTTCCAAATAGTCTAATTCATCTGTCCAGTCGACGAATTTCTACTATTTTTATCTTAAAAGTTGACTCCTATACTTGGTTTTAAATAAGCTAAATGAGTCTGTGCTGTGTGATTATATTTGTTTGTCTCTATCATCGTGTGTGTGTGTGCTACTGCGTGGATGTGTGTGTACTTTACATCCAGCTCCCTGAGAGGCTCTGAAGATAGGGCATTGGAATCTCCTGAATTCCACTGCCCAGCAATTGTGAAACCACTCACTGTCGTGCTCCTCCTGGGATCTATGAACTCAGGTATTTGGTAGTTGTTATCTATTTCACACCTCTCGAGCATCCTTCTAGTCCAAACTAGTTATATTTTGAAGTGGGATGTGTATGTAACAGATATTAAGACATATATGCATACTGACATAGTCAACTCTTGTGCTCTCGGTTAAAAATCTCGTTCGGGCGTTCTTTCTTATTATATACATACTATTATTTGTAGATTGAAAAATCATATATTCTATATCACCAATGTGATGGTGGACGTGTGACTATATTAGGAATTCTATAAGCTCATACTTAGGAATTAATGTATGACGAACACTTGCTCTATCTACATTTACCAAAACTCTATCTTTGACACTAATCGAAACTGGAGTCTTGGGAGTTATAACTATGAATGAAAGTTATTTGTAAAAGATAAGTACTCAATTTTTATAATTGTGCTCAATTATTGTAGTTGTTCTTCCTTTGTTTAGGACTCTTTATTAGAGTTGAAAGTGCTCAACCTATTGAACAAATTCTCAGAGATCGTCGATCACTCTGCACAATTATAAGCCTTGCTGACCGTCCCTATCTTAACAGTGATCTCCATTACATAACTTTGGAACATCCTCATGTTATCATGAGTTCTTTCAGAGGGGAGCAAATTACCCTACTCTACACTGGAAAAAAGCTACCTTTGCTCATTCTCACCTTTTCAATAAATCTCTATTCCTGGACACATGAGATTCTGATACTGAGATAGTTCATGTGGCGGGGGTATCAGTGGCCTTGCCTAATCACATATCTGATTGTATCTGTGTTTATAATTATACCAGGAAATCTCAAATAGGGAACAAAACAGCAGCAACCAAATTGAGTCCTTTGACCTCCACACTGATGCCTTATGAGGCAACTGGAATATTCTTCATCTCTCTCTCTTGCTTAGTCCATAAACATATATAAATGAATTTTAATAAAATTATGTATATCCCGTTGCTGCACTTACATATATATATATAGATATACTGGAAAAGTTTATATAATAATGTTGTTAGCGGAATTCCTACATGAGGACATGGAATGTAAGGATTCATGGGGGGAATGAGTCGACAGGGGAGATATTTTGAGGTAGTTAAGCTGAGCGATGGTAAATGAACTATATTAATTTTATGGGTGGTGATTGTACAAAATTGTGTAACTAGTACATCAATCATGTTTTAATGTATGGCTTACACAGAACAAATCTATATATATCTGTGATGCGGTAGATAGATGGCTTACTATTGTGGAGGTCTATACTTGTGGGGAAATCACATCGTGGACTGCGACGATCTAATAATGTATAATTCACGATATTTTATGGGTAGTGGCATGTGGAACTTTTGTATTGAGATTGATGGCTATAATGCATATGTTCGATGACTTGTAAAATTTACTACTATGAGGTTCTTTTTGTATTGTTTCACTCTTGTTATAGGTTTGTTTTGGTTTTTCTTCTGGGACATGAGAAGGATGGTGAGTTTACGATTATTTGTTACACATTTGTGGATGGAGGTTATTATGTTGGGGTTGGGTGAAGTGATTAATGGACATGGTTTATGTTGAGTACGTGAGTCATTGTATTTAGTTGTTTTATGGGATGCTATAGAACAGTGTGTGGGGCAGCACACTGATGGTAGCAGTACGGTTATATTGTTGAATGGGATGGTTGTGTGATAGTATTTTGTTGAAAAGGGTTAGTTTTTTGTGTTTAGGGGGGAGGGAAGATGATTTATGGGTGTTATTAGAAAAGTGAAAAATAATTGAGGTGTGAGTTTGACGTTGGGGGTATGGAGGTGATGTGAGTTGGTTGACGTATTTGTGTTCTCAGGTATGTGGTAATGGAGTATAATGGGTAACTTGGAGATAGTAGTGAAGAATTTAACACAAATGTGATGAAACACTGTTGAAATATGGGGACTGAGTTGAGTGTTTAGAGGGCAAATCATTACACTGAATGATGGGAGTGTTTAAGAGGATGGGGTGTTGTTAGCATGGGTGCACATATGTGCTGGTGTTGTGGTTGTTGGGGTGTGTAAGATAAGATTTTTGGTATGTGTTAGGTGAATACAGGAGTATGTGTTTTAAACAGGGTATATTCACTTTTTTTTTATCAGTAATGGGGAGATGTGGAGTTGTTGACATGGAAGTGTGGTTAATTATATGAATATATTTGGGGTATGAGATATTACGATGGAAGAGACCTGGATAGAGGGGACACAAAAGGGAGGTGGAGGATGGTATAATGGAGGTGTGTGTGTGTATGGGTGCATATGGATGTGTGCAAAGTAGAAAATGGACACCTGAAGGGGTGGTACAGGTCTGTTTGTAAAGGAGTATGGTATGAGGTAAACGTGACACAGTCAATTGACTTAAAGTTTAGGAGACAGAATTGGTGAGGTAGATTTATGGATTTTTTAGGAGTATGGTTGTAACTGTGCTTATTTGGAAAGTACATATACAGATCTCCACGGGGGTGTGGTGACGTGCGGTTGGTTGGATGTAAATGGACACACAACATTTAGTGATGGATAGTTTGGTGAGGGGTTGAATTGTGGGGGTAGTGGGGGGGGGATGGGTTGTGGGAGGTTGGGATGTTTGTAGTGAGAGTCGGGTATTGGAGGATGGGGAGCATAATTGTGGTGATATACAACAGCATGAAATGACACAGTAATGTATTAGTTACGTTACACACACTTTCACATATATAGGGGTGTTTTGGTGGTGTGACATATTCTAGACGCATTAGGAGCGTAGCACGAGTAAACATGGTTGGATTAGTGGAAATTTATATTTGCGGGGATAGATTGTTGTGATGGAACGATATTGTACACACAACTAAGTGGGTGGGTGGTATGATGACGCGGTTTGTTTATGAGTTGGATGTGGATATTTTTGGGGGGATATTTGTGGGAGTTTGTTGTTCTTGGTGGTTAGGGGAGGACATAAATGTTTAATTATATGGAATTAATGAATGTCGTTGTGTGATAAGGTTAATTTAAGCTCCTTGGACGTAGGTTTTGAGAGATGGATTTGTATTGTTTGGAACAAGGAATGTTTGAGTAATATATCGTTACATTGGTAAAGATGGTCTATATATTGTAGGTTAGACCAATGCAATGATGACGTATCGTTTTTATGTATAATTTATTATATTATTGAATGGTTGGTACAATGATGATATATCAAGGTAAATTGTCTGGATTGATTAGTAAGTTATGAGGGTGTATGGAGTTATTATAGGAGCGACACACTAACATGGACGTCACAAAAAACACGTGTACACAATGATCTTGATATATGGTGTTATGGAAGGAATATGGGATGGATAAATGGGAACTGTTTTTTGAATTATATTAGAATCACTATATCATTAATCTTTATTTTTGTAAAGAGGTTTGATATATTGTTGGGTGAATTGGAGGGGGAATTTGAGGTGGTGGTATTGAAAATAGATCTTGGTCTTTGATGTACACACACAACGTCTGATCGTTAAAGTATGTAGAGTAATGTGACGAGGGATAGTTGATGTGAGTTGGGATGATATCTTTTTAGAATGGATTCGCTAGGACAGGAGAACAGGGTATCCATATAAATAGAAAAATGGGGAAATCCTTCTGTTACATTACTGACGTGGTTGCTTGTGTGAGTATTATTGATGTGATATGTAACTACTATTGGTAGAATTTTATATTTATAATTTTTATTGGAGGTAAATTAAATTATGGGTTGTATATATACAGGTTCATTGTATCTTGTGCATTGATGACAACTTTTTTGGAGTTTGCTATTTGAAGGTTTATTTGTGGTTATCTATATTCTGAGTATACTTCTGAGAGTTGAATCTAATGTATGTGTCTAATAAGATGGTGCTGAATTTAGGTTGATGATTATCGTGAGGTTTTATATAATGTCTTTAAATCGAGTATGTGATGTGTGGTGATGGGGGTTTGTTTTGTTTAAGACGTAAGGAGATTTGGTGGTTCGAATTTACAAAAGGAAAATGTATAGTGCACAACAAGACAGGACTTTAAAAACATTGAAAAATCGGACACAAACAGTACGCTGATCTGACGAGGTATTTATAGTACAGTGCAATATATAGTAAAGATAAATAATTAAAATATAATAAAAATAAGAGAAGAAAGAAATGGATGGAAAAAGTATGTGGTGGGATGATATGTAATTAACAGATTACTTAATTGGTAAATATATATGTGGAAACAGAACTAAATTTTGTAATAGAATGGTATTTGCGTTGGAATAAAATAGGGATGTATTGGTGGTACAATGATTAGGATAGGTGGTGTGTGGATTGGGTGAGGGGGGTTGTCTGTGAGAAGGGGTGAGATGATTGGTTGGAGTAGACACATGTTTGTGGATTGTGTGAAAGTGTTTCTTGTGGAGGACTTCTACCACAATAGAGTGATACAACAGGACATTAAACATTAGCAAGGCATTCTAGAGACAGAGTGATTTGTGGGAATGAAGGATAGTTAATTGATGTGATTTCATGATGATGTTTTGGTGGGAGGATGATTCACAATGGACATTATCATGTAGTGAACACATGAGAAGCTGGCTTCATGGGATGGAAGAGGTTGGTAGGTAATGTATGTCAATAGACGATGGTTGTATTGATATGTATCTAGTTTGTGAAGACACACAGAATTGTCTGGGTGCTAGTGTGACATGGTGGTCAGTGTCGTAATGATATAGTGGGCACAAGGTGAGGTGGTGTTGACGTGATACTGTGATTGGGTGTGGTGAAAGATGGGGAGAGATGGATAGGGTATGGTACACATGTATAATTAATGACAAGTGTCACTTTTATGGGGAGACATGGCACATGAGGGTAGGAGACAAATTGTAAATGGGTGGTATTTGTATTGTATTCGAGAATTTACATTAGAATCGGGGATAGGAGAAAAGATTGTGGATTGACAAAAATTTCTTTGCAGAGGATGGAGTGGATGTGAGTGGGGGGACTTAGAACCCCATTCCCTCACCAGGTGGCCTGGTCCATAAACCTTTGAATATGTGTGCTCTATACAGCGATGATATTTATATCATTCATTCCCCATAGTTCTTAGAGATCTTCCAGCATATACAACACACATATACACTGGGTCCTGAGAGCCATTCTTGCTCATCCTGGAGCATCATCTGTAGGTTACTTCTGCTAGTGACTTACTCCTACTTTCTCTCTCTCTTTCTCCTCCACTTCCCTTTACATACCTCAAGTTTTCATCAGAATGCATCCTCATATATATATTCAATTACTCTTTACTTCATATTATCTGCCTCTCTTTCGGATGAACATGGTATCGATAGCGACACATAATGTTGTAAGAAACTAACAACATCATAATAAGATTATAAAATGTCGAGCCTAGCACTTATGCTTGGGTTTTGTGTCAAGCAAGGCGAAGTAAGTGTTCTACATCTTAAGTGTATCACCATCACGCTATATTACATGCTTTTATGTTTACACTTGGAAATTGTCATACGATCAGAAAGAGCGCGAGGCTGGTAGTCTGAAACTACCTGCTGAGGGCTCTCACTTTCCATAATAGGATCCCCATGAGTAACGAGGTTAGTATTCTTTTTCTCTCTTTTTCTGCATATGTGGTGTTATTCCAGCGCTTAGAGTGAGTTGTTCTTTAAATCTATCAATCTCCTTTTTTTCCATCACTTTTATTTTTCTTTCTCTTCTTCTCTGAGTTTTTCTTATCCCTTGTTTGCATTTTCTCTGTATACAGGACGTTGGACTGATCATCTTCTCCTGCTCATCTCCTGATTTCTCATTACCTAAAAACTCTCAGTTCTCACTTTCCATTACAATGGAGTTCCTTCCTCTGTGATGAGGTATCAGTACACTACTACAAGGGTGGAGCGGAACATACACACCTTCACACACTGGCTTTAAAGGACCCACTCTGCTTTTCCCTGTGTCGGCTCGAAAGACACGAGCACCTGGATGGTGTACAACTTACTCTACTACCCGCTGGCTCTCTTACATCACGCTGTACGAAAGTGATGAAGAAAGCAAGAGCTATTATACGAACATCACAAGGTTATACAACTATTCAGATTTATTCTAAGCACCAAGATAAATAAACCTGAGGCGAACTTGGACAGTGATAACCATACACTAGTACTATACTGCGATGACAGTATAAACGTACGTGTTGTTTCACACCGATAATAGCAATGGTATGGTTATCATGTAAAAAGATTCACATTGTGCCGCGGCACGAACTGCGAAACCTTAGTGGTCTCTACCTGAAGGGCACGGCTGACTTGACATTGATAGCCATGTATGAGGCAGTTTCGGGTGGTTTGAATATTTCTTCTCCCTAAGTTCTGCACTCATAGAAGGTGCCTGCATAATTAGTCATCAAGTGCTTTCTGTTGGCTTTCAACTCAGAAACACAGTGCTCTTACTTGGAACTCTTCCCAATATAAATCTTTTATTGCACAAGTCACCTTCTAGGTACCCTATAAAGGATCATAGGAAAAAGGTCCCACTCTAACTTCTACTTTTCTAACAACATAGACGGTTTAATAGATAGTATGAGATCTTCTGAGTGAGACACCCCTACGACAACTTGTGACGTCGACGCCGCCTTCTCTCATTCTCTACACATCTATGGGGTAGTACGCTACTGTATCGCGTCTTTGCGAGAAAGATAGCGATGCGATGATCTTTAGGAGCTTGAGAGGCTGAAGTGAGAACGTTCTCTCGAGTGAACCAGTCAGACAAGCATACCCTAATGTATCACTAGTGGCAAAAACAACGCAAAGCAGCAGCAGACTATCCCACTATTCTCATTCGTTCTCCCTGCGTCTTCCCTTTCGACGCTTCTCTATCCCATGCCATAACTATCAGCACTCTAGTGCTTGAATCTGTCTTTTAGCTCTTTGGACGATATCTTCAAAGACACGCTTCACATCAGTCAACCATCCAGGAAAATGTGTCTGTTCCAGTCTTGTGGCTTATAGACTGTGCGTCTTCGGAATCCACTCCATTCTGTGAGGGCCTCTTAGAGCGAGATATATACCTACGTTTTGACTGTAGAGGTTCACTACTAGAGGCAACCCCAGACACTCAGTCTCCTGAGATTTATTATTCCCCAGTAAGATACTATTACCAACGGAATAGTTAGGATGTATCAAGTCAAAAGCGACACAACAACACACAACACGTGAAACACGTCCAGACACAAGGACTTAATTCTACTCCAGTGCACATTATAGAAGGGGTATTATCTGCAGTGCGATTTTGTGGAATTGTCTCACTCCATTATGTTTCATCTCAGATCGCGTGACACACAAACGACACAGTAATCCACCTGGACAGAGACTCCTTCCAGTAAAAGGATCATTGAGTATACCATGACAGGACACTGGCCTATGCGTGTGCAATCACCTCTGGTGCAGATAGTTTAGTCTATCCTTCTCACTTTGAAACACTAAAATAACTCAGAGCGATCAGTGTAGATGCGAACGTCGCGCTTCCTGATAGGGGCTAGCATGCGAGCGAGGGATATTAACACTCTGACTCCAAAGCAAATAAAACAACATAAAGTTCATCATTTTTCCCAATATACAAGCTTGGCTTTCTCTAGCACTCTAGCTGTGTTTCTTGTTAAACTTTTTGAATATTAAGATTTTCTCTCAATGGGGATCCTATTAGGCCCGCACTGAATTGATCAAAGGAGAGTGAGAAGCACAGATGGAGAAATCGCAACTAGCCGATGTCGACATCCAACTGCTGTCTTACTGCTTCGAATATAGAGATCCCTACAACACTACATCTCAATTTTGCTAGATAGAAGATAGACTATTATATTCATACACGATTCACTAGAGACATTGCAGCACGCATCCTCTTCATGTTTGTTACCTACTGGTCCCCAGCTCCATGAAAGAGACATAAAAGCTTCTTACAAGCCACATGACTGACACATGTCACTCTCTAACTTTCAAAATCATATTTATGAATATCCAGGTTAACCAGAGTGATCCACATCACCCACAAATCTCTCTCTCTTTCTAAGACTCTCAGAGTACCTGTGAATCTAGGCTGTGATATTTGGGCTGAAGGAAAGGAAATACATAATCTACAAGCACGCACCTGTCTTTAACTGAGCTACATGATCCTAGTAAGCGGGGAATCCACAGTCTTCAATGAAGTTCTCGAGTACGTTCTTGAAATCCAGCTGGTGTCCTCTCTCATTTCCACTCCAAGAATTTCTGACAGCTTTCAATTGATACATCATTGTTCAAGTATGGGATTCTACGACTTCACAAGCAGATGATCTATCACTCGCTTGATGGCTCTTGTATGTAATTGAATACACAAAAGCATGATCTCTCGTTCACATCAAGTCTCCGCCGAAAAACCTTTTACAAGGCTGATCAGCGGGTGGGGGGGGGGGGGGTAGCCAGTGGCTCCTAGAGGTTTCGCTTTGTCCGTGTTCTCAGGTTCACCATTGGCCTACGCGTACGCCCTTGAATATTGAAGTTGCCGTATCATTAATTCCAAGGCCTCTGAGAAGTCGCGAATAGCGTCCTCCTGAGCAGTAATGAATGACTTTTCCTTCAATCTCATCCTTCTGCCCTGGCATTCTGAAACAGATAGCTGCTGCTACTGTATTGCTGAATTGAGGCGGACATCTTATTGTCATATATTATGCTACATTAACATTGGATCTTATAATGATATATATTCAAATTTAAATGTTAAAACACAGCGACTTCGTTAATCAAGTATTGAAGTCAGTATCCTCTAGGGGAAGGATACATAACTGAACTTTGGTGCTGCCTTTAAAGATGACAACGCAATCACTACAGAGGGGAAAGTGTTGCGTAAATGGCTGTTTAATGACCGCAGATAAAGGGAAACAAACACCAGTCACAAGAAAAGCGCTCATCCTAGGACAGTAGCAAGTAGCTGTCAACTAACTAGGAGTCTCAGAGCTCAGCCCCTTCACACGGTGTCGTACCCTAGAGTTTAGGGCTTCAACACACATTAACAATTCTAACCTATTCAGTGGCAATTAACGACAAAGCACAAATCAGCACCACTTCAAGAACAAAGAACTTCACAGCCTAAACAATCACAGTAGCACCAACAAGAACACTATTTAGATGATCCTGACACCTAATATACACCAAGCATCCTCTATAAATTGTAGTTTTAAGAAACGAGTTTTCAAGCCAGTCTGGGTTTATAACCAAGTCTTCTTCTAAATTATTGACCTCACATTTTTTAACAAATTGCGAGAAGGTTTTTACACCACGAGAAAGGCTGGACTTTGTTTTACATCCAACTCTAGTATCATTTTTAGCTATTAAACTAAAACAAATGTGTTGTTGGTTTCTCTTGAAGAACGAGATTAAATATGAAAGAACAAATAGGCTACATCTTTCAGATCCTACTCTATGAAAAGGAATATCATTGCTTATAGAGGTTTGCAGAGAACGACATGGCTCAGACCATCAAACTCTGGTTACTCTCAAGATCTACCTTTTAAAGTTGCATTACTAGAACTGAAAGACAATTCTCTCTCACTGCATCGAAAGCGAAAGAGGAAAAGGAGAGTCCTGTTCATGAATTCTAGACACTATATGCAGTGATTTCTTCGAAACAGATTAGACTACTTGTCATATTAAGGAGGAGACGCGTAGACAAAACAAAATTCAAAAAAGAGTGATGGCATGCACTGTGCCAGACCTAGAGATGTAGTCACACCCTTAGTGTGTCCCACATGATAGGGACTCAATGTCCACTCGAGTATCACGTTGGGCTTCTTTTTGAGGTTAACAACCATGAAAACATGCTCTTTAGTGACATCTGAGAGTAGAATTGGAATTAGACATGAGCACTACGACTGTATAGGAGATGAGTGTGAAGTAGACTACATACAGAGATGGAGAGACGATGGTTTCAGGTACAGCAAAAGGTAGAAGACACAGATAGGCCCCAGCTATATCGACAGCATAAAATACCTGATTGCCATCACTCACTGCTGGCGCAGAAGATACATATTTCGTTACAGAGTAAGTCGCTACCTAGAATGTAAAAGTAATGGCAATCTTTCAAATACTGCAGAGAAGCCAGGACCTTTGAACACACGCAAATCGCTTACTAGGGAATTTGTGTCTAGTAGAGATTGGCGTTAGAGGTCTCTGGTACTGAGATAGATTTCATTTAAAGAGCAGATTACTGAGCACTTCACTTAAAAAATTTCAAAGCTGAGATTACTTTGCAGAGACTTAGTTTAACCAATTCACTATTAGTTCTGTTTGGATGGAGTGAAAAATTAGTATCCGGAATTTATCTCACAAGTTGGTGCCTCACGAATTCTTTAAAGTGTTCTGATCAGTACTCATATCCTATAGGATGTGAGTAACTAATCAGTTTAATCACTTCTACAGTATGTTTTCTAAGAAGCGAGAAGGGCTCTCTGGAATGGCATTTTTCTGTCTTCCGTATATTTTTATTTTTATGAGGTCTCATTATTATGGGCTAGATGCCACGTAGACACAGGCTATCGCTGATTTACATTTTCAAGTCCTTCCAGCTCCCAAGAGCTAAGAAGTATAGAGGTGAGCACACCATGTCTTTCTTTACATGGTAACACAGGACTGGAAACGCAAAGATCTGTGGCATATAGCACCAGACTCACCACAAGGGCTAATGTCCTGCAGTTTGACACGATTTCATCAGTCTCTGGATGAATATACTATTATTATCCACTAAATACCATTTTTCAAAAGCACAAGGCAATCAGGATGTCTTGTTCAGGGTCATATCACTGTGTCTGCTCTGTTTTTTAAATCTTTTTCTCAGGCTGAAATTATTCGAAACTATACATAGGGTTGGATGGTCTGCAACAATAGATGCTTTTGACCTGCTGATCACTTGACTTTGATAGAGTCAATAATCAAAGGAATAGTATTCTCTATCAATTCTTCTCCTGTAGTAGATTCCTTGGCAATCTAAAGAAAGAAGCAAGTCGTTGTTAATGAAATAACGAACAGCCTCATGTTGCTCAGGATCCTCCACAGGTTATTATTAAAAAAACAAAAATATCCAGGTTAGGTGTAGTGTGCCTTACCCTTTAACTCCACAGCTCATAGAGCAAGACCGCGGGCTGGGAGGAACAGCTCTGAGTTCAAAGCCAGCCTGGTCTACATAGCAGGCTCTATGCAGCCAGGACCACATGAAAAGACCCCTTTCAACACCATCACAATAATACCAATGCACCCCTCCAGAAGATTCTCAAGAGGGGAAGAGTTTGAGTGTTTTGGATAGTATGATGGGAGTATAAAGGATTTCATTGGATGATTAAATTGCTATCCTCGGTTGAACAAAAACCTAGCTTCCATATATTGACGCCTCATTTAACAAACCGCACCTCAGCATCGTAGGGAACTATTAAATCTCTGAATTAAAGCGGGAAACCGTGCTCTACATGTGAAGAAAACACTTAGACAAACTGTTCAGGTTTTCAAACCTGTTGAGTCATGACCTGTTTGGAAGTCAATGACCCTTCCACATGTGATGCCCTAAGACCAATTAGAAAATACAGCGAATTTACATTACATACCTGTAACATTGGCAAAATAACAGAAATTAAGTAGCAATGAGAATAATTTATGGTCAGGGTTTTCACCATCATGTGAGGAAGTTATTAAAGGGTCATGACATAAGAAAGGATGTGACCACTGACATGGAAGTCCATAGAAATCCTGAAACCTGCTAATGAGACCCAGATCTAGATAAAAAAACAAAGTCACCATGTTTCAAGACTCTGTTTGGTGACTGAGATGAGAAAGTTCAATGCTTTCTCATTCACAAAGATAATCTTTCGGCAAATTTTCTAAAAAATAGTGTTCTGGAGGGTCTCAGGAATAAGATAACTCACAGAGACCCCCACTAAGTTTTTTATTTTTTAAGCATAAATTTGAATTTTTTTAAAAATTTTTTCTCCTCCAAAAGGGGTGAATATTATCCACTTTGAGCTTCTGGGGGCTATATTTCTTTCTGCCCCATCCAGAGTTCCCTTTGGAAAAAACTTTCCATTTTTCTCCTTTTTTCCTTCCTCCCCTCTCTCCCCCTCTCCTTCTTTTCCTTCTTTTTTTTTTTTTTGGTGGGGGGAAAGAAGGGAAAAAAAAGGAGAAAAAAAAAGTTTGGGGGGCCCCCAAAACCCCCAGCGTTCACAACCCCCCTTGTTTTTGGGGAGTTTTAAACAAAATTTTGCCCCCTTTTTTTCCCCTTGTGGCCTAATGGAGGTTTTTTTGTATTTTAAATTTAGCCATATTTCCCCCTTGGGAAAAGGCCTTTCCCCCCCCTTTTTGGAATCCTTTCCATGGAAAAACTTTTTTCCCCACCCTTGGGGGAAAACCCCCCCTTTTTACCCTTTCCCCCTTTGCTTCACCTTTTTTTAAAAAAAAAGGGGCCCCCCTTTTTCCTTTGGAAAAGAGTTTCCAGGGTTTGGGGGTTTTTAAAAAAAACCGCAAAGAAACCCTGGGGGTTTAATTTTGGCAGGAAGAATTTTTTAGTCCTAAAATTTTCCAATTTTGGAGCAGGGCCTTTGGGGGAGGTCCTGGGTGGCCCAAAGCTCTAAAAATGGGGAATTTGGGCCCCCACCCACCAGGAAAAAGAGTTTTGGGGGACCGAAGGGGCGTTTTTTTTTTAAAAAAGCAAGTGCACGTGGCCCCCTATGGGGGAAGAACCAGCGTTTTGAGGGGGAGCACGGGTGGGGGTGGGGGGTTTTTTTGGGGTTGGGGGGTGGCACCGCCAAAAGGGGGGGGGGAAGGGGCCCCTGTTTTGGGACAACCCTTGACCGCATCCCCCCGTTTTGGGGGGGAGCGGGGGGGGAATGAGGGGGGCAAAGGGGAGGGAGCCCAGATGCTGCGCCTTTTTGGAAGTAACTTCTTGGAGATGCGGCCTGTTCCTTTGAAGTCCTGTGGTATCTGTGCTAAGTCGATGGCGCCAAATGTGAAAAAGAAGGGACGAGTGGGGGAGTCCGGGAGGCTTCACGTGGGGGGTCCACATAGAGAAAGCAAGGTTCCAGAGCGGGAAAGCTTCGGTGAAGCGGGCCCCCCATGATAGGAAAAAGTTTTGGGTTCCAAAAGGGTTTTTTTTTCAGGGCAGGGGGTGGATGGATCGGGATGTACCCCAAAAACTCAGAGACCTGAGTTAAATAAGGGAGAGAGAAGTGGGAAGGGTCGGGAAGGAATGTAATAAATGGCTCCACCCTCTGACCTTCATTAGTATGTAAATCTCTAGGGCCTGAGGCCTGTAGTCAACCCAATACCTGTGCACTTTGGGAGGGCTGTAATGGCCTACGTGACAAAACAATTAGGTCCATGGAGATTAGACTGCTTGTAGGACCCTGGGTTCTGGGAGGCCGAACTCTTGCCTTTTCTCCCTTGTGAATCTCGAGTTCTAGTCCTGCCCAGCCAAGAACCAGGATACCCTTACGCAGTCCCCACACCCCTCAGTGTGTACTTAAGAAAGAAGAGCCTTGGGCTCCAGACACTCAGATCAGCAATTAGGAACAGTTGCTGCTCTTGCAGAGGACCTAGGTTTGATTTTAGTACCCATATCAGGCTGCTCAGAGCTGTCTATAATCCAGTACCAAAGGATCAAATACTTTTTTCTGACTTCTGTATGGACAAGTGGGGCACATATAGCCAAACAGGTACACATACACTCACATTAAATACAAATATATTAAATATATACTGACACCTGAAACTTGGACTTTCAACATCTAGACTGAAAAATGTAATTTTTTTTTGTTGGCTCTTGTTACAGCAATCTAATAGCAGTCTAGGCATTTATGTGTTAGAGTGGCTGGAACTAAAATATTGAATCATGAAAAACAAAAGTGAAAAGCAGTTCTGTGAGCTAAAACATGTTCCGAGATAAAGATTTCTCAGATCATGAGCACAAATCTCAGGATGAATCTTCTCCTTCTGTGACTGACTTCTAGTGCATCTCACTTGCATTTCTCTGCCACAGCCAGGCCAGTCACAGGAGAATCTAACCACCAGCACTTATCAACTATATAGCCATGGACTGATTCTTCAACAAAAGATAATTGTAATAGTTACTTGTACAGCTATGTAGCCAAGATGTTAAGGGAAGTCTATGTAGGGGTCTATAGAAACCATTTCAAATGCACCAAAAGATAGATTTTATTTCTCTTGTTTCAAAGCTGCACTGGTTAAATAAATTGCCTACAGTCAAATTCGAGACTTTCACTGGAGCTAAAATTCTACTTTCTCCTTCAACAGTAAGCTCCACAAACATTATTTGCTTCCTAAAATGCAGAAAAAATCAAACACACTAATTCCTTATGGGTTTTCATTGTTTTCAACAAACCGGAATCATTGTTACTATTTTTACTGTTTTAAAACAATTTATGACCTTTGAGCGGTAGCAACAATAGCAAACATTTAAAATGTGCACAACACATCCAGTTTTTCCAAGAAGAACAAGGCTTATAGTTGTCAGACTTTTAGAAGCATTAAAAAACAACAACAACAACAAAGCAATATATTCTTGTTCTGGTTTGGAGAGTTTCTTGTTTTATTGCTTAATACATATAAGTTTTTGAGATTCTGAACACAGCTAGATACCTGATCTTTTACTGCACAGTTTAGGATATGGACAAATGTTTTCAGGTAAAAATGACTGAAAGAAAATCAAAGCATGTCACCACAGGCAAGAGAGAACTTCTCTTTCACTCCTCAGTTAAGACCTGAGAGCATGAGGAATTCATGGAAACTAAGACTTTTCACAATTCTCTAACGAAGAACCCATGTCTAGACCTTTGGATCTCTTGATTTCCTGTTTGATATTTTCTACATGACCATGGCACAAAACACAAATATTGGGAGCAAAGTGTAAACTAGTTCCTATGTCCCTATGAGTATGAATGTGTCCAGTCTGAGTTACTCATAGCACTAAGTACATGGAAATTCTTCTTCCATAGTATTCCATAGAGCTACTCCATCAAGTTTATTAAGGATCAATGAGGGTTTTACTGATTATCTACTTAATATATGTACATAACGTGTCTGTGTCATGTCAAGTCTTTGACTCTACTTGCAATATAGATTTTTGGCCACAATAAGATGGGTTAAGAAAGTCACTCACTTAAAAGCTATTGTCACCTTAGTAACATGGGACCAATGCCAGGAATGGTGGCACATGCCTTTAATCCCAGAACTTGGGAAGCAGAGGCAGGCAGATTTCTGAGTTCGAGGCCAGCCTGGTCAACAGAGTTAGTTCCAGGACAGTCAGGGCTATACAGAGAAACCCTGTCTCAAAAAAACAAAAACAGAAACAAAACCAAAACAATCGTGGGACCATGCTGAGTTGTGCTCATTCAGAAGATGTAGACAGAACATAATATGGCCAATCTCTGTTGCTTGAGAGCCAGGCTCTGCATAATACCCTGCTTTGAGTAACTTAGTAACCTAACCCTTTGACTTAGCAACTCATTTCTGAAATCTTGACTAACAAAGGTGAAAGTCTAATACTCCAGAAGTTTCCATCTTGGTCTTTTTCTTTGACTCTCATCCTCTGTGGCATTTCAATGACTCATACCAAGGATGTCAGAATGTCTAGCTCTGAGAATGTAGAGGGAGCACCTTGAGGTACCAAAATAACAAGAAGCTTAAGTGCCCAGATGACATCTAGGATGGTGAATTTAGAGATTTCCACATATCCTAGGTAAGGCTTGATTGATGGCTACAGTCAATAACATTCTAGCAACCTCATGAGAGACTCTCGATCATAAGTACCCAGCTACTTGTTCCCAGATTTGATTAATCAACATCAAAATGAATATTGATTATCCTAACTTCAATGATAATGAGTGGCAATTAGCTTTGAGGGGTAGAAGGTGTTGAACTGTACACTGGTGAGAGAGAGATTAAAAAGGACTGGAAAATATTCATGAAGAGATTTGTCCATTCATTACTGAGGTAAATCCCTATTATTTGTAATGAAAAAAAAAAGAAACAACAACAACAAAACTAGTCACCAATGTATCAGAAGTTGAAAATCCCTCTAAAATCTAATACATTCTAGTGATTCTGAGTTTATAATATCTGTGTTAAGATTAGAATGTCTGAGTCAACTCAGTTCCAACTTTGAAATGGAATCACCAATGCAGTTGCATTAAAATATGAGGGCCTTTAAAAGTTAGAGCCCTTCTGAAAGGGATTAAGTAGCAGGAGGTCTGAGGGAGTCTGTTTGCCCTTTCCACCCTGGGAGAACACTAAAAGATTAACATCTATGAAGAACAGGGCCTGAAGATTCTGAGAACCTACTGAGATTTTGACTAGAATTCCCTCACTCCAGAACACTGATCTGAGGAGCTGTTGGCAAATGATCAGTGTCAGGAGAAGGAGACTCAGTTTCAGTTAACTGTTGTATTTAATTCTCTGACCTTGCTCCCAGGGGGAGGCCACACCATCAATGGTATGTGAGTAGCTGAAGTTATATGAATGAAAAACAGGAAAGAGGGCACAGAAATGGATGGGTGGGCTAAGAGAGAAGTATCACTCTGAGCTTATCTTATAGTGGGATTTCTCTGAAGCTTGTATACCCTTGCACTTGCATTTCTGGATTTATTTTCTTTGTCCGCTTAAATGTTATGTTCAAAAGGGACTAGACTAAGGTTGGGTTGATCCATACTCAGTCTGTTTTACAATCTAAACTCATTGTGTCTTGTTTGTTCATTTTGTTTAACTTATTATTTTTGAGACAGACTTTGGCGACGTATCCCTGGCTATTCTGGAATTTATTATGTAGGCCAGGCTAGCTTCAGACTTACAGAGATCTACCTGTTTTCTGTATCTCAAGTGTTGAAATTCAAGATATGTGCCAGTAGGCCGAGCATTAGCCTTTTTAATAGAGAAAGAAACACAAAACCAAATTTTGTCTCTAGAATCACAGTTGTTTAACTGTAACTGTAAATAGAAGATAAACATTAAAAATGATAAATAAAACATTTATGTTTATAAGTAGCAGTAGCTGATAAAGGAAGAATGAATAGATCAGAAAGGAGAGATGGAAGGGATAGTGTAATATTTTAACTTCATGCTTTATACAAAAATGAATTTATTTTCAAAGTTAATGCTCTTATTTCTTCTTTGTCTATGTAGAAATTTTGAGACAGGGATAAAGAGATGTTATAACCTTTCCTAAATCAGTAAAAACCAAGAATAAAACTAGACTTTAGAATAGCTGGACTCTTTAAAAAAAAATACTGCCTGTAGTGTTTATAATAAATGGTACCTTTAAAAATCTCTGTATCAGCAGAGAAATTTTATAACATAAATTGTTCACTTAACTTTAACTGCTACAGATTTTGGCAGACAATAAAATTAAACGGTGGGTGATCACCAGAATGTACGACATCTTTCAATATACCACTGGTTACTAATGCATTTTAAGAGAAGAAATCTCTGCTATGTCCTTAGCCTGTTATCAGGACTGTGAAGCTGTAGTACTTTCTACCATAATTGCTGGGGAAAAAGAAAGTTATATGTTAGCATGAGCTAGACAAATTACTTAAAGATTTATTTATTTTTATTCTATGTGTATGGATGTTTTTCCTGAATGAATGTCTCTCTACCGTGTGTGTACCCCGAGACCAGAAAATGGCATCAGAACACTTTCAATTGGAGGTACAGATGTTTGTTAGTTACCATATGGGTGATGAAAACTAAATCTAATTCTTCTTCTCCAAGATCAAAACAGTGTTCCAAATAGCTAAGTCATCTGTCCAGTCTCCGAATTTAATTTTTTTAAAAAAGTTTACTCCTATTGGTTTTAATCATGCGTATATGAGTGTGCTGTGTGTATATGTGTGTGTGTGTGTGTGTGTGTGTGTTGTGTGTGTGTGTGTATTCACAGTTCCCTGAGAGGCCAGAAGAGGGCATTGGATCTCCTGAAACTGGAGTTCCAGGCAATTGTGAACCACTCTGTGTGAATCCTGGGATCTGAACTCAGGTACTTTGGAAGTGTTCTTAACCTCTGAGCCATCTCTCTAGTCCAAAATGTTTATTTTGAAGTGAGAATGTATGTGAACAGATATTAAGATTGCATATGATAGAATGGCTTTCTGGTTAAAAATCTCTTTGGTTTTCCTGGTTATCTCTATCTTTGCTAGCACAATTAAAACTACCCCAGTGATGTATGCTTGTTCCACTCTTAGCATCACGCTTCCTCCCATAGGGCTACAATTATAGCACCTTGCCATCTCCATTCAAACCTCTTCCCAAGCTCTACCTGGCTTCTTGTGATATCAACTATGTTGACAGTTCTTGCCAAGATAAGTACACCATATTTAATTTGCCAATTCATGACTTTGTTTATGGACTTTATTGAGTAGAAAGTTCTCACCTATTGACAAATCTCAGAGATGTTTGATGCCTCTGCACCTTAGCCTGCTGACATGCCCTTCTCTTCACAGTGATCCCCTTACATACCATGTAACTTCCCATTTATGAGTTCTTTCAGTGCAAATTTACCCTACCACACTTGGAAAAAAGCTACATGTGCTATTCACCTTTTCAATAAATGCCTATTCCTGGACACTGAGATAGTGGATACTGAGATAGTTCATGGGGCGGGGTATACAAGTGCTTGCCAATAAATCTGATGATCTGTGTTTAAATACCAGGAAATCACATAGGGAAAAAAGAGAACCAAATTGTCCTTTGACCTCCACACATGGTGCTATGGCACATTAACAGGCCCTCACCTTTGCTGGACACATACACACAAATAAATGAATTTAATAAAATTGTTTCCTGGTTGAGTTTTCACTTACTAAATCACTCTTATCAGGAAACTTAATGATACACTTTTGTTAGCTGTGAATACTCCTGGCCAGTCAGGATTGCATGTGGGAAAGAGTGACAGGGAGACATTTGAGGGAGGAAGAGGCTAAGGTCATTAACAATTACTTTCTGGTTTTGATGATACCCATTTACCAGCCAGAGAAACTCATTCTGGCTTACATACCAGACTCAAGTAGTGGTCTCTCTGAAACCAAAAGAGGATGAATCCAAGAGGCACACTCTCTTAGTCTAGTTGCTAACCTCAGTGACCTTGAGCCTCAAATTCAGTTTTGCAGATGATCATATTAAAAGCTTTACAGCTCACATCAATAAGTATACAAACACAAGTTCATACATTATACAAAAAAAATCACGTTAAAATGTAAAATTAATCGCCTTCTTAGCTAAAGGCTACAAAGATATAAAATAGATGGCGAACAACAGAAGTGAATTATCCTATAACTTTCATGAATCTGATTTTCTAGATGAAATGATAACTAAAACTGCTTCTGCTATATATTGCTTACATCATTAAAAACGTACACAATATGCCAGTTCATGAAATATTTTACTATTGTTCCCTTATAAAAAATATAATCGTTGGCTTTCTCAGCAAACAGAGGTCTAGCCCAGAGCCTCCCTCCAACTGTGATATGACATAATGGTGTGTGTTATCAAGAGAGAGGTTGAATATTGATCTCTTCAGTATTCCAGCTTACCAGGAAGAAGCTACGATGACTCCAACCCCCAGAGCACTTGATCCCCACTGGTCTCTATGCTATAATGCTTTCCTCAATAGCCAAGCAAGAACCATGCTTTTATTAGACATTAGTTTATACCATCATAGAGTATATATTATTAGATTGGATATACCCTCAAAATGAGAGAACTTATGCCTGGTACATTAAACCTGGTGAAAAATAATAAAACATGTCTGAGGAAGTATTTGATCCTAGAGGGAATTCAACATGCCAGCAAAGTTTACATAACATCAAATTCTGTCCCTCTTTTTCTCCCTGGAGGCTGCTGGACACCAGTCCTGAGGGAAGAAAGGGAAGCAGAGGCAGAGAGCAGGGTCCAGACAGCCGTGAGTACGGACAGAATGACCTCTGCATACAGCTGCCATGAGACAAGTATACTATATTGTTCCAGGGATAGGGTATATAAAGGCTTTTTTAGGAGTATGGATGAAAATGGCTAATTGGTCAGGACATCAAGCAAGCAGGGAGGGTTGATTGGTTATGATACAGCTCTTAACTATCATGCAATAAATTATCTGGGAAGCCATAGAGGGACTGTGTGCTGAGTGATGCTGCTTTGAAGAGAGCTCTTTACAAGTTTCAGTTTTCAGCAAGGCCACAAGGCCAGCCATACCTTCCAGACAAAGACAGACAGAAATAGAGAGTTTGAGAAAAGGAGTCCCACATCTGGTCATGCGGACTGCTACCTTAATGGCAAAGTTCCCTAACGTCAAACTGTCTTCTCAATATGATCATAGACAAATGGTACCATGGAGAGGATCATCCTACTGAAACAGTGAATGCAGAGTCTCATGTGTGCACAAAGGGCTGAGAAGAGATGATGATCTGTGCTCAGCCCTAAACAACACATTCACCCTCCTCTATGAGGCTCAGGGAACATTACACAAGGAATGTTAAGAGCTGGAAGACAGGAAGAAAGGCTGAAAGATGTCATCACAAAATTACAATCATGAACTCACAAGAGCTGACAGCTACCTGCCCTGGATCTACATAATAACAGACCTATCTATAATCAAGCATGGATGGACACATCTGCTCTCCCTGACAAATGGATTGCTTGCTACAGACAGATCAGGGAGTGGAGACATCACTGTCTTTAACTGTGTACACACTGATGACCCAGTAGCTCTCATGGTAATTAAAGCCAAAGGTCATGCAGAGGGCCTGATTAAATACAAAGCAAAATAATCCAAACATAATGAACCGGGAAAGACTAGTAGGGATCTATGGAGGGCATATAGTGGTGGAAGGCACATAGAAAGTGTTAGCAGGGAAGACTAATCAGAACCCGTACGGCAGGGCAGTATTCTGTATTGCTGATACATAGTTTAGAGGTCAGGTGGAACCAACCTCTCCCCAGTGGGCACAATAATTGTTTAGTTTTGAGAATTTGAAAGAACAAATAATCAATAAAAAACCCATTAACTTATTGTCCCTTACCTAGCTGGATTTCAAAGAAAATGATGCATTCCAATATAGTGATTTTTATTGTTAATGTAATTAAGTAAAGGATTCACTGAAGTGCATCGTGTACTCCTTTGATTTTTCTTGGTTTTCATAGAAAACTCTCTAATTTTTTATTGGTTATTTTATTTATTTACATTTCAAATGTTATCCCCCTTCCCAGTTTCCCCTCTGGAAACCCCCTATCCCATTTCCCCTCCCCCTGCTTAAATGAGGGTGCTCCCTCACCCACCTACCCACCCACTCCCACCTCCCCGCCCTGGCATTCCCCTACATTGGGGCTTCAAGCCTTCATAGAACCAAGGACCTCCCCTCCCATTGATGCCAGATAAGGCCATCCTCTGCTACATATGCAGCTGAAGCCATGAGTATTCTTTGGTTGGTGGTTTAGTCCCTGGGAGCTCTGGAGGGTTTGGTTAGTTAATATTATTGTTTGTCCTATAGGGTTGCAAACCCCTTCAGCTCCTTCAGCCCTTCCCCTAACTCCTTCATTAGGGTCCCCATGCTCAGTCAGATGGATGGCTGCAACCATCCACATCTATATTGGTCAGGCTCTGCAGAGCCTCTCAGGAGACAGCTATATTAGGCTCCTGTCAGAGACACTTCTTGGCATCAACAATAGTGTCTGAGTTTGGTGGCTGCATATGGGATGGATCCTCAGGTGGGCAGTCTCTGGATGGTCTTTCCTTCAGTCTCTGCTCCACTCTTTGTCTCTGTATTTCCTTTAGACAGGAGCAATTCTGGATTAAAATTTTTGAGATGGTTGAGTGGCCCCATCCCTCAACCAGGGGCTGGGCCTAACCTTTGAATATGGTCTCTACAGGTTTTATCTTCCCTTTGTTGGGTATTTCAGCTAACATCATCCCACTGGGTCCTGGGAGCCTCTTGCTTTCCTGGCATCTGGGACTTTCTAGTGACTACTCCTACTTCCTCATCCCTCACTCCTACATACCTCATGTTTTCACAGAAGCACCAAGAGAAATAATCCTTCATTATGCTCTCTTGGATGAACATATCTGCATCATATGTTGTAATAAACATAACCACATCATATGTTATAAAATGTCACCCTACACTTATGCCTTGGGTTTGTGTCACATGGTAGTGTCTATTAGTGTATCCCTCAGGCATATGACATGCTTGTATGTTTCACTTGGAAATGTCATAATCGACCAGAAAGAGCTGTAGCTGTAACTACCTGCTGAGGGCCACATTCTTAATAGGCCATGAGTAGAGGTTACTATTTTTTTTTTCTGCGATGTCCAACTTGGTTGATAAAAATCAATCTTTACTTTTCCTTCTCTGAGTTCTTCTCTGGCTGGTGATCATCTTCTCCTGCTTCTCATTACCACTCTTTCCTTCCTTAATGGAGTTCCTTCCTGTGATGAGGTATCAGTAACTATGGTGTAGAATACCATCTTCACAGTGGCTTAAAGGCCAAGTATTGCTTTCCCTGTGCTGAAAGCCAAGACCTGGATGTGTAAATTACATCCCGCTGCCTTAACGCTGAGAAAGTGAGAAGAAGAGCATATAGAACATAACAGGTATACTTTAGGATTTATTCTAGCAGTAGTAATACCTGGAAACTGGCAGTAACCATTATAGTATCTGTGAGTATTTCGTGTCACACGAGGATACTATTGATGTCATTAAAAGTTCAGCATGGGCCCGAACTGAACCTTCACTGGAAGTCCAGGCTGACTTTGACATTGATGCCATGTAGAGCATTTTGGGTGGTTTGAATATTTCTTCTCTTGTTCTGACAGCCTTCATAGAGTTGGACTGCATAATTTAGTCATCAGTGCTTTCTGTGGCTTTCAACTCAGAACCACAGTGCTTCTTGCTTGGAACATTTCAATATAAATTTTTATTGAATTTACTTGTACCCTATAAAGGGATCATAGGAAAAGTCCAACTCTATCCTTTTCTAACTAGACGTTTATGAAAGTAGGGTAAGAACCAAGATGTGGCCAACTTCTCTTTCTAGGTGGTGTCTTGTTTGCTTTGAGAAGATAGTCTGACTTAGGCTAGAGTTGAAGAAGTTTCGAGACCTCACAAGCATCCTCATGTTCACAGTGGTAAAAAACCAAAGAGCAGATTTCCACTTTCTCATTCTTCTCCACGTCTCCCCTTTATCCCATCCACTATCTCCTCACTGTACGTTGTCTTTGGCTATCTTCAAGAGCTTCACATGTCACATCCAGGTGTTCATCTTTGCTATGCTCTCGGATCCAAGAGCCTTGTATACTTTGACTGAAGTCACTTAGGCACCAGAATCTGTCCATTTCCCTAGTAAGATACTATTGACAAGGAAATTGTGTATCAGTCAAGAAACTATAGCTAAAACGTCAGAAAGCTATTTTCCAGTGCACATTATGTAGGGTATTTCAGTATTTGTGGAATTAGTCTTCATTTTAAAGTCGACACAACTGAGAATCACCTGGAAAGAACATTCCAGTAAGGAATTGTTTACCATAGGTTGGCCTATGGTCATGCTTGGTAGATATTTTTTCATTGAAATAATTGATGTGAGATGACCCATCCTGGATGTGGGTAGCTCTACTTCATGGGCTAGGCCCAGACTGAATGGAAGGAGAGAGCAAGATACGCACTACCATGCAGTTCAATTGCTGTCTTGACTGCTGGATTTGAGTCCTATCATAATCTACTTTTGCAGAGAAGATAGATTTATACTAAGATATTTTATTTTAGCAGCAACTTCATGTTGTTACCTACTGGTCCCAGCTCATGAAGATAAAAGTTCTTCAAGGCCATGACTGACATGTAACTTCTACTTCAAAGATATTTGAATATCCAGGTTAACCAAGTGATCCACAAACACAAATCTCTCTCTCTTCTAAGACTCTCAGAGTACCTGTGATCTAGGCTGTGAGATTTGGGCTAGAAGGAAAGGAAATCCCATAATCTACAAGCCTGTCTTAGGCTGTTACAAGGTAGAGGGAACAATGTCAATGAAGTTCTCTGAGTTTGAAATCCAGGCTGGTGTCACTCACAAGAATTTGCTGAAAGCATTATTGTAATCAGGTTCAATGGACTCTTTCAACAGATGTGCTTCATTGATGGCTCTTGTATGTAATTGAATACACAAAAGTCATGATCTCTCGTTCAAAAGCTCACCGAGGAACCTTTTAAAAGGCTGACCTGAGCTTTCTGGAAGTGGCTAATATCTGTCTCTGGACAGTAATGAATGACTTCCTTAATCTCTCCTCTGCCCTGGCCTTTGACAGAGGCTGCTGCTTCTGTATTGCTGAATTGAGGCGACATCTTATTGATTATATTATGCTACATTAACAATGTGATCTTATAAGAAATGTTAAATTTAAATGTTAAAAAAGGACTTGATAATCAAGTATGAAGAGAATCCTCTAGGGAAGGATACATAACTGAACTTTGGTGCCTGCCTTTAAAGATGAAGCATCCTACAGGGGAAAGTTGTTTGTAAATGGCTGTTTATGACCGCAGATAAAGGGAAACAAACACCCAGTAGAAGAAAAGCACATCCTAGGACAGAGCAAGTAGCTGTCACTAAAAGGGAGTCTAGAGTCCCCTTGCAAGGGTGGTAACCTTAGAGTTAGGGTTCAACCATAAATATACATGGCAAAAGACAAGAAAATGCACTCCAACTGCAAAGAACAGAATTAGCCAAATCACAGTAGCCAACAAGACAATGATGTCCTGTACCTAAATACCCAGCATCTTAGAAATGTGAGTTTAAGGCCAGTCTGGGTTAAACAAGTCTTTTAAATTAATTGACTATTTTTAAAATTGAGGTTTTACCAGAAAGGCTGGGTTTTGTTCATAACTATTCATTTTTAGCTTAATAAAAGATGTGTTGTGTTTGGAAGAGATAATATGAAGAAACAAATAGGGCTATCTTTAAGTCCTACATCTATGAAAGGAAAATCATTTCTATAGAGGGTTTGCAGAGACGACATGGCTCTCTAACTCTGGTTACTTCAAGATCTACCTTTTAAAGTCTGCATTACCTAGAACTGAAAGAAATTACTCTTGCTGGAAGAAAGAAAAGGATTCCTAGGATCAAGACTATATGCAATTTCTTGAAAGATAAGGACTACTTGACATATTAAGGAGGAGGTAGAAATATTCCAAATGTGAAGCATAGCATGGGCCAGACCTAGAGAATGGTAGTACCCTTAGTTGTCCACATGATAGGGAAGATGTCCACCGATATCACGTGGGCTGTTTTTGGTAACACACCATGGAAAACATGTTTAGTGAATCTGAGTAGAATGAATTAGATGAAGCAGACAGACTGTATGAGGAGATGGAAGTGATACTACAGAGATGGAGAGACGATGGTTCAGGTACAGCAAAGGAGAAGACACAGATATGCCCAGCTAGTTCTACAGGAGAAATTCTGTTGCCTCACTCTGCTGGGCAGAGAAAATTTCTTACAGTCCTACCTAGAATGTACAATGGTAATTTTCAAATCTGCAGAGAGCCAGGACCTTTGAACCAAATCCCTCTGGCATTTGTGTATAGCTGCTTAGGGTTCTGGGGCAGAGATGCAACATACAGAGAGCAACCTGAGTCCAGCTTACCAACACAATCCATTCTGTTAATTCAGAGATCAGTTTAACCAATTCACTATTTAGTTGTTTATGGAAAAAAATAGTAACAGAATTTTTCACAAGTGGCCTCAGAATTTTTAAAGTGTCTCAGTTTCCTATAGGGATGTGTATAACAGTTTAATCACCTAGGTTTCTAAGAAGGAAGGGCTCTCTGGAATGCATTTTTCTTGTCTTCCTTTATTTTTATTTTAGTGAGGTCTCATTATTATGGGCTAGATGCCACTGTAGACAAGGCTAACGCTGATTAATTTCAAGCCCCAGCTCCCAAGAGCTAAGATTATAGGTGAGCACCACCATGTCTTCTTTACATGGTACCAGGACTGAACGCAAAGATCTGTGCATGATAGGCACAGTCTCTACCACAGGGCTATGTCTGCAGTTTGGGAATTCATCAGTCACTGGATGAATATACTATTATTTCCACTAAATACCATTTTTCAATAACAAGGGCAATCAGGATGTCTTGTTCAGGTCATATATGTGTCTGCTCTTTTTTATCTTTTTCTGGCTGACAGTCAAACTATGTAGGGTGGATGGTCTGCAACAATAGATGCTTTTTGACCTGCTGATTCATGACTTTGATAGAGTCAATAATCAAAGGAAAGTACTCTCTATCAATTCTCTCCTGTAGTAGATTTCCTTGAATCTAAAGAAAGAAGCAGAGTTGTTGTTAATGAAATAATGAACAGCCTCATGTTGCAGTCCTCCAGGTTAGTTATTAAAAAACAAAAATATCCAGGTTAGGTGTAGTGGCGCTTACCTTTAACCCCAGCTCTTGCAAGACAGAGGTGGAGGAACTCTCTGAGTTCAAAGCCAGCCTGGTCTACATAGCAGGCTCTAGTGCAGCCAGGACCACATGAAAAGACCCCGTTTCAAACATCACAATAATCCAATGCACCTCCAGAAGGGATTTCCTAAGAGGTGGAAGAGTTTGGTGTTTGGATAGTATGATGGGAGTATAAAGGATTTCATTGGATGATTAAAATGTATGCTCGGTTGAACAAAACCTAGCTTTCCAGATATTGACGCCTCACTTAAACCAACCACTAACATGTAGGGAACAATTTAAATCTCTGAATTAAACAGGGAAACCTGTGCTCTAATGTGAAGAAAACACTTAGAAAACTGGTTCTGGTTTTCAACCTGTGAGTCATGACCTGTTTGGAGGTCAAATGACCCTTCCACAGGTGATGCCTAAGACCAAATAGAAAATACAGATATTTACATTACAACCTGTAACAGTGGCAAAATAACAGTAATTAAGTAGCAACGAGAATAATTTTATGGTCAGGGGTCACCATCATGTGAGGAAGTGTATTAAAGGGTCATGACATTAGATAGGATGTGACCACTGACTTGGAAGGTCATAGAATCCTGAAAACCTGCTAATGAGACCCAGATTCTGATTAAAAAACAAAGTCACCATGTTTCAAGACTGTTGGTGACTGAGATGAGAAAGTTCAGGCTTTCTCATTCACAAAGATACTTAAGGCAAATTTTCTAAAAAATATGTTCTGGGGAGGGTCTCAGGAATAAAGATAACTCACAGAGATGCCACTAAGTTATCTTGAGGAAGCTGGGCTAAACCTGAAGAAACAGCTAAAAGAAAATGAAACCTAGAGAAAACAGGCCACATTAGTATTCTTTTGCTAAAATGTGAGCTCCCAAGGCTTCAGAACACAAAGCATGACATTTCCAATTATGTAATTTGATAATTATTTAAATGATAAGTCCAGATATGACCCTGGGGTGAACAAAGATGTCAGTCAATGGTGGAGGACAGAAGAGTTGGAAGTACTTTTTTTTTTTTTTCATAGACAATCTCTTCGTGGGAGAGAGAAAGCACACCGTCTTCAGCTTTGGTTAAGATCAAACTGATCTAATTATGTTTTCCATTTAATTTATTGCACTGAATTCCCTTTTGTGAGCCCTGCTTTTGATAAATTTCAAGGAAAGCTGCTTGGAAAAAAGTTCAAATTAGACTTTTTTTTTTTTTTTCAAAGGGGAAAACAGAGGCATACTTCAAGGATACACCCAAAGCTTGTCTGAAGAAAAGACCAAAATGATTAATTAGGAATCTCAAAATATGCTTTTTATTTAATCACAAGACTCATTTTGTGCAGAAGAGCCTGGAAATATTCTCTACATCTCCTATTGGGATGTAAGACATAATTTGAATGGGTTATCGAAATGAACGTTATCCTATAACTAAATAGAGGAAAAGGATTGGAGTTTGTGTGCTCTTTGGGCTGTGAAGATGTTGTATTGGTGGTTAGCTATTCAGTACAGCCATTATTAATCACAGATGGATTAACAAGAATGTATTTCTGCCTCTGCACAATTTTGCCTCACTCTTTCTAATGTAGAGTGACTGCCAACAGTTCTGAACACTGTAGGAATCCACTCCCACTTCTCCTTGAGTATCTGGCAGATGTAGTCTCTGCCTATGGAGTACAAAACTGCAGAGCTGGCACCTCATATAGATGTTATGGCATAGAGCCTGCAGGGGAGACTTCCCTAATGCATTCACAAAACTGAGACACAAGCAAGGTGCAGCAGTCCTGGTCTGACGTTGGCTTTTCCATCCCAAAGGAAATTTCCATTCGGATAAAAACAAAAGCTACATACATTTTCTCTTATATTTAAAACGTCATTTTCAGAAGGTGAAAATAGAATCCATTAACTTAGCAGATCCCTAGTTCCCACCTACTCAAAGCAAAGAATGTCATCAGACAGTATGTTAGACCTATAGAATAGCTTCCCCCATCTTTCTGTAACTACCTTTTTTTCTGATGTGCCTACCAATGTATTCTAAACTTATGGTGATTATGAATTTCTTTATACTATAAAATGTCATGAAACTGCTACCACATTGAATCATGGGATTTGGAACAAGATAAATCTGTGTTCCTAAAGCTACAGTTACTCAAAATGCCTCCAGAATAAACCCTTATTACCTTAGAAAATGGATAACAAGTACTTGATTTGAACAAGTGAAAGACCACTTCAATCTGGTGTAGTAGGAAAGAGACATTAAATGACTGTTACACAATCAACATCCAAAGCAAGTACATATATTTTCACACAATGAAAGGCATGACTTGCATGTTCTCAATTGTTTTTGTTTGTTTTGAGACAGGATCTCAAGCTACAGCACAGGCTGGTCTTCAATTTATTATAATACTATGTCTCTCAGGATCCATGTCCGTTTAGTCTGAGTGCTGGGTTTGCAATAATGTACCACCATAACTATATGCTTGTTTTGTTACATTAATAACTTTGAGGAGTGGCGTAGAAATAACAGTTTAATATCAAGAATGATAGATGTGCCATTGCCACCTTTCCTCAGAACATTTCAATGTTTTAGAGAGATGATAAGAAAGTTGATGGATTTCCCATAAATAATTTCAAGAAAGAGCTTCAAGATGTAAAATGATACTAAATGTTTCATTGCCATTGTTTTGTTTGCTTGTTTATTGGTTGGTTGGTTTGTTTTAAATATCACCCATCAGAGCTGGAGAGATGGCTCAATAGTTAGAGCACTAGCTACTCTTGGAAAGGATCTGGGTTCAATGTTTAGCAACCACATAGTGGATCATACCATCTGTTATACCAGTTCTAGGGTATGTGATGCCCTCCTCTCTTCTCAGAGGGCAGACATGCATGAACAAAACATCGAAACACGTAGACTAAAGTGATAAAATTAAAAAGTATTGTTCATTGCCTCCCTTTCACAAACAATATGATTTTTTTTCATAATTCAACATGCCCTATACATCCCATAAGGGATGATGATATAAATCTGGAAACTAAATACTGCAGGAATCCCAGACACAACATTGCACCTTTATCATGAGGCAATATATGAGAGGCTTTCCAAATTCAGAGGAGTTTCACATTGACAGAGGGAATTCACAAGAAGAATTTCTGCCATGATGATTTATAAAACATTGTTGACTGTCATCTTTGCTCATGAATCTGTGTGAATCTTGACATTTCCATGGGTCCCTTGGAGAAATGTTAACAATAGTATTTGAAAAGAAAATATCATTACACTGAGAGATCCAAAGCATTCTCTGCCCAATTTTATAAAATAGTAACTTGAGTACTGCAACCAAAACAATCCTGTATTAATATTTTTTAAACAATGAGAGAAAAATATGGACAAGAATCAGAATGCTTTTTCCATAGAATTTCAGGTGAAGGGTAGCCAGCATGTCTCTGCATACATAGGAAAAAACCTGCTATGGTTAAATAATAAGAAACCCAGGGGTATCAATAATATAGCCAAATGAAAGGCTGCCGACTATTGCATGCTTAACCCCATGCTGGCCTAATTATAGCTCCAAACATCTTCAACATTAATAAACACTCACAAATGGCTAAGGCTTGGGAGTATTGCATGTATTTGAAAAGACCTTTTTAAATTTTTTTCTCAATGAATATATTTATTTCACTGGGATGATGTTCGCATCACATAAATAGGATACCAAACACCAATTAGACGGCACAGTGATGTGCTAGTGGTTAGTGGGTAATCAAGGGACACAGCCGAGAGCCCTCGTTTTCCTATGTGTAGATCTTTGGTTGCTATGCAGATTCAGACCTGAACACAAGTGTAGCTGTCACTGTGGACAGAGACTCACCAGTGCTTGTAAGGAAGTTGACATTTCTCATCACGCCTTCGGTGTAAGCACCAGGTTCGTAACTATCCATTTCACCCGCAACGATGTGAGCTACTCTCGCGGCCCGTCCTCTGATAGCACCTGCAGCTCGGTCTAAATTGTCAGCATCCTGATCCCTCAAGGCTATAATGCATTTGTTGACATCTTCCAGGATGTGGCTTTCTGGAAGGAAACAAACCATGTTACTTGTCTGCATGTGTTTTGATTACACAACTGTAACACATTGAAATAATATTAACGTTTTTATTTCAGGCACCCCATGTACTGGGAATGCTGAGAATTAATTATGAAGTAAAGTTATCTGAATTTTTTTTATTTCTTTACTTAGTAACAGTAACATCCATGAAATATAACACTTATTATTGAACATTAAGGTTTCAGGGTATGGAGAAATGGCTCGGCTGATAAAGTCCTGCTGTATAAGCAGGAAGATCTGAGTTTAGATCACCAAGACCCACTTACTATTTGGACACTATAGCTATATATGTAAACAGAATAACTGTGTTTGGAGATAAAGACAGGGAGAACCCAGGGCATTTATAGAAAGTCAGTCTAGCAAAAAGACAGTGAGCTCCAAGCTCAGCAAGAGCCTCTGTCTAAAAATAAGTTGGCCAATGATAACTGTAGGTACCCTATACCACTTTTAGGCCTGTTCATGTTTGCAGACAGATGTGCACCTATACACAACACACACACACACACACACACACACACACACACACAAAGAGACAGAGAACAGAGACGAGACAGAGAAACAGAGACATATATATATATATATATATATATATATATATAGAGAGAGAGAGAGAGAGAGAGAGAGAGAGAGAGAGAGAGAGGCCTTGCTTGGCTTGGGGAAATACACCACCTCCAATCCCAGCATTTGAGAGGCATAGCCACAGCCACCAAGTATGGAAGTTCAAGACCAGTTAGCATTATATGGAGAGTTCAAGGCGGCATAATAAAATTATTTCAAGCCACCCAGGGGGATAAAAGACAGAAAGCTGAACTGATTATATGCTATTTTAGGTGCTGGTTCCAACAGAGTATGTTTTATATCTGAGGGGCAAGTACAAGTTGCAGGCATTTTTACATTAGAATAAAATACATTAATTATAGAATCTTTAGTTCTGCATAAAAGCAATACTGTATAAGCATACAAATTTAAAACTACCATCTTTGCCAAGGCTATGGAAGAATAAAAATATGGAATTTCACTTAGCTAGCAGATAATAAAATATGAAAAGTATAATATTTTAAAAATATTATTCATATGTATGAGAGTAGCTGAGTATGTGCATGTGCGTTTACATGCCCGCAGAGGCCAGAAAAGGGCTCTGATCCTCTGGAGTTGGAGACTGGTGTAAGCCACCAGATATGGATGCAAGGAACTCTCAGAGTAAAGTGAGCATTCTGAAACATTGTGCCATCGCTACAACTCCCCAAACTAACACATACAACACACACACACACACACACACACACACACACACACCACGTGCACGTCGTGCACGTGCACGCGCGCCACCCCATTTATTAACTTGGTGCAAACAAATCCCTGAGAAAGTTGCCTACTGCAGAGACCTCCTCCTCTTCGTTCATCCTTGGCAGGGTTAGAGTGTCAAAATTGTAGGGAGTTAATTCTCATGATCCAACTACAACTCTCTCCTTAAAACTATTAATGTTCTCAAATAAAAGTAAGGTTATAAACTAATGTGTGTAATATTAACAAATATAAAGAGTGAATTTTTTTGTTTCTTGTTTTAGATTCTCTTATTGTTGTTTTTGCTGGATATTTGTTTTTGAAATAGATTATCACTCTAGAGTCCTGGGTGGCCCTAAATTCTCTTTTGTCTCAGCTTTCCATGTGCTGAGATAACAAGCATTCATCACCATATGCACGATTTTTTTTTTTTTTTTAAGAATTTAAAAGAATTTCATAACAATTAGTGATTTAGCTTCAGGCTTTATCACATGAATCCCCACTCAAGATAATTAAAGTCTCTGTTATTTATCAACATACATGAATATAGTTACAACAAAAGATAATAATATACCATAATATCTTATTAACTTTTCGTCCTCTCTTTCTTGTTTCTTGTGTATGTGTCTGTGCACATGTATTGACTGTGCCAATGTAAGTTAATCATGTAACTCATACACCAACACACACACACACACACACACACATACACACACACTACACACACACATATATTCCCTTAATACTGTAAGTTAAATATACACAGCCTATCTCTGGATGCATAGGACAAAACTGCTATGGTTGGATAATAAGGAATAAAAATACAATAGAATATTGTCAGTAAGCCCTACCATTCCACTGCAGACTTTATGTGCTTTGCTAACCCATATTTTTATTGTCTTTCCTGACTCTTCCCACATGCATCTTAAAACACTGACTGACAGAACTTCACTGACCACTTCTGTGGGTTAGCATGATCACCTTGTATAATTTTTAAAATTATTATTAGTGTTTATTTCTGAGACTATAATATAATGCCAACCTCACTGCTCCATTCCTTTTCCCCAAATACTCCCATCTAACCTTCCTTGCTCTCTTTAAAAATTCACGGCTTCTTTTTTCATTAATTGCTGTTTTATTTGTATGACTATATTTATGTATATACATATATATGTATAATAGCAAAAATACATATATAGACAAAAATACATATATACATATATATTTTGAATATTACTTTTTCTGTCTATATAATGTTACATGTATGTGCATTTTAGAAATGAACATTTGGTATGGGTTAACCAACTGATGTGCTCTTCCTTGGGGAAGACTGTTTCTTCCATTCTCAGCATTCTTAGTTGCCTGTAGCTGTTCAGTTAGCCTATATCTATTGATTTGAAAACTTACCCCTCAAAAATATTAAAGACTGAAAACCTTAAACTATATATCCACCAAGGCTTTAAACTAGTATGTAGCATTTCCTTATGGATATATCACAAGATACAAGCCCAGAGATGGTTATCTTTCAACAGGAAACGTGTGCTAATATTACTATCTTATCTCTCATGTAATGAAATAAACATTTAAGTGAAGGGGCATGGTAATGATGTTTTTGGAAATCGTCAGATACCACATTACAAAAGCTGTCATTCCCAGGTGTATTCATAAGCCTTTGAAAAGTACAACACATATGCGTACGATGAGTGCTCCATCTCTAGTCTCGACTGGTTCTCAAGCTTAGACTGCACTGATAGTTTTGCTCAGTTCTATAGAGTATATTAATACATAAGAAGAACAATGCTCAGTCGCAGAAGATTCATTATCTAATAAACTCTGTAATTTCTGTTTAATAAAGATGAAATCCTGCCTTCCACAAATTATTTTCTCTTAGTGAGCTCGGCCTGGAGTAAATAGACATATCTTGCACAGGGACAATGAATTGGATGTTTACTTCTTCTATGAAACACTGGTGTGTGGCAGCCACTGCATTAGTTAAATCAGGGAATAAAATAAACTGGTTGCATTGTCTCTTCTAGGTTTGGCCATACAGAGGGTTTCATGCTCTTCTTTGTACTTTAATAATGCCATGGTGTTGTTATAGTGAAGAAAATATATATATTATATATATATATATATCACATATTATATTAAATATATATAAATATATAATAAAAAACAAGAAGCATGCAACCAGAATTAATCCAAGCTGCTACACTAACATGTTGAATATGACTAAATGACCTTCAGAGTTATATGTAAATATAGCATAAGACATACATTTTTAACTTTTCCATTATTTCTATCCCTTTCCATTATCTTGAAAGCTTCACAGAGAGGTAGCAATATTATTTGCATGAAATTCTAAATATATGTTGAAAAAGGAAAAGAAAATGCATGTACCTTCTACATACATAATCTAAATATTAAGCTGATTATTAAAAAGAAAACTTATTATATTATCAAGAAAATTAATAAGTCCTTGTAAGTAACTATATAGCCAATAAAATCTACATCAAATATAATGTATTAAAGTCTCAATGATCTATTTCTGAATACCTTTGCGATACAACGGTGATCTCAATAAAAGCCACAATACTGCTTAGAGTTCTGTCTCTTAGTTTTTTTCACCATTACAAATGTATCTGGTCTCAGGTATTAGATAATTTATAAAATACTACTTTAAAGGAGACACGCAATATTGTTTATAAGAGCAGAATATTTAGAATGACACATAAGGAAGCTTTGCCCGGGTCCCTAGAGTAGACACATTTTATGTGAGGGTGGAGCATACTGATTTGAACTACAGAGCATTTTTTTCTTTTTGTAAGACTTATGTTATGCATATGAGTACCCTATCTTCAGACACACCAGAAATGGGCATCAGATCCCATTACAGATGGTTCTGAGCCACCGTGTGGTTGCTGGGATTTGAACTCAGGATCACTGGAAGAGCGTCCAGTGCTCTTAACCGCTGAACCATTTCTCCAGCCGCAACCAGTGCATTATTTTCAGAGGAGGGAACTACTGAATAACTAGCAATTCCCATCAATTGGTTACAGCCGCCCTTGAATGCAGAGGGTGATTTCTGTTACTAGAAATAAGCCAGACACAGGGCTAAAGGGGACTGATCTGTCAGGGAGAAGTATTGCATCCCCTGCCAGTTTCTTAGGCTAACCCTACTTTCCATCTCTGAAGTGAGGAGCGCAATGAGATTTCAAAAGACATTTACAGAAATGTCCATATTATCTTTTCTTACTTATTTAGTTTTCTCTAATAAAAGCCAGAACTTAAAGGTCAACTCTACTGCTTCAAGGAAAATAGAGGGAAAAAAAAATCCAACGAAAATAAGTTAGTTTGTCATTATTTGGCCTCCAAAAAAAATGCAATCTTATAAATCAACAGTACATACAATAGATTGAAACTGTAAGCATATTTTTATTTGCAAATATCAGACTGTGCTGAGAGGTAAGTATTTTTTTTTCTCCTAATGACTCAGTCTGGACTTTGATTGTATTAATAGCAAAGCCTGAGGGGAAAGAAACTTGAGCTGTAAAACCATCCACTGAGAAAGAAAAGCAGCATCAACAGCGCCCCCATCTGATACCTGGGTCTGCGACAAAAAAAAAATATCTAAAAAAACGAAAAGTCAGGAACAAATGGAGACTGATCACTTTTTGGTCTTGGTTTTCAAAAGCAAAATAAAATAACGTTATGAAATTGGCAGAATTAAGGTGAGCTTGGCTTACTTGTGTGTCTGAGTTTAGAAAGCAAGGCTGGGTTTAATTATAAGTAAATGATGCTCATCATTGGATTCCTGGGTCTACATCTGTTCATTTAAAACTCATCAGAAAGACAGAGGAAAATTCCAGAAACAATAACCAAAACACAGCAAGCATTCCTTCCTTTTCTCATACACAAAGTAAGTCATGAGACGCGAAAGCAAACAAATGCAGCTGTATGTAAGATAATTGCTGTTTGTTTCTATTTAATGATAGGCAAAGTTTCTGTTTAGCAAAAATTTAATCACAATGATTAATGGCTTTCGAAGACTTATGTAAATCTTACTTTAAAAACAACATGTGTATACACACAAGTCTTCTAGTCTCTAGTCTCCTTCTGTTGCTATGACAGAACAAGCTTACCAAAAGCAGTATCAGGGAAGAAAGTGTTTATTTTGCTTACACATCCAGGTCATAGTCACTGATGAAACTCAGGGCAGGAAGTAAAACAAGAGCACAAGCAGAAACCATTGGGTAACACCACTTGCTGGCCTCTCCTAGACTCATATTTAGTGAGTTTTCTTCAGCCCTAGGCAAGGGTGCCACCCACAGTGGTATGGGCCCTTCAATATCAATTATTAATCTGGCCAATCCCCCACAGACATGCTCACAGGCCATAATGATCTAAGCAATTCCTCAGTCTAGGCTTTACTGTCATCTGATCTAAGCTGTGCCAAGTTTACCATTAAAGTTAAATGTAAAGTGGTGCAAAAATGGTTTTTATTTTATTTTATATCCAATGTTTTCCATTATTCCTTCCCTTGTCTAAGTCTTTAAAGATACAGAGAGGAAATAAATGGTTTCAGTTCTATTCCAATTGCAAAAAGCTGACAGTATGATAACAGGGATGAATTAATTATTATTTTACATGATTACTTTTCAGAATGAGTTTAATTTTATTGAGGCATGGCCAGTGTAGGTCAGGCTAATCTCAGACTCATAGCCCCTGCCCCAGCTTCTAAAGTTGCATGTCACCACATTCAGGTAAAATTTCTCTTTGTGATTACTTCTCCATGAAATAATCAAACTGTGAGATGACAGATGGGCAATTTCTGAAACAGGCTCTTTTCCCATTTGGTGAAAGGTCTTATCCCTTAAATAAATATTAACCATGCAGGTTGCCTAAGAACTTTTAGGGAAACTTTTAGGAAACTGGTCAAATGGCGGAGTCTATGAATTACCATTAGGTTACTTAAATAATCTGATAGTTGTAATAATATCTCTGCTGAGGTACCTCTTTGCTGTCCACTTATCTATTTATGAGTATGTGTATGTATGTGTCCTATGTGTGCAGTGTGTATGTGTGTGTGCAGTATGTGTGTACATGCATGTGCATGTGTGTGTATGTGTGCGATGTTCAGAAATAGTGAGACTCATTTCTCTCCTCTACCTTTTTGAGACAAGGTCTACCTTTTATTGTTCTGCTAGGTTGTGTCCTCCAAGCTGGCTTCCCTGCAAGTTCTGACTGAATCTCTTATGTCTTTCATATCCCACAATACCAGGAGAGCTGTCTTAGATATTCATGTCACTGTTACTTCAACTGGATTTTCATGTATATGGGGGAATCAAACACATGATCTATACAAACAAAGCATGTCAGAAATGGTCTCACCTGTACATGTGGTGATGTCTTTCTTATAAGATTCTTACAAGAATAGTTATCAATTCCCTCCACAAAATATCTTTCAATATTTGGGGAGAACACTGAAAAGAATTATATCAACTATTGTTGATTGGTATAAGTGTTAGCATTCTGTCAAACTCCACCTCCACAGTTACCTGGCAACAGCCAGGTAGCCCTGCCCACTATTATAAAAGGGGCTGTCTGGCCCTCCTCTCTCTCTTGCCTCTTGACCCGTGTGCCTGCAGGTTCCCGTCTCCCCTTCCCTTTCCCCTCTCTCCACATGGTCATGGCCGGCCTCTCTCTCTCTCTCTCTCTCTCTCTCTCTCTCTCTCTCTCTCTCTCTCTCTCTCTTCCTCTGCTAAATAAATATTCCCCTCATGGAACCCTTGGCCTGGCGTCTTCCATTCCAAGCAGCTGCGCCTAAATATCAACAATAAGTACATGCATCTCCCACTATCTTAACATGGAACACATAATTTTAAAATGAATCTGCTAACTTAGGATTCAAAAAATGAAAGTTTCTCTGTGCTGTCACATGGATTAATGAGAAAATTAAAAACAAACAAACAGGCAAAAAGAGGTTTCCAAGGCTCACATATCACTCAAGACTAATATCCCAGGTCTATATAAGTGGTTGTTTTTATGTGTTTTATGTATAGGGCTGTTTTGAGTGTAAGTATATAGTCACTATATTTATGCAGTTGACCACATAGGCCACAAAAATGTAAAGATCTCCTAGAATTGAAGTTAACATTGACTTTCTCTGTCCTATGGGTACTGGGAATGAAACCCTGGTCCTCTGGAAGAGCAGCCAGTGCTCTTAACTTTTGAGCCATATCTGTAGGCTCCAAATAATTCTTAAAACCCAGTAACAATCAAACAAGAAATTCAATGACTGAGGAGCAACAGATGTAAATATATATTTCATTGGAGATTATTTCCAAGCCTCAAACAAGTAAATGCAAATATTCTCAAAATATTATCTCACCAAGTGATTCCAAAGGAGAACATTACAATGTATCTATTAAAGAACTGAAATGCATAACAGAGAGAACACAAAATGCTGGAGAGGAAGTGGAGAAATAGGCACTTTGTCTTCACTCTTGAAAAGAAATGCAGTTTGAGGCAACCACCTCAAAGAGAGTTTGGCAATGATTCATAAGACTCAATATATTCTTACAGTAAAATATAAAATTATACTTCTGTCAGGAGCCATAATGGGACAAACTAATAATTATCAGGTGATCATCCTGAAATGTTTGCTTCAGATTATAATCTGCGACAAGTGTGTACCATTAGCAAGGCTGTGGCAGACATATTTAGGAAAAATCCCTGCTATTAATATGCTTTTCCTATTATTATTTATTATTAAACATATATAACAATCACTAAGCAATAGCACACCCCTTTGGAGCAGATCTCTGCAGACCCACGAAGATGTGCTGTCTCATAGTGATGCTATATAGACAAATAGATGACTTCTTAAGTCTTAATGATGATCCTATAAGAATTCCTAAAATTATATCAATGATTATTTAGCTCTTTTATAAAGGGATTGGTATTAAGTCCCTTTCTGACAATCAATACTGCTATGAGAACTCTGCCAGTCTCCCAAGTGTCATATGTTAACAGCCCTTAGATAGTAACCAGACTCAGAGCACATCCAAGGTGGTTGTAAAACAGCTAACCAAAGGTCACTAAAAGGGAACTCACGATTTACTATAGGTGCTAGGACAGAAGAGAAAATATTGCCTGGGTGTTTCTATACAAAACTTCACTAATTTCTTAGTTACAGTTTTAAACCTTTGATGAACCTGTGGAGCTAGACAGGTGATGGATGTTTAGTCAGATAATTACTCCTAATGGATATGCATGTAAACATTTTCGGTTGTAAACTTCTATTTCAATTTATGATTTGAATTTTTGTGTGAACTTGTGATGAACTTTGTAACATGTGATCATGTACTCTGAATGATGTATGAGACAAAGGGACTTTCTTTAGCTTTAGCGGCTCGCTTTTTCTCCTCTCTCCTCTCTCTTTCTCTCTCTCCACTTAGAGTTTTTTCCTTTGTTAGAACTTTTTCCCTTTCCCCACTTAGGACCTTTCCACTTTTTCTCTTAGATAGCTTTTATAGGAAACTTTTTACACTTAGTAATAAATATAATAACTTCTTTAAGTGTCTTTTCTTCCTGTGACCTCAAACTAACAGACCTAAGTTAGAGCCTGGCAGCACCCCTGCAGAGAGAGTACAAAGGCCATTTACCTAATCCTCTGCTGTCCCTGGCTGAGGTGTTGAGTGCCAGAAACAGTAGTTTCTGGACAGAGGATACCAGAGAGCTGGTCAGCTACAGTGGCCTAACCCTAGGTCTTACCCCCTGCCTACGCTCTTCCCATCCCCCTGGGCTGCCTCAAGAAGAACCAGACCAGAGGAGAAGAAAGAAGCACCTTCTCCTCCTACCAAGCTGGGGCCAGGCTCCCGGCATACTTCTTGGGTTTGTTTGTTTGTTTGTTTGTTTTTTGACCAATAAGCTGCAATCCTAAATTCACATCTGTGAAGCCTTTCTATGTCATTTGTATTATCATTGTCATGATGTTGAGTAAATGAAAATGTCCTTTGGTATGTGACTCACTAAGCTATGAAACATTCAGACAATGAGATGGCACAATGAAATGTCGGCACAAACTTTGCATGGAAATGGAATGTATTGCGTGATGCTGACTGTATGGTACTCAACAACAAGAGTGATGTGCAGACACTGAATAGACCAATTGCTAATAATCACTGGTCAAATATATATAAGTCAATCACTAGAGAGTCTCAAAGCAGTAAAACTATATATATATATATATATATATATATATATATATATATATATATATATATATCTCCCAATGGTAAACACATATCAGCACGTACTTGTCAAAAAGCCATAGAATTTACAATATGGATTAAACCCTGTTATAAAGAGTATAACTTCAGAATGTGACAAATACAGATTGTATCAATATTGTTTCACCAGTAAGAATGGGGCCAGCGAGACAGCTAGATGTAGAAAGAGCATTGCCATGCAAGCCTGGTGACCTGGATTCAATTCCCAGAACCCACATAAAAGTGGAAGAAAAACACCAACTCCACAGTCGTAAAATTGTCCTCTGACCTCTCATGTTCGCCACAGCACCATGTGCCTTCCTCAATATCGATCACACAACAATAATAAATGAGTAAATTTTAAGAAAGAGGTTTCATGTACATTCAATGCCATGTCCATGTTAGTCCTATAGTACCACTGCATTTTGCTTTGAAGAACTGCAAGAAAATCAAATATATTTATTCCTTTATATCTAATAGTGCATATTTCCTGAAAGCATATATTAGAAACAATGGAGAAATTTGAACACCCTTCAACTTTCTGAAGACTATGAGAAAAATTTTGGTGTCATTTCCTCCACCCTTCCAACTTCAAATATATCTCTGTGGTATCTAGTGGGTTAATTGTTTTTGACATCCTTTTCCAGGCCTACTGGGTAATATGCCTATTATTTCATTCATGAATTTGTTCAGCACAGGCTGACACTGAACTCAAAATTTCCTGACATGGTGTCCTCGGTGATAAGATTACAGGCATGGCATGCTACATCCTAAGCAATTTTTACAACTTTACATATTATAATAATCATGAGATATAAGTCTGATATATTTATGTTGCTAGGTAGAAAACAGGGTTTCAAACAAATACCTTTACAAACTTAATGAAGACGTAGCACTGAATTTTAACCTGAATGAAGTTGTGTGCATTAGAATCATATCATAAATGTAAAAGTCTTGTGAGATGTGCCAACATGGTAATCCTATATTCAACTTGTTCAGATATTCTAACCATATGATGGGACAAGAAAACAGTGGGTTCAAACTATTTTTAAAATTTCATATAAAATTGCCAAAATAGTTATTATACTATTATGATGTGTAATTGTAAATAATGCAAGCTTTTAACATGATATAAATTAGGCATAAGATTATTGATACTTGTCTAAGAGGTTAATTTTAATTCTTTAAAACTCACAAGGACAGAATTCCCTTAAATTAACATGTTGGACCTCTATGGTGGCATTACAATGGAGAAAACCTAAAGACTGCATTCTAGAGACATCATCATAGAAGAATTAGTCAACAAATGAAGCTAACACTCCCATTTCTGAGCTTTTCTAGAGTAGGAGTCAAAAGGCTGGGTTTCTATACTTGATGTGACTCTTACCTTGACAACATAAACAGGGAGGAAGTGTCAAACAGATCTCAGGCTTTCTTGTTCTGTATGGCTTTTATGTTAATTGCCTCATTGCCTCCTCCATATAGACCCAGAAACTATTAACATCTAAAAACAAAACACTGAGTCTAGAAACAAATGAACAGTAGCTGTGAGGATTTTACCAGATTGAACATCAGGACTGTCAGCAGGAACAGACAGTCACGAGCAGTCTTCTGGTGTTCTAGTATATTTAAATTAATAAATAAATAAACAAACAAACAAACAAAACAGACCAAAGCCATTTGGTACTTGCGACTGAATAAGGGTACAGATTGCTTCGTTTCTTGAATACTCTTGGGAAAACTATATTCATTTGGCTGCTATTCCTAGCTTCAAAGTACAGAATGATTTCAGGGTCCTATTAAAAGATATTTGCACAGATATATAAATTTGGGGATTATTTTAAATAGTATCCTAGAAGTATGTGGCACAGAACAAACCCTAGGAAATGGTAAAAACCTGAAAGTGTGCTAATAAAATTAGTAAGAACTGACCTACCTAATACCTGGTTTTACTTTTATTTTCCACCAGAATATTAAATAAACTGGTCAGTTTTATTGATTACTTTCTAAAAAAGAATCTCTCAATATGAGAAAAAAAAAAGACTAGCATTTATAAATGGCAAGATTACTATGGGGTAGTAGATTTTAGAGAATCTCACTTCCCCAGTAGCAGAATTTATACTAAAATTGAGTGTAGAGCATCCTCTCATTGAAATGTATGGATCTATATTTTTCTCTCATGATCGAACCAATCTTCCCACTGGATACTTCTTGTTCTATATATTATTTGTAATCATTGCAAAAAATCTAAACTATATATCACATATGCACATATCACACATACACATATAGATCATCCACACATATGACACACATAAACACACAGAGAGACAAATATATATATATATATATATGGAGGGAGAGAGGGAGAAAGACAGAGGGAGGGAGGGAGGGAGGGAGGGAGGGAGGGAGGAGGGAAGAAAGAGAGAGAGAGAGAGAGAGAGAGAGAGAGAGAGAGAGAGAGAGAGATGTTTCTTATCTCCAAATCATGTTATTCACAAAATATTCTATATTATTTGGGCTGTATTGTATTGAATAACATATAACTCTAACATGTACTAAAGTAGCGAATTCTAACTAATAAAATTCAGGGCAAGAGCAATTGCTTAAGATGTATAGATGCAATGTTTCCAATGAATTCAACATGGCTCATTGCAAGCCAGACCAAAAGAATCCAAGCATATAGTTTGCCTTTCCATGGAACTTTTCTTGATATAAAGCTCTGCACAGAGCCGCCAATGGATCCACCATATGGCTTCACTTCACTATATCAATCAGTACCAGCATCTGTGCTTTGCTCTGAAGAGTTCTCTATTGCTAATACTGTATATTTTATATGATGTTAATTGGTTTTCTATTTTAAATTTGGAAGATCTATAAATTGAATATGTAGATTTTAAAAGAATATTCTTCTTTTTATTTTATGTTAAGATGAGTGTTCGCTTTCATGTATGCATGTATACCCGCTGTGTGTCTGATGCCTGTGGAGACCAAAGAGAATGTTGGATGCCCTGGAACTGGAGTGATAGATAGCTGTGAGTGCTGGAAACAAACCCATGTGATCTGTAAGAGCAGCAAATGCCCTTGGGCACAGCTCTATCTTTTCTAATATGAAGTGTCTTCCTATACATATACGGCTTTTTAGATTTAGTAATAGACATGACAGATTCATCAAAAGATTTGAAGCAAAACTTCGAATAGTACTATTGATTAAATATGTGAATACATACATAGTATTATAATTAATACTATGACGACTTTGGTTTCCAATGAGGAGTTAGATGTGTTGTGGGCAGGATAAAAATACTGGACACAAATATTTGATTTTCACTCTTAGTTTCAGAGGTCAGAGTCATTCTTTTGGGGATGGTTGGGGCTCATAACATTCTGAGGAAGGGGGACAGTAGGACAGAGGGACAGAGAGAGACAGGACTTGGGTGGAAAGAGGAAGAAAGAGACAAGGAGATTAAGTTGGCTTTAACATAAACCTGAACCAAGATACAGTCATCTGAGAGATCCAGACCAGTTTCCTGGATCAAACTGGTCTGCTATGAGTGGTCTTGATCATTAAGAGATATAGGAATGCCCTGCCCTCAGTAAGCTGTACCATTTCTAGTCTGGTGGTACAGAAACATAAGCTTGCATGAGGCAGCCAGCAGGAACTCCATGTTTTCTGCTGACTCTCTTGTCTGTGAGTATGTTCTCAGGGTCCAAACAATGCTGTGTGGTACAGGAAGGAGGCTTGGCATAAAACTCCTGCCCTAGTCTCCTTTGGTGGACTGTGACTTGGAAGTGAAATCTAAATTAATCCTGTATTCTTTAGCTGCTTTTGTTCCAGTTTTACCACAGCAAGAAAGTTGAAACTAAACAAGTATTAAAGGCATTCTCCTTTGTATAATTGCGCGTGTGTGTGTGTGTGTGTTAATCCACAGAGTCCTCAAGGTTGGGATAGTACCACCCATATTTTGGGAGGGTTTTGGTATTTAGTTTGCCCTCTCTATTAATACGCTCACAGGGATATCACACAAATCACTTGGGTGTGTCTCAGTACAATCAAACTGAAAAATCACTGGTGAACATATACAATATCACCATCTAGCAGTATGCTACAAAACGCAGATACTTACAGTCAACCAATGGATAGAAGTCAGGGACCCCTGTGGTTGAATTAGGGAAAGACTGGAAGAAGCTGAGGAGGAGGGTGACCCTGTAGGACGACCAGCAGTCTCAACTAACCTGAACCCCCGAGATCTCTCAGACACTGAGCCACCAACCAGGCAGCGTACACCAGCTGATATGAGGCCCCTGACATATACACAGCAGAGGACTGCCTGGTCTGGCCTCAGTGAGAGAAGATGAACTTAACACTTTGATAGACTTGAAGCCCCAGGGAATGGGGAGGCTTGGCGGGGTGGGAAGGCTAGGGGGTGAGGACATACTCCTTAGAGACAGGGGAGGAGAAACGTGATGAGGAACTGTTGGAGGTGTAGGAGGAGCTAAGGTGGGAGGAGTAAGGAGAGGAAGAGGAAAAGGAAGAGGAGGAGCTAAAGGAGAGAGAGCTGTAAGAGCAATGAGAGCCATGCAGGTATGGAGAGCAGTCATGGGTAACAACTTTTATTTAGGTTAGCTAATTGGGAAACAACTCTCATTGTATGGGCATATTGTTATTGAACATTACCAAACATATAAAGCCTTTGATTAATCTTTAAGCATTAGCGTCTCATTTTATTACTGGGCCCGCATTGATGGCGAAATGGTCTGGGCAATGCCCAGCCTTGAGGAGACAGTGTGAAAGATTGGCAGAGCCATCTCCCACACTGGCATCTCGTGGATGGCAGGGCTGGTGTTTCTGGCTGGCCGTTTCTAGATGCAGCGCGCACATGGCCTCTGGCCATGGGACATGGCAACTGAGCTAGGCAGAGCCACTGCAGCTTAGATAGTCAGCTTGATGAGTGGCCAATTTTAACTATTTACCTCAATAGGAGGGAGGACCAGGAGGGAGGATATCAATGAAACTGTAAAAAATGATGAAAGATAATTTAAAAAATTAAGAACCTAACAAGTAATTAAGTTTAATGTAAATATATTAAATAATTTCAATTGAAAGGATATCTATTAAAAGGCTATTATTTAGATAGAACATAATATTTGTTTTTATCATTTTTCTTATTTTAATTGTTTTTGAGACAGACTCATAGTATGTAGCCCAGGCTAGCTCCAAATTATGGTCTTCCTACTGAGTGCTTTTGAGTGCTGAGATTACAGATATGTGCAACCCTGCATGATCTCTCGACACATTCATTTTCTATATATTACACAACTACAATGAATTTCAGTAAAAATATCTGACTATTTAACAAGGATATGGAGCTGTGTAATTGTGAGAATCTCTTATAGAGGGGCATGGGTGTGTAAAAATTAAACACTTTTTAAAAAGTTCTATCTTCCCAGAACTGGAAGTATAGCTCAGTGATAGAGCATTAGACTCACGTGGCCAAGTCCCTCAATTCACTCCCCAGCACTGACAAAAATAAAGTTTCTATTTTTTTATATAAATCCAGAATATTGTTATAATACAAATTTATAAATGTTTTTACATAGATAGTTTACCTATGGTTCTGTCATCTGTTTCTTTGCTGGTTTTAAGTATTATTTTAAATTTCTGTCATCACTTGCAAAATCTAGTTTATGGCATTATATACTAATATTTTAGTTTGATTTAGAGAGGATCTTTTTTTAAAAAAAAAAAGGTATAAAATGTGTAAAATTTCCCCTTTTAGTACTAAAATGTTAATTAATTTTATTATTTCTGCATTCTATGCTTCTGGACACTTTCTGTTTTTTATGTGTCAGACACAAGTATTGAGGAACATATTATCTCATTTTACTAATGTCCCTGTAACCAGCATTATAGCCCTGGAGTCTAGTGGAAGTACTCTAACGCAGCCAATTAATAAAGCCAGGAGTAAAAGCAACATGAGATCAAAACCCACCTGTAGGAGCTGGAGAGATGGCTCAGTCATGAACAGTTGGTATTGTTTCTGCAGAGGACCAAGTTTTGTTCCTACCCCTACATTAGGACACTCAAAACTGTCTATAATCTAGCTCCCAGGGAACTGGTGCCTTCGTCTAGTCTCCGGGAAATTTATTCATGTGCACATACCCACACAGACACACACACACTCATATAAAGACAGAAGCAAGCAAGCAAACAAAATCTGCTGTTAGGAGAAGGAATAAGCAGTTAAATATTATTAAAATTGTAAAACAAAACATTGTGTGGGCTTTAGTGTGTGTATGTGTGTGTTTTCAGACCAAAAAAAAAAGTGCTAAGGAATTTGTATCTTTATTCCAGATCTTTTCCATTTATTCCTTTTAAAACGCAAAGAGCACAGATAACCTAGCAGCTTGTTCTCCGTTCTACTGTCAGACCATCTAATCAAACCAACTTGAACAAATTCAGTGTTATTATCCCAGCAACCTTGCCTGGAAGGCCATTCCTCGCACTGAAGCGTCTCTGCGTGAAAAACAGATTCACAACATCTGGTCTGATTTCATTTGCCTTTAATTTTCATTTTGTTGCCTTCTCCATTTTATTTCCTGTTCCCAATCGTGTTTGCTGAACTGCAAATAGCAATTTTCACTGGCCTACGTGGTCTTTATTACACTGTCTGTGTTTAGGGTTAGTAGTCTACCCTGTTGCTTCAGGTTAGATACAAAATAGCAATTTATAGGACTGTAATTACCCTGGATATCTACATGCAATTGAGAATGTTAGCAAACACATTTTTTTTCCTGTTTGTATTAGTTCCACTAGTCAAACACCAGTTGTAACTGTCTGACTGTTGCCTTGGTGTTACAGATCTGTGGGCCCTGATTTGTTTCCCTGTACCTGGGTGGCTCATGTCTTTTAGCTAGGTCAATTACCAATACGATTAGAGAGAAAGAGGTCAGGGAGAACAGAGGCATTTTATTAGGAGCAGGGAAAGACTATAAGCCAGATGTAAAAACAGTGCTGTCATCATTATAGTAAATTCTAGCACATGACTCTCCATTCATCCTAATTTTATATATTAATACATAAGAAAACAAGGTTGTTGCAAAACATATATGATATAAATTTTAATATTCACAAGAAACCTTACACATGAAATTATCAAAATGTCAGTTCTTATCAAGTGCAACAATGTCAATTCCACTTTTTTAAAGTCTTCCTATACCACGGATCTATGCTGTTATGTGAAGGAAACTGCTGTGTGATTCCCAATATCTAATACTACATTTTCAGTGAATATACTGTATGCAGTGAAAATTAGTCATACCTTAATGACCTGCTACTTGCACCCTCTCAGGAGAGTTATTCAATGGTTATTTTTCATCATTTACAATTTCAACCCAAAACATCTGAGAATACATGGGGGTAATGTGGAGGACATTTTCCATATATATATATATATATATATATATATATATATATATATATATATATGTCCCTTTTTTCATTTTTATTGGTTATTTTATTCATTTACATTTCAAATGTTATCCTCCTTCCCAGTTTCCCTTCTACAAACCACCTATCTCCTTCCCCCTCCCCCTGCCTCTATGAGGATGCTTCCCCACCCACCCACTACTCCTGCCTCAGTGTTCTAGCATTCCCCTATCCTGGGTCATTGAGCCTCTACAGGACAAGGGGCTCCTCTCCCAGTGATGCTCAATAAGACAATCCTCTGCTGCATGTATGTAGTAGAGGACATTATTCTAATGACGTTTATTCTTCTGATTCCCAAAGAAGGCCCCGCCCTTACATTTGGAGAATGGCGTTGAGGACAGCGGAGTCACAAACCAACTGGCACGATGGTGCAATGCAGGCTGTTTACCCTCTCAATTCTCTTTGAAGTTCTATGGTTCACATCACAAAGAATGAAAATGGAGTAGAGAATATTACGGGACTTTTATGTACACTGAGAGAATATTTCATGTCCACTATTTACGCAATATATTCACTTCAAAGGCTATTCACCGGCCAGAACTTTCAAAGCTATAAAGGGAATTTTCAAAATATATGTGAAATTTGAGTATTAAATATTTTAACTTTATGCATGAAATTTTATCGTGAAAAGCCTCTCACGTGGTTGGTTGTAAGCTAGTCTTGGTAACCTGGATGCTCAAAGCATTGTGCACACTTTATTATGCCTTCAGTCTTCTGGGGACTACAAAGAAACAACTACTATTATTACCCTTCATATCAAAGAAACAGTCAGACAGTAACCCAGATGTTCGTTCCGAGTTCAAATGCTAGCGGTCTATAAATGACACAGCTGCGCATAGGAAGTCTGACTCAGCTGTGCACTAAGTATTCTTCTTATCGCCACAGTATTAAGTCTGTCACTATGAACTACAAGACGGATACATTTCTCATGGCTACTCAGAAAAAATAATCAGAGATGATTGGTTTAATGCTTCTTAAATTTCAAATTGGTTTCTGAGCAAATCTTCCCTTCTAAGAGCATTACAGATCTAGAACTCATTAAATTGGCTTTGTCTTATTAAACAACTGTGAGTGTTCTCTCTTTAGAAGGCTCCGCTGACGGTAATAAATGTCTACCATCTGACTTTCCAAGAATATCAAACACCACTGCATAGATTTATGTAATAGTGGGAAGCACTCAATTACTTTCACAGAAGGCTTTATTTTAGGGACATGCATTCTAAGTATCCTGAGGACTGAAACAACTATTCTTAAAAGAACAAAAGCAGCGACGGAAGATTGGAGTCGATTCGTCATTTTTATTATGTACTCCAGACTTTACCCAAAATGCATTTAAACATCATATTTCAGTGGCATTTATGGCGACTTTGCCACTCCACTTTATAGCAGCCGTGCATTTATCAGGTGGATGGCCAGCTTCTGTGCAGTATCACCGGCTACCCTTCCTGGTGATTAGAAGAACAATAGAAGCCTGGCTTCGGACACCGCTGCTTCATACATTGCTCTGAACACTATTTCTCCCACCCCCAACCCGCCCCTTTATTCAGCTACAGTTATAATACCACAACTCATGTTAATCTGAAGCTATGAGGTCATACCTGCAATTCTCGGATAGTTAAGTGTTTTCATTTATTAGTCATGCTGACATTCACTAGAGCAGTTTCAACTGGCTTTTGAAATCTTAAATGACACGTTATTTTTTCCCCAATGGTACCTTTTTTTTTCCTCCCCTAGATGTTCCATCCTGTTTGCTCCTTGATCAGACATGTGTCGGGATCTCACCTCCATAGGATGGTTGATCATTGAGCAAAATTGAGGTATTCTTATTGCTATTCAGGACCTGGTATTCATTGCTAGTAGACAGCTACGTCAATCCACTCCTCTTTATAGAACTTACTCATTTTTAAAGATTTGTTTATTTTTATGCATATGAGTACACCATTGCTCTCCTCAGACGCACCAGAAGAGGGCATCAGACCCCATTGCAGATGGTTGTGAGCCACCATGTGGTTGCTGGGAATTAAACTCCGAACCTCTTGGAAGAGCAGTCAGTGCTCGTAACCACGGAGTCATCTCTCCAGCCCTTTATAGAACTTCTAATGTTTGATCTTTCCACCTCCAAATTTCATTTTCACACAAGTTACCAAAAGGATCCTGTCAAGGGTCTGCCACAAAAACCTTTGTCATTTATGAATACTCCCCTCTTCCCCTTTAATTCTTTCAATAATACCCATGCACATTAGTGAAAGTGGCCTTGCCAGTTCAACATTTGGATTAAGGAAATACAATGTAAAATGTCAATGACCGCTACTCAGATAGCTAATGAGTGTGTTAACCATTTTAAAAGGACAGTGTGCAGTAACCTAGCTGAAAATGAAGATATAACTCACAGGCTTGAACAGAGAGAAAAATTTTAAACAGGGAGTTATTCTCACTGATCCTTATCTATGTGATCATACTAAAACACACAAACAACACTGCTGTCTGGATTCTATCCCAGCATTGAATGAGAATACACAATGTATAAGCACATATAATAAAAATTACTATGTCACGCTGGTGAATATATACCACATGTGCACATGCTTGAGTAGACCAGAAGAGGACCTAAGATGCCCTGGATCTGGAGTTATATGCCGTTGTGAGATATCCAAGGTTGGTACTCAGAAAGAAATGGAAATCCTCTATAAAGGCCTCAAGATTTCTGTACCCCTAAGTCATGTCTTTAGTGCATATATATAATATAATATAATATAATATAATATAATATAATACAATACAATAAAACAAATAATAATATGTACTAAAAATTTTGATTAAGAGTGAATTATTGTAAAGCAAACTTAGGAATTTCTGGTAGAATTCTTTCAGCATCATTAATATTCTATTAAATCTATTTCTATTGATATTTTCTGAATATTTTGAAGGCCCTTTTTGTGCTAGATCATTAGCTACTTCATAGAAGAATGGCTAATGACTGTATCTTTAAATGAGAAACTCAGAGTAATAAGAGGATATCAAATAGAAAAGTTTCAGCTGGAGAATTTATCTCACCTTAACTTTGCTTCACATTCTTGGTTCTGCCTGCACAGCTTCTAAATTTCTACCTCGCTCCATCTTATCCCTTTTATCTAAATTCTCCACATAGTTTCTGAGTCTGCACAGAGTTTATTAAAAACAGGCTGGGAATGAATCCAGAGGTTTGGCCTCTTCAGCTATTGTGGGAAATCAAGGAAAGAAAATTAAACCACAAACATATATATAAATATATATATATATGTGTGTTGTATAATATAATATATATTATATATATAACACAACATATATATATACATATACACATACATATACATATATATGTATGTGTGTATATACACACATATACATATATATATATACACATACATATATATACATACACACACACACACACACACACACACACACACACACACACTATATATATATATATATATATATATATATATCTCCAAACCATACTGATAAGTACAGTAATGCAACGTTATCGGCTCAGTTCGTGGAATTTAAATTGACAGTGCTTTGGTAATCCCAGGCAGCAAAGGATGAGCTCTGCCAGCAGTTATGTTGTGAGCATCAAAGATTTCCATCATCTATTCACAAAAGAAATGCCTAAGTAGGGACGGAGAAGTGAAACTGAAGATAGGTGATTATCCATTTGAGGTAAGTATTTCAATACTATTTCCAAATATACAAGGTCGAAATCTAAGAAACTGAACACAAACGTAGAACCTAGAGAATGCTCTTCACTCTTTTCTCCTAAACAAAGGCCTGTGGAGTGCTCTAAGGCTGCCATCCCTGCCCTTGGGGCTCCCCATGCCTAGGAAACTCCAAGTGTTCTATTTCCTTCCACACTTTTATATCTTTTATGCCACTTTTCCCTTTCTATGCTCCAGGTTGTTCTCTCATCCTCTGGTTAACCTTTGCCCAAAACAATCAATAACAAGAGTCATAACTGTGTCCAAATTTAAAGAAGACCATAAAACTTGAATGTCCTTATCATAAAGCCTACTGCGATGCTACTGAAAGTAGTACTGAAAGTAGTTCTCAATAATTAGCATAGACAACCTCTGTCTTCGGTTGTATGGTCTCCACTCAGGAAGTCTAACATACCAAGGTACACACACAATCCTCACTTGATAAGTTTAGAAATCTGGTATCAAATCAAATGTAAAGTGTATTAGACCATCATACCAGTCAAGGAGGATTCATACCATCACCTGCCTCTGAATTAGACATCATTGCTTGGGATTAAAGGTGTGTACTAAGGATGTGTCCAGCCAGATTACGTAGACCTAGGTCTTTGGATGAGATCCCTTTCCAGAATAGTTATGTTGATGGATTAAAATTCCTCTACAGCCAGGACCAGAATCTAAAGAGTTAATATTCGATGGCTAAGAGGTTCAGTTCTTAGCCACTTGTTACCTACATAAGTTGGATAATCTGCTTGAATCTATTTCAGAAAAATTTTTTAAAAATTAAAAACATTCTTTTGTCCAGTACATTCTGACCACAGTTTTCCTTCCTTCCACTTCTCCTAGCTCCCTCCTCATCTCTCCTTTTAGATTCATTCTACCTCTATTTCTCTTCAGAAAAGAGCAAGTCTCCAAGAGACAGCAGCCAAACAAGATGAAACAGGATACAATAAAACAAGACAAAAGCCCTTATAATGAGGTTAGACAAGGCAACCTATCAGGAGGAAAAGATTACCAAGATCAGACAAAAGAGTCTGAGACCCCATTGTTAGGAGTCCCATAAAAACACCAAGATAACAGCCATAGCATATACAAAGAGGACATGATGCAGAGCCAAGCAGACCCTGTGCTTACTGCTTTGGTCTCTGTGAACCCATATGAGCCCATAATATTTTACTTTGTGAAACTGTCTTATTTCATCTAAAGACTCAAATGTATTAGAAGCCTCCTTAACATTTATTATTCTATATTACTATCTGAGATCTTTACAATTCCAGATATAAAAGCTTAAATGATGTTTTTCTTTTTCCTTCCTGTTAAGTAAACGTATTAATAATATACTTTCCATGGATACTTCAGATTTAGGTACATTTTACCTGTTTTGATATTAATTCTCAGTGAATTCAACATGTATATATTCCTCACTGTTCAATATCCTCTCAAGCCTGTCAGGTTTACACAAATAAATTGCTTTCCAAATCGTCTACCTTTTCATCACTGATATATAATGTCATCATAATAAGGCAATGCAGCCTGTAATAGATAGATTCTTTTAAGCTAAATGAAACTCCAATTTTTATCTAATAAGTGATCAACCTTCACATCAGTCCATGTGTACTTGTGGATCACAGGGGTGAGATTTGGCTCCCAGAAGCTGATGAGATTGCCCTACCAATAGGAACTCTATAAACAACAATGGCCTGACTCTCCTCCAGGTGTCTACTGGCATAAACATTGAGTGTTGCCTAGAGACATAGTCAATGCTAACAGAATAATAAATACAATAATTTTTATTATAATAATAATTCAGTGGTTTGTCCATAATAACAGATATCAAGGGTAAAAAATCAAAGAGACAAAGGAAAATAAAATGGTAAATTGATACTCTTTTCTTAAATACTGTAGAGTATTTCTAGTATGAATTTACAGTACCTTTTTGTTTTGTTTTATTTTGTTTTGTTTGGTTGGTTTTTTCAATTGGCTTTACCACCAATTTTCTCTGAGCTGGGCTGGACATCCCTTCTTAATCTTTATATTGCCAGTGACTGACAAATAGGAACTGATAGAGTGAATATTAAATAAACCTTTGTTAATTGGATAAATGGATTTTATGGATATGTGTAATGTGCTTATATAATTCAGGGAGATCTAAACACTTTTGTATTGATACGATGGAAGTTTGATAGGAAACACTTTTTTTTCTATTACAAACACAAGAATAGCAATAATAAATCATTCTGGCGAATGTCTTAATACTTTTCCTGTGGCTCACAATGAAGGCTCTATAGTACTAATACCCTGAATTGTCTTGTATTATCTAAGTGGTTTTCACTAAGGTATGTATTTCTACACACTGGAATTTAATGACCAGAAATGCATGTTGATTAAATCTTAACCTTAAATAATCCTAGCAATGTAAATCCCTGGTGTTATAAATCTTAACATAAATTAATCTATAGCAATATGGCAAGGATAAGAAAGAGAAGTCCTAAGCTTTACAAAGGAGTCTCAAACAAGGAAAATCCTTTAAATCCCCTTTGGTTGATTGAAATTCTCTTTTAATGCATTCTTGGGTAAATAGTGAATGACACGAATAATTGTATTTCATTTAAATGTAAATTGTTATTTTTAAAAAGGACTTTTCCTCCCCTGAGATAAAAATTTTATTATCCTAAGATCACATCTGTGGATTTAGGGAATAACAGGAGACCAATTTCAAAAATTACAAAATCAACTTCATCTACATATTCTCCCCTGTGTGATGCTATAAATTCTCGGTGGTATAGCTCAGGAAATCTCAGCAAGCAATACACTTCAGAAAATTCATTGGAATCACAGTTTCATTTGAGAAGGAGACCTTGTATGCCACACTGAAGCCATTATGCTCAGAATTACACAAGTATCATTCACACTCAGACATCCATTACTTGAACACAAGAAAATGTTTTCCAAAAATGTTCTGACAACTATTAAGTTTTGCTTGGCCACTCCATAGACATCTTAAAATAAATTGATCAAACAAACAACAGGAACAAATAAAGCCCATAAGCCTAGTTTTTTCATAACAATTACATATTTTAAAAAGAATAGCTGATAATAACTACTTCTGCTCTTTGCGTTTATTGAGAAGTTACTATAAACTAAGAACTTCATTTATTAAGCATCCGTCTTTGCACGTAGTCCTGTCAAATTCCATACTGGATAGGCAGGGCTCTTGTTCTCCTTCTCTAAAAAGGAAAACTAAAATACAGTAGGTGAAAAGAGTAATACATGGTGAAGCTAGGGCTAATTCCCTCCAGAACATTCCTTCTGCAACTCACCTTCAATGCTTTGTGCAAAAAGAGAAAAATTCCAATATGACCAATCAAAAGAAAATTCAGGCCAGGAGACTCTGTGACACAACACTCCCTTGTTTATCAATTCAAAGTGTTAATAGAAATGTTTGACATATCTGAGTCTACATGAAAGTGTAAATTACAAAACTGCATATGGGTAGCCAAGGAAGTCCTACCTGTTATAATCAGCTAGAGAGTTTTAATTAGTCAAAACTCTGTCAGTCCATATTTATTAGAATAAAAAACCCTTAGGCTCTTTAAGTCTTGATATCCCCCATAAGAAACACAAGAATAATGGTCCTATCCCCAACTGTGACGGTTTATATATGCTTGGGTCAGTGAGTGGCACTATTAGGAAGTGTGGCCTTGGTAGAGTAGGTATGTCACTGTGAGTGTGAGCTTACTACCCTAGTCCTAGCTGCCTGAAAGCCAGGTCTTCCACTAGCAGTCTTTAGATGAAAATGTAGAACTCTCAGCTCCTTCTCCAGCCCCACATCTGCCTGGATGGTGCCATGTTCTTGCCTTGATGATAATGGACTGAACCTCTGAACCTGTAAGCCAGACCCAATGAAGTGTTGTCTTCATAAGAGTTGCCTTGGTCATATTGTCTGTTCACAGTAGTAAAACCCTAACTAAGACACCAACCTACTGTTTTGAAACTACATGAAAAGAAAAAAAATGTTGTTAAATATTATAAAATTATATGTTGCACCATTAACAAAAGCAACTTAGGGAGGAATAGGTTTATTTCACCTTAAGTTTCGCAGGTCTCACTTCGTTGTGGAGGAGGACTGGAGCACAAACACAAGGCTGAAACCAGAGGCCAGAACTGAAGCCCAGGCCATGGAAGAATGCTGCTTAATTACTTAATAGCCACGGCTTTCTCGATCTGTTTTCTTACAGCATTCAGGATGACCCTGCCCAGAGATGAGATCTACATTGCTCTGATCAAGGGAGTGCCCTACGGGCTTGCCTACCTGCCAGTGTGTTAGAGACAACTCCTCAATTGTGATTCCTCTTCCCGTAAGGTTGGGGCAAGTTGAACAAAAACAACCCAGCACACTTTTAATAAACATGATTATATATAGATACTCATATGCTCCTAATAATGAACACGAGAACATTAACTAACTTGTATTAAAGGAGATAAATGGAACAGATTACTGGATTCCACATTGACAATATTTCATATAAATCACATCTGTGAAAGGCTGGTATCTTTTTACACAATTTATTGACATTTTAGTTTCTTTCTTTAGACTTATAATACAAACGAAATAATCAAGTTGACTACTATCCCATATTTAGGCTTAGCTCACCGATGTTTACGAGCCCAGTAATTGACAACAGGCTTATCAGCAGAACTGGACTGAGATACCTATCCTATCAAACCACAAATCTCCATTTTACCTCGCTCTAGTTTCTTAATTGGAACATTTAAAAAGATGATATTATGGGAAGATCACAGTGAAGCTCCATCATTTTGATGAATAGGAAAATTTATTTTGGGGATTAATACTGATTAGAATCTGAATTAATAAATTTACCCCTAGCTAGGTAAGTGTCTCATTGTAGAAATACTTTAAATTAAAAGAATCTAGGAATGAGGACATATCCCTATCTACCTGGGAGGCTAATGTGAAAGCAAACAAACAAACAAACAAAAAACTCTATAGTTCAGGTGTTTGAGGCTAGCCTGCAAAATATAGGGGGGTGCTGACTCAAAGAAATGATTAATTAATTGGTTTAATTAAAATTGAAGATAAAAAAAATACTTCACTGGCTCCTTATTTTTAATTAAGTAATGCTTATTTTTGCTGTGCTGTATGTGTTCATGTATATGTATGTGTATATATATATATATGATGTATGTGTGTGTATATTAGGGGCCAAGCACCTATGCATAGGTATGCAGAGGGTGAAAAAAGGTAGCAGGCATCCTTCTCAACTCCTCCCCATCTTATCTTTGAGAGAGGACTGTTCACTGAAGCTGAAGCTCACAATTTGATCCATGTAGTCTGATGAGCAAGATTCTAGTATCTTACTATAGCCCCAATGCTGAGACCATGATGGACTTTCTATTAATATTGGGGTTTTAAACTCGGGTCACCTTGCTGTCACAGCAATATTTCATATGCACTGAGTTATTTCTTAGGCTCTTGCTCTCTTGGTTTCTTTGACAAAATTTTATACATACATACAAAAAGAGATTTTTATTTTATATTAGCCTCCAGGTAGATACGGAGATTTTATATATATATATTATATATATATATATATATATATATTTGATATACTATTTAGAACATTTAAAGCTAAAGAATGCTATAACTATTCATTTAGTATAATATCAAATATCTAAGTTTGAAGAATTCATAGATTGAAAACAATCAGAATGTAACTGCTGATTTGGGAAACATCTGAAACAAAATAAATGATGTGTAGACACTGTTAATGACTTTAGGGGCAAAGATGGAAGTATAGACACAAAAGAGGCTAGAAGACTCACTATAAATGTTAAAGTCAGTGGGCGGAGTGATGCTCAGTCTTATTAGCAATATAATAATTGTTACAAAAGCAATAGCTGAAGATTAGTGCTGTAATCTATAAATCTTTAAAGAGTAATTTCAACCTTGTAATATCCAGCTGTAACAAGTGTATGGAAAAACTATAAAGTGTGAAATTGTAAGTGAGCCAAGGCCAAGAAAAGCCTATACCTTTTGGGTTAAGAAATTTATTTCTTGGAACCCATGAAAAGTCCTAAATATTAATAAATACTTTATTGAAGTAAAAAATATAATAACTGGAGGGAACATAAAAGTTTGAACAACAAGGATATGTTAAGAAAAACAATTAATCTAGTTAATAGTGAACTACAAAACCTTCAAAGTAATAAAACTAAAGTGTACCATATAAAGGTATATATTAATTGCAAGTATTTATATGCAGCAAAGAATGTTAAATATCTTAGTATAATATATATTTTCTGCTTTAATTTCAGGAAGTAGTGAAATACAATTAAAATATAACAAAATAGCACTGTTTGTGTTTAGGTAGTACTAATAGAGATAAATGTTTTCTACTTTAAAATATAAGATTAAATGATAATATTTCTATTTTCTATCTTTAAAAATATTGTTGTGTGAAATACAGGTATAAAATGACCATTGCTCTACCAAAATAAACAAGGAATTTGTGTGTGTGTAAGTGTGCATATGTGTATCTTTGTGAGTGTGAAATGTGTATGCACATATGTGTATGTGTGTATGTATGTGTGTGCATGTGTTCTGTGTTTGTGTGTGCATCCATGTATATGCATGCACATGTATGTGTACATGTGTGTTTGTGTGTATATGTATGTAAATATGGATGTGTGTGCATGTGTGAGTGTGTGCATGTGTGTGCCTCTGTGTTTTATCAGGATCAGCTGCTACTGCTGAAAATTAAACACAGAGCCTTGTGAATGTTGAATAAACAATCTAACCTTACCTTTTTAAGCCCCAAGTATTGGAAATCTTCATCAATATTAGGTAAAGAAGATTTCCTACAGAATGCCTTACAAAATTCACAGTGGTTATAAAGATCTTATTTTTTAGATTCTTTTCCTTACAATACCATGGGTATCTTACAAAAATAAAATGATTAGCTCAGCTAATAGTACACAAATGAAAATGTAATAAAATATTTTGTATAGTGTATAGTACGTGTGTTGAAAAATAGGTCTGAGGGAATTGGGTAGCACAAAAGATTGCCTGAGTAATAAATTGACATTTTTAGACTATGAAAGATTTAAATTATATCACTAAAGGAAATTAACAAATCTCAAAATGGAAGATTAGTATTTAAAACAATAAAAAAAATCAAGTCTAAAAGACTTTGCTATTTGAATTATTAAGACATATATTCAGCTTATTTGTAAAGATATGTATGACAAAAATTTCAAGTCTTTCAAGAAAGAAATCAAAGACTACCTCAGAAAAATGGAGAGATCTCCTATGCTCATGGATTGGTAAGATTAGCATGGTAAAACTAGCCATCCTATCAAAAGCAATCTAAAGACCCAATGCAATCCCCATCAAAATTTCAACACAATTCTCAAAGATATGGAAAGAGCAATTCTCAATTTCACATTGAAAAACAAAAAACCCCGGAAAGCGAAAACTCTGAACAATAAGTGAAATTCTGGGGGAATCACTATCCCTGATCCCAAGCTATACTATAGAGCAATAGTGATAAAAACAGCATGGTATTAGTACAGAGACAGATAGGTTGATCAATGGAATAGAGTTGAAGACCCAGAAATAAAAGACCTATGGACCCTTGATCTTTAACAAAGAAGCCAAAAAGATATGATGGATAAAAGAAAATGTCTTCAATAAATGGTGCTGATCTAACCGGCAGACGGTATGTATACAAGGGAAAATAGATCCACATTTGTCACCTTGCACAATGCTCAAGTCTAAGTAAATCAAGGACCTCAACCTAAAACCAGATACACTGAATATAATACAAGAAAAAGTGAGAAAGAGCCTCAAATTAATGTACACTGTGGGTGTGTGTGTGTTGGGGGGGGGTGGATTTCCTAAACAGAACTCCAATGTCTTGTGCTCTAAGATTAAGAATTGATAATTGGGACCTCCTGAAACCTAAAAGCTTCTATAAGGCAAAGGATATAGTCAATAGGACAAATGAGCAACCTACAAATTGGGGAAAAAAATCTTCACTAACCCATATCTGATAGAGGGCTAATACCCAAAATATATAAAAAACTCAAGAAGCTAACCACCGAAAAAAACAAACAACTCAATCAAAAAATGGGGTGTAGAACTAAACAGAATTCACAACAGAGGATTCATGATGGTCGAGTAGCACCTAAAGAAATGTTTATAGTCCTTAGTGATCAGGTAAATGCAAATCAAAACAACCCTCAGATTCTACCTTCCACCAATCAAAATGGCTAAGATCAAAAGCTCAGGTGGCAGCACATGTTGGCAAGGATGCAGAGAAAGAGGAACACTCCTCCATTGCTGGTGGGATTACAAACTGGTAAAAACACTCTGTAAATCAATCTGGAGGTTCCTCATAAAGTTGGGAATAGATCTACCTGAAGACCCCGTTATACTACTGTTGAGCATATACCCAAAAGATGCCCCACCATGCCACAGGGGCACATGCTCTACTATGTTCATAGTGGCCTTATTTGTGATAGCCAGAAGCTGGAAACAACCCAGATGTCCCACAATGGAAGAATGGGTACAGAAAATGTGGTTAATTTACACAATGGAATACTATTCAGGTATTAAGAATGAGGACATCATGAATTTTGCAAGTAAATGGTTAGAACCAGAAAATATCATCCCAAGTGAGGTAACTCAGACCCTAAAGGACAGGCATGGTGTTTACTCACTAATAAATGTATTAGCCAAAAAAAAAAAAAAAAAGTAGAGAATACCCAGGACAAATTCCATAGAACTCAAGAAGGTTAACAAGCCAAAGGGACCAAATGAGGATGCTTTAATCCCACTTGGGAGGGAGAAGAATGCACAGGCAGAGAGAGGGAGAGAATTGGGTGAGAGAGGGGAGTGGGAGGGGCAGGAGAAAAGGAGAATGTGATCAGGTATTGGGGTGGAGGGGCCAGGAATGAAGCCCCAAGAATGAAGCCCCAGCAAAATGAATGGAAATATTCAACCTTGGGAGGTATGAAGTGGGTTGACCCTCTAGAATGTAACAGAAATCTGGGAGGTGGGAGAATCTCAAGATTCAAAGGGTAGGACCTTAGATGAAATATCCAACAGTAAGGAGAAAGAACTTGTAGAATCTACATACAGTAGAAAGACAGGGCATCAAGTGAAGGAAGGGGATTGCCATCCCACAGTCAAAAACTCTGACCTAGAATGGTTCCTGTCTAAAAGAACTGCAAGGACAGAAATGAAGAAGATACTGAAGGAAAGGAGGTCCAGTGACAGGCCCAAATTGAGACTCATCTCAAGGGGAGGCTCCAAGGCACTTACTATTACTGATGCTGTGATGTACATACAGACTGGATTCTAGCATGACTGCACTCCTAGAGGCCCAAGAAGCAGCTAACTGAGAAAGAAGCAGGTACTTACATCCAACCAATGGTTTGAAGACAGAGCCCCCTGTGGTTGAATTAGGGAAAGCCTGGAAGAAGTTGAAGACGAGGGAAACCTCATAGGAACACCAGCAGTCTCAACAAAACGGAACCACCAAGATCTCTCGGACACTGAACCACCAACCAGGCAGCATACACTAGCTGGTCCAAGGCCGTGACACATACACAGCAGAGGACTGTCTGGCCTGGCCTCAGTGACAGAAAATGCACCTAACCATTGAGATACGTGAGGCCCCAGGGAATGGGGAGGCCTGGCAGGGTGTGTGGGTGTGTGGATATACTATTGGAGACAAGGAGGAAGAATGGGTTGATGCTTTGTTGGAGGATGGTCCAAGAGGTGAAAAACTGTTCTGTATAAAAAGATTAAAAAAATAAATAAAATTAATAAGTTAAATCACTATTATATGTACATATCTATGTATATGCATATATGCATATACCAAATACACATATACATATATATACACATATCATGCATACATGTACATATGCATGTATATTCATATTTACATAATACATACAAGTGAACATTTATTTGTTTATGTATACAGATATGTAAATATATGTACATATTTACATACATTCCATATATATATTTATATGTAGATACAAGCATTCATACATAGATTTCTACTATATATATTTATATGTACCTTACATATATTTATACATATGTATAACATATATCATACATACATGTATACACATGCATACATATATACAAATAAATATATACATATACATACACACACACACACACACATATAATATTACATATAATATAATATACTATATATATATATATATATATATATATATAATGCATACATACTCAGTCTCGAAAATAAAAAGGAACAAATCTCCTTCAGGTGCAACCAATCTAACGTAACAAAAGTAGAATTAAGGCTGTGTATTTGACAAGTTATAAACTAGGTCTCTGGTAGCTACAGCCATTTTTTTTTTTCCAGATCTGGGGTTTGAGCCCAGCATTTTACCCATTCTAGGCAAGTGATCCACTACTGCTTTAGTAGTAAATAAGATAAGTAACAATAAATAAGCAAAGGAAGAGGCATGAAGCAACTCACACATAGGAAAGAAAACTCCTTGAGGCCTCTAACTACAGACACCAATCTGACAGAATTTCTAAAACACATATTGGCATTTTGTTTCTGGATATTAATTTTTGATATTTCAACAATTGAAAGTAAAAGTGATTTATTCTATATTACTGTTTTAATTTCATAAATAATGTTAAGTAAGTGATTTCAAAGCATGCCTTCAGAAAGCTTTTTCAATTCCAGGAAAGGCCATGAATTTTTGGGGGGCTCATTTAAATTATAACTTCAGCAAAAGGCAGTAACTACTGCATTACCAAAGGGCGACCATCCAGAAAAATCAAGATTCCAATGAGCAATGTCATCTCAGGACAATCATTTAATGGATCTAAATCCAAAAGTCCATCTTATCAAAGTAGCATACAAGCATATCTCTGCGGTAGCAGCAGGCTGGCTTTTTTTTTTTAGAAATCTCCATCCCAAGGAAAATGGACATCCAAGAAGGAAACTAAAAAGTCCTAAAAATACTAAAAACTCCAACTTCATGAGTTTCATTTATGAATAGAACAAATAATTGGCTCTATAAGAAGATTTCGTACTGAGAGACAAAGTTAAGTTCTTATATTTTCCACTATAGGTCAGAGTTCACACTCTTATTTAAAAGTAATTGTGGCAATAAAGTTTCTCTTTTTTGATTACCATCAAAATGTGCTGACCATCAAAATGTGAAGCCTTCTAATGAGTCACACCCATGCCACAGTGCAGCTAATGCAAGCAGCTGGCTGGCCTACTTAACTCAGGTAATATTGTAAAAGAAGCCAAGTGTATTAAAAAAGGAAAGCTGTTTTTTAGAGATCCATAAAGTGTGAGTTTCTTTTGTCACTTTTTATTTTGCACTAACATTTAATGTGCATGCTAGAAAACTCCTGATGATTTTTTTTTCCCCAAGAAATAAAAACATTTTGTTAGGAGTGCTAACATAAACACAGTAGGGGAAAACAGCCTGTAAATTGGAAGTAAATCTCACTTACACAATTGTTTGTACTGTGCCATAGTGAAAGTAGTTAAAATGTACCCCTTTAATTTGTTACTGTGTCCAGGCCCCCTACATGATGAAATGTAAGAGATTTACATTTGGGTTCTAAGATGAACAGAGGGTAAAATATTCATTTCTCATAGAATAAGAATAAAAGAAAATTATCAGGGAATATCATGGAATGAAAGAATAGATTTACTTTATAACTGTTAAGTAATCATTATATATGATATATATATATATATATAGATATAAAGCATAATGTAAAACATAATAGAAGATTCTTCATATATATTATATATAATAGAATTTTCTGCTATTATCACATCTCAAAAGAAGAAACAGCAATGGAACGCATTTGTCAGACTGAAGGCTACATTAAAATAATATTGAAAATGCTTGTTCATCTCCTAACAAATTAGGGAGATTTATTTGCTCAAAATTAATCATCCCTTTCATTTGTAAGCGAATATTTCAGGAACAGAGGCATGAAGAGTGCATATTAGGCCAATTAATTCAACCATGATGCTCTACCTCACCTCTAGCTCTATTAAAGACAAAGGAACACAAATTAGAGACGTTTCTGCTTTTGTATTAACCAGTGGTTGTGCAGATATTAACTCAAATTAAAGCATGACTTCCTGGAGGGAGGACCGTAAGACTCAAAGTCAAGGAAAGCTTGGAGACAGAGGGACCTGAGAAAGTGACAAGTCACATGGCTCTTTGTCGGGAGTGACTTTGCCTATACACTGAAGACCTAAATCAGCCAGAGACCTAAGTCAGACATACACTCTGCTAACACAGGGTCTTGGTCTCTGTGGAAAAAACACTGACCCTAAAACAGATAGCTATAGACCTTGTAGACAAGTGGCCTTAGTGCAAAATTATCAGCCTGAATAAGAATAACTAGTCATAGACCTTGTGGATAGGTGTAGCCTTGGTAAAATGTACCAGCTTAGATAAGAACAAATGAATCATAGATAGAGTCATAGTGACCTGTTCCCTGCTTCTTCACCCAGCCAAAACTCTGTTCTAGAAGATATCTGTACTCCCCCTGAGAACACCTACGTTCCTGCGTCATCCCCTCCTTCACATCCTGCCTTTATGTGTATATAACATCTGTGTGAAAAAATTAAAATGACGGTTTGATCAGACTATAGACAAGCTGTCCGTTCTTTGAGGCCCCAGTCCTCCAGTTCTCTCTTCCAGGTCTTCTGATCCCAGTTCAATGTTCCGTCAGACTGGGTCAGCTCTTTCTAGTCCATATATAAAAATATCTTTTTAAGGCCAATTTTAAAATTGGACGTTAAAGCTCTCCCAAGTTGCTCTCAGAAACTGGGGCTCTCTGGTGATGTTACTTCCTTGAGTCGTTTCTGCACCAGTAAGTAACCTATCACCCATATTCTCATAAGTAACTTCAATGAGATTTATTGAATCAACAATTTGGACTTTTGGGGTCTCTTTACTTTGGTCTGTAATTGTTTTTTATCTGCAATTAAATTTTTGTTCATGTCTCTCAGAAATAGCATCGCAAAACAACCAGTCATGTTCAGGGACACATAGCATTCCTCAGGAACCTGAAGACATGACACAACTGATGACAAGTTCTTCTACGAGGAACTGGTCATGATCTCATTGAGCCCGGATGGCCTAAAACTATTATAGGAGAGTGAATTTGAACTGCTGATATTCCTGTGCTGGAATAACAGGCCTGCTTCATGATATCCAGCTTCAAATGATCCTTAAGACTGTGAGTAAATAAGACTCAAACATCCATTATGTATACATCTAATAGAATCTCCCATGGGACACACTGCTTTAATTTATTTGTTCCTAACAATTATAAGTAGGATAATCAAAGGCAAGAAGGGAAGGATAACGAATGACATTGATAAGTGATTAGTTCAGTGTGCTCTGAAATCAGAATCTTTTGAGTAGAAGGTTAAAGCATTTTAGCTTGTGGCTATCCTCTGGTGATGTAGCAATGAGCTCCTTGCCCGGACACAATCTTTCATTTTGTAAATAGAGTGTTACATCATTTCACTCCACGCACAGTTTTAAAAAGAGTGAAATGGGTTAAATTAATTTTGCATGCTATTTATAGGCAAGGAAAGATCCAAGGACATTAGGTTAATAAAATCTAATGAGTACCACATAGTACAACTTTCTCTAACAATCAGTTTCTTACTTTTGGGGACACAATTAACTTACGACATCCTTACACATAAACTGCAACTATCACTTTATGTTTCTGGTTTTAGATGTTTGTGTGTGCACATGCTAGGGCTGCATGTGTACATGTGCATGCATTCCGATGCAGGCAGAGGTTTGTTCAAGTGTCTTTCTCAATTGTTTTTCTAATTTAGAAATATATATATATATATTTTATATATATATATATATAAAATAAATATTATATTATATAATTATATAATAATATATTATATATTATATATTATATAATTATATAATATTCTATTTTTATTTATATATATTTATATATAAATAATCTATATTTATATATATATAATATATATAAATCTCAATTCTTTTAGAATTTTGTATGTGCATACAAAGCTCCCTATTTCTCCCAGACCCTCTCCCACAATGTCTCCTTTCCTTTCCATGATCTCTTCATTGAAATCACTCAGTTCAACTATACATATATATGCATGGATGTGGGACCACCCTACACCCTAAAACATGGATGAGCTAACAGGAGAAACATTCTTGATGAAAACTGACTCTTCCTCATGAGCAACTATCAACTGCCAATTGCTTCTTAGCTAGGTGTGGTATTTATGAGACCCTGTCCCATCTGTCCTAGAATTTGGACTGGTTTGATCTTGCGCAGTTCTTGTTCAGGAAAACAAGCTGTTGTGCATTAATGAGTTCAGCGTCCTTATCAATTCCATAAACTACTGTCTCACAGCATTGTGCCTACCCTGTGTCTCTCATAATTTTTCTGCTCATTCTGCTGTGTTGTCTGAGCCCTTTGAAGGTGTGAAACATAGATATCAGGTTTTTTAGAATTGAACACTTACTGTTTTTTTGATATGAGGTAGTACACTACCTGAAATTTACCAATTGACTAGATTATAAGGATACCAAGCCTCAATAATTTACCTAATCCTGCCTCTCTATATGCCACCATACCTGGCTTTTTAAATGGGTGCTAAAACTACACACACACACACACACACACACACACACACACACATCCTTGGATGAGAAGAACTTTGTTGACTGAGCTACCTCTCAATCCCACTATCATTGCTTTTATAAATCTTAATCTATAATTGCTGTCAGTTCCCATCCTGTATGTAAGTACTGTAATAATAATATCATGATAGCTTGCCTTTATGCTTCTATTTTTATTTCCTGATGTTTATCATTTTCTAATATTCTATTGCACCTTTTTTCTCCTCCCTATTTTGCCATGGGCATAGGAATATCAATAATAAATTATCATTTTACAGGTATTGACACTAAATATGATGATACTCATCTTGTGTTGAGAAATTTACTACTACATACCATTGCTTATACAATGTTATAATGTTGCTTATATTGTGTTACAGTCTTTTCTTAAATATTTTGATCATACTCATACTCCTCCAGCATTACTCAAATCATCCACATCTCCCTACCCAGCCACCTTCAAACCTCCCCCTCCCCCTTCTTCCCCCCCCCTCCCCTCTCCTCCTTCCTCCCCTTCTTACTCTTCAACACAACACAGTTCAGTTTGTTGTAGCCTACTTTTCATGGGTGTTATCCCTGACATAGAGTGTAGTTGATATATCACATGTCACTCCATTGAAGAGAACTCACATTCCCTTATCCAGCAGCCAATTCTATGGGAGTAACTAAGCACTGTTTGATTTTATTTAAGGCCCACTCCATGAGACAGAACCCATACATAACATTGACAATGAGGCCAAGAACCTGAGAATAGATGGATCCTGTACCTTATAACAAATCCCACTAGTACTATTGTGCTAAAGGAATATAATCACAAAAAGACTTAAACTTATATGGTGTGCTCACAGACAGGAGCCTAACATGGCTTCCCTCCAAGAGGTCCAACAAACAGCTGACTGAGACAGATGCAGATACTTACACCCAACCAATGGACAGAAGCCAGGGGTCTCTGTGGTTGAATTAGGGAAAGCCTGGAAAAAGTTGAGGAGGAGGGCAATCCCATAAGAAGACCAGCAATCTCAACTAACCTGGACCCCTGAGATCTCTCAAACACTGAGCCATCAAACAGGCAGCATACACCAGTTGGTCCTACGTCCCAACATATACACATATACACAGAAGACTGCCTTGCCTGGCCTCAGTGAAAGAAGAAGCACCTAACCCTTGAAAGACTTGAGGGCCCAAGGAGTGGGGAGGCCTGGCAGGGTGGGGTTGGGGTGGGGACATTCTCTTGGAGATGGGGGAGGAGGAATGGGATGAGAAACTGTCAGAGGGTGGGCTAAGAGTGGGATAATGACTGGAATGTAAAAAAGATTAAAGATAATTTTAAAAAATGATGATCAATGATTTACTGCTATAATCATATATGAGTGTATTGATCATCTCTCATCACAGAAGCTTTTCTCTTTGCCTTAGATGGAAATCAACACAGAAATTCTCAACTGGTTAATATACAGAGAACAGACAATTTATCTTGCTATCTTACATCTTTCACTTATTAGGAAACTGATGTGATGTTAAATGGTTTAATAGTTCTATCAAAGTTTTAAGAAGCTTCTGAATCTGGAATTAGTACCATTAGAAATTGAATAAATTTTTTTATTCATAAAAATTATTCATGGCCTATAGAAATTTTTGTTTTCCAAACTATTTTCAATGTGTGATTTTATAAACTTTAAGCTCAAAATAAAACATTCAATGCATTTGCATTATGAGATGCAGAATGAGTATATTACAGTTTTGTTTATCACAATTGTTTTTCTTATTATTCTTGCTTCTGTGACATATGTTCTCTTAGATTGCTGATGCTTATAAATGATACAGTCAAAGAGTTCTTTCCAATTAAAAAACTTTCCAAATGGAACAGTCTATGGGTAGAAGACAATAAAAAGAAAACATTCAAAACATTATAAAATTTACCAAGTAACTACCACTAATATGAGAGTTAATTCCTCAGTTATAAATGTTCTGATATTCATTTATACTCATACCAGTAAAGCAGGACAGAAACATAGCAAGCCCCTACAGTGAGAGGAGGAAGTTCAGAAAATGAGGCACCCCTTCCTTGAACACAGCTCATGATGGAGAGAAAAGATCCAATTTAGGTTTTAGTAAGTTTGCTGTTATAAATTTAAAAAACAAAGAAAACCAAAGAAGACATGTGTTCTGCCTGCGCCATGGGGCAGCCATCTCCCAATTGTGCCATAAGTCAGCAGAAGAAATGTGTTTCAAGGTTGGGAGGAAGAATGGAACTGTGTAGCTGGGATAGAGGCAACCATGTTCCATTTGAAATGTGAATACTTAGCATGTAAGTGAAATGTAGTTCATATTGTTATTATATGTCCTTATTAATATTTCCATTTAAATGTCAATATGATTGATGAGAAAGAAAATATGATAGTTAGGCAATAGTTCTTGAAGAAAAATCCCTGGGGAATTTTAACCTTGGTCTCAGCTTTCCAGTGTATATTGTCTATTTGATTATGGGCTATTATGGGATGGGGAAATGGCAAATATCATTTCCAAGAAATTCATGATAAGAGAACTAATTTTCTCTCTAAAGTATGTAAATGATTTTTTTTTATTCAGAAATGACCCCGCTTCCTATAAGATTTGATTATTTCAATGTAAACTTTTGATTTTCTTTCTCTCAAATAGAACATATGAAGTGATATCTTGATGGAACAAAGTTTGTATCTCAAAGGCTGTGTGCAGTGTTTCATAACCAGATGAGAAAGCTAGTAGCTACCTAGCCCGACCATTTCCTAATGGTCGGAGTCTTTGCTTTTCTCTCCCTGATTTTTCAGCAAATCCATGAGCTAATTTAATTGTAAGTTATAGCTATGCTACTGCATTACAGAGGTAGAGACTCTGGGTACCTGCTGTCCTAACATCTCTATATCTGCCTTCCCTTCTCAACCTTTAGACATGACTATTGCACCCTTACTTTCAGGTCAGATTATCTTCCATATAGAGTAGATTCTGGTATTTTTTTTTTTAATACCTAGATTATTGCATTTAACATAAAGTCCTCTGGCACCATCTTTTTTTCTTTTTTTATGACAGATTTTCCCTTTTTTCTGGCTATGAGTAACAATCCCTTCTTGGCATATACCAAATTTTCTTTACTTACTCATCTCTTAATGGATATCTCAGTTGACTCCAATTTCTGTCAATTGTGAATAACATTGCAATAGGCATTGGCATATATGAATTTCTTTCATAATGATGATTTTATATTTACTTTGAATATACAACTAAAAGTAGAACACTAAATAAGTTAGGAGATCTAATAATAGCTTTTGGCAATGTATAAGTATATTGAAAATTCTCATCATATACTGTAAATATATCCAATTTATATTTGTCCAGTATATGCCAATACAACTTGAAAAATAGCAAGGATTATTGATTATTTGAGTTCAAACACAATGTTTTCAAAAATTTTCTTCTAATTTTATAAACATAGTCTATATTGAAGTTACAAATTCACTATAGTTTAACATTCCCATATTTGATGCATAAATAATTTATTATAAATAATATTAAAAATGAGCATCCTCTAGTTTAAAGGAAGCATACACAGATGGACATGAATGAAAAGTAAGCCAATGAAAATCTACACACAAATCACAAACAAATCAAGTATGAGCATCTACTCATGCAAATATATATTAATTAAAGCACACACTAAAAACTGTCCTTTTAGGACTTGTATATCACAGGAGGAAAAAAAAAATTTATTGACTGTGAATTGAACTTACTGGAAACTGAAAACATAGGTCTGGTTAACTCCAATTAGATGGAAAGATTTGGAAAGACTGAAATTTCAAAGATTAATAGAAGTTATGAAGGAAGCTGGAGAAGTTATGGTTTAGAAACAAAGCAGAAGCTGAAGAGGTTTGCAACCCCACAGGAAGAACAACATCAACCAACCAGAACCCCCAGAGCTCCCAGGGACTAAACCACCAACCAAAGAGTGCACATGGAGCGACCCATGGCTCCAGTAGCATATGTAGCAGAGGATGGCCTTGTCGGGAATCAATGGGGGGAGAGGCCCTTGGCCCTGTGAAGGCTCCAGTGTAGGGGAATGTGAGGGTGGGGAGGCAGGAGTGGGTGGTTGGGGGGGGAACACCCTCATAGAAGCAGGAGAAGGGCGCATGACACAGCACTGCTCACAGAAGGAGGGGTGTTCCAGAGGTGAAACCTGGAAAGGGGATAACATTTAAAATGTAAATACATAAAATATCCAATAAAAATAAGAAACAAAGCAGAAAATGAATAAAGGTTGTGAGGTAGGAAAAATCATGGAATCATGTAGAAGTTAGTAGAATTATTTAGTGGGAACCCAGAGGATGACAGTATGGGGTCAGAGTATGAAATGAAGAAAAGAAATAAATGACAAAGGAGTGCCCCTTTAATACAAAGCTAAATTTATGCTATTTCTCCTAAGACCATTAAGTGAGATACTACATGATATTAGACATAGAGTTCAAGGAACAGAGATATAAGATTGAGGTTGTATAGGAAAAGGTCAATTTTTTATTTTGCTCAAAACACTCTCCACACTGTGGACAATGTCTTGTAGGCAATGGTGGATGTCACTCCAACAGCCAGGCTGACACTAAGATTTATGTGCGGTAAAATAATGTCTTACCAAGGACAATGATGAGAAGAGAAAGAACCACCATATAGATCTTTGGGAACTAGATTCATTGAAGTTCTGATGAGTTTGAAATACTGTGGATATGGCATAAATGACAGGTGGTGTGGCTTGTAGAGCGAGAGAATGGGTTTCAGTTTCCACATGCTGATTTGAACATGCTCAGACATAGCCAAGCACTGGTATCTAAAACTTTCCTTTAATTAGTGATCAAATTCAGAAACATGAATAAGCTTGACAATGAAAGGATTTAAAGAATGGAGAATCTATTGGAAAGATCTATAGACAGGAGGAGGAAGAGGTAACAGCAAAGATGGCTTATCAAAGAAAATGCTGTTCATAGAGAGGAAGGCAAGCAATAAGATATACAGAAGCCAGTGGCAAGGGATGTGTTCTGAGAATGCAGGGAAGGCAGAGACAGGGAGACCTCACATCCATCTATTGCTTCCAGGAGTATTTTAATCACTAGTTTCTTTCAGCAGTGCTGTCTCTATGAAGTAATGAAGGCAGAACCAAATTGATTTGAAAATAGATGATAGATAGATAGATTTAGATAATGATAGATAAGCTATAAAAATAATTGATAAGAAATAGATAAGAGGTACATAGATAGGTAGATAGATAGATAGATAGAAAAGATAGGTAATATATTAAAAACTAGAAATGTCAGTATATTTTTTCAGAGACATTAAAATGTATACTAATGGTGGAAAAGGTGAGGTTTCTCATAGCTAAAGAAAGTTTTCATTTAAATGAAAAAAGGTGTGTACATGTTTAAAATATTTTGAGGGATGTCTACTTTAAATAGCAAACACATGTGGGAAATAAAGATGTAATGAATAAAGATTGCTCAGATGGTAAGATGGGGCAGGCTGTAATAAGTTGGAGATATTAGCTTAGAATAAGTAGAAAACCATCTCCTCTTTGGGGACGGGAAAGGTCCAGAATTCATCACAAGATTTGACAAGAGACATCACTGTTTCTGCTTGATTTTAATCAGAGGGGCAGGAGGCAAGGTCACCTGGCAATCACAATTGAGGTATGCAATTTTAAACACTGTGAAGAAGAATGGTAAACAAAAAACATTCCTCCCTTACTCCATTGGCTTACAGTCCAACTTCTTTCAAGAAACATGGAGATACAAATGTTTCTGCTTTTCTTCCTCCTGTTTCCTCAATGCAACCTGATTTGGGCCTCCATTATTTTATGCCTTTCTATCTCTAACTCCACTTAGTTCTTTATTTTTTTCCTGTTTGCTTGAAAATTATTATTAGAAAAAAAATGGTCTTTTGTGAGAAGAAAAGTAAAGGCATTAGCAGATGTTTACAGTGCTTCTGTGCTTTGTTTCTGGTTTTGCTAAATATCTGGGTCTTGTTCATTGAGAGACAAGAAAAGTAAAGCTAGTTAGACATCCTTCAACACCACATTGAAGCTACTTATAGTCCCTTATTCGGAATGAGCACTTCTTTATCAGGTAAAGATTTTAGGTTTCTAGTTCTAGTTCTTGTTTGCCTAAGAATTTTATGAATTCATTGTTTTTTAATAGCTGAGTAGTACTCCATTGTGTAAATGAGCGACTGAACACTGGGTCCCCAATGGAGGAGTTAGAGAAAGGACTGAAGGAGCTGAAGGGGTTTGTAATCCCATGGGAAGAACAACATCAACCAACCAGAACCCCCAGAGCTCTGAGGGACTAAATCACCAACCAGGGAGTACACATGGAGGGACCCATAGCTCCAGCCACATATGTAGCAGAGGATGGCCTTGTTGGCATCAATGGGAGAAGAGGCCCTTGGTCCTGTGAAGGCTTGATGCCCCAGTATAGGGGAATGAGAGGGCAGGGAGGCGGGAGTAGGTGGGGGAACACCCTCATAAAAATAGATGAAGGGGGAATAGGACAGGAGGTTTCTGGGAGGGGGGACTTTGGGAAAGCAGATAACATTTGAAATGTAAATAAAGAAAATATCCAATAAAAAAAGATTGTAGGTGTCTTTTAAGTCATGGTAAAAATGATATAAGCCTCCTTGAAGATGATTTTCTACTAATTTCCTGCATGAATGTGAAGCCTTTTTGGCTTTGTTTTGCATCAAATTTCACATCAGGTCCAGCAGGCTTTCCATTTCATTGCTGAATGTTGTTCAGCTGTCTTCAGCTGATCAGGAAGAATATATTAGCATAATATATGTTTTAATTAATAACATATGCTTGCGCAGTGGCAGCATGTATAAATGTCTGTCCTGCTGTGTTGTGGGAGAAATCTCCACTTTTAAACCATGCTCAGAAGAAATTTTTAGTGCTGGTTAGCTTCTTTGCTTGAATATTCATTGAATTCTAGAAAGTAACTTCTATGTCTTTCCATGCCTTATTAATAACAATTTACTTGATTTAAATACCAATAAACTAAATGTGTTTGTGTGTATGTATTTTATATGCTAGGCAGGTCCATTCCTTCACTCGGAATAAATTCCATTTCATTTATAGGCAGGACTTCACTTGCTCAATTGCATACTAACATATGCCAAAGCATAGTAAGCATTGGCTATTTGGTGCTTTGTGTGTTAAAGTGCAGATTGTTTTATATCTAAAAGCATCTATGTGCTTTCTCACTCACCACTCAGTTATGTGAGAAGCTGGAGAAAAATTAAGATTCCAGTTACATGCAAATTTTGGTAGCTTGAATTTGGCAAAATAGCTTTGGCTGAAAAAAAGTGGTTTTATTCTCATTGAAAACTAAATGAGGTGAGCTTAATTTTATTTTTAAAGAAAGAGCCACATGTGGTTTACAAGGAAAGAGTCATTGGGCTTATGGCTATTGAGATTAGGACAGTGAATTCCACACCAGAGATGTCTCCCCTGTAGACTGTGGAAAACTCTGTATTGCATTATAATACGACAGATGACCAACCATATGGCAAATGGGGAGAGAAGCTGGGGAAGGGTGACAGTCTTCAATAGCAGTAGGGACAGGAATGGGAAAGCAAAAGTTTAACTCAGATTACAAGGCTGATTTATTTCATTGAATATTGAGTTTGTACAATTTTCTAACAGTACTTCTTTTTTTTTTTTTAAATTACTTTTAATCTTTTTTTTTTTTTACAGTCCAGTTGTTATCTCCTTCCATGTCTGCCCTCTGACAGTTCCTCATCCCATTCCTTATCCCCAATCTCCAGGAGGGTGTCCTCACTCTCTCTCCCATGCCCCCTATCAGGCCTCCTCACTCCCTAGGACAAGTCTCTCTAGGGTTAGGTATGTTTTATAATACTGAGGTCAGACCAGGCAGTCCTCTGCTGTATATGTGTTGGGGGCCTCGGACTAGCTCCTGTATGATGCCTGATTGGTGGCTCAGTGTCTGAGAGATATCGGGGGTCCAGGTTAGTTGAGACTGCTCGTCTTCCTATGTGGTCTCTTTCCTCCTCAACTTCTTCCAGCCTTTCCCTAATTCAACCACATGGGTCTCCGACTTCAGCCCATTAGTTGGGTGTAGGTATCTGCTTCTGTCTTGGTCACCTGTTTGTTGGGCCTCTTGAGGGCAGTCATGCTAGGCTCTTGTCAGACTCTCTTCTGAGACTTCTTGGGATATATGATTTATAACTTAATAGTCATATTTCTATACATTTTTTTTCTTAGAGAAAAAAGTCCTCTAAGCAATAGCATAATAGAAATGCAGCCAGAGTTCCTTATAGTTTATATGTCCATAAATAGTCTAGTTCTTTGAGACATTGAAAATATTTGGAACCATTTAAATGAAGTGGGTTAATTCAGCAAGTATATCATTTCTTATAAGATATGTAGTTTTACATTATCTTAGTGGTGTGCACTAATTCCTTTATAACACACAAGAATGTGGCTGACATTCACTTTTATGTCAGCTGCTTAAAGACAAGGCAACTTAATCAGTATCTCACTTAATACATAGTACGGTTATTCACCCATATGGCATAAAAGAATTATTATGCTTTAGCATGGGGAAGACACTGGAGGAGAGATCAAATATTTCCTCTCACTTTTCCATTTCTTTTTTTTTTTTTTTTCAAAAACCAAAAGAAGACCAAGAAACTCACAGCACGTATACAGTATATTTCCCCTACTCAGAGAAAAGACATATAATAAGAATACTTTTTATATGAAAATTGTTTATGTAGGCTTAAGGTTTTCAAAACCTACTTTAATAAGGATTCTTAAAGGCTTCAACCTCCCTTCAAGTCCACCACCCACCAGAGGTAGTGGAAAAGAAAGTTAATGGGGAACAACAGGGGTTGGGGACCTCTTTAGAAAAAGCACCTTTGGAGCGATTCCAGAGCAGTTTACAGCAGTCACCACCCAAGAATCGGCAACGATACAGAAGAAACCGCCAGACTCCACCCATTGGTCCAAGTCTGAGGAAGCAGCAAGAAGCCGTTAGAATAATCACAAGAAGTTCTGTGGTGAGTTACTCTCTACAAAGTCATGATAAGCAAAGACCAGCAACACCATGCAAGGCTGCAAGGCGAAGCAATGCCAGAGCGTCGTCAGCAAAAACTAGTGAGGCAGAGCAAGCCAAACCAATGTTGGAGCCTCCTTCCAATATCTGCGTGGTTATATTTGTATTCTTTCTAAACATCTCGTGCCCTCCTATGTGTCTGCTTCAGCAAACCATTCTCTCACCCGTGTCTACACCAACAAAACATCCTCTCACCTATCTGCCCCAGCAAAACATCATATGACATAACTGAGTTTCCAAAGAAACCAGAAATTTCCACTTCACGGTTATGTGATTTTTCTTACTGACAAATTTCTAAGTAATAATCATCTGTCAATTATTACCTTTGATGCATCTGGATAGTCTACATGTGATATCTAGAGCACCCCATGCCATAAAACAACTGGCTTTTGTTTTCCAGTGTGGTCCTCAAATGAGGGGTCTCACTGAAATCAAGATTGTGATCCACAACTCAGCTAGACGCTGCCAGCCACATACTGTTAAAATGTCTTCACCAAAAAATCTACATAAGCTTCGTCTCCATTTATCCTTGTGTGATACTTTTGTGTGCTTACTGTATGATGTACAACCATGGCGGTGATTATGAGGATAGACACATGATGGAGATAAACAAGAGAGAGCAGACAATAGAAAAGTATGTGGATATATGCAAATAATCAATACGTCCTTCACAAATGAGAACCTTTTCCAAAAAATTATTTACAAAGGATGAACAGATCACAAATAAGTATTTAGATTATTTTTGCAATGTGAATGTGTCTGTTTAAGTACTACCAAGACTATGAAATAATACATTTCTACAATTCTGTGCTTCTTCAGCTTCTCTTCCTGGGGATACCATGCCTCCTAAAGGAAAACCATTAGGTGAGCTGCAGTCAGTACTAATTTTTACCTCATATGAAGGTAAGTTAAGCCTGACCTTTTAGTGATGGATTTCTTCCATACTGTCCTATAGTTTTATCTCATACTACTACAAATATCAGACACGTGTTCATTTCTATGAGCTGGACATCATTTCATGGTGTCTATATATCATGACTTACTTTATCAAGTCTCTACTTCATAGATTCTTGGGCATTATTTTGTGTCAATGAATAATGTTGCCATTACCATTCCTGTACATATCCTATAAGCCCATCAAAACACTTTGAATTTGGATTCTATATCCTCAAAGACAAATCTGCTTCCATTTTTTTTCCCTATTTACTAAAAGCAGTCAATCTCTGTCACTTTTTCTTACTCTTCTATTCTCAAACCTTGGCAACTGATAAAGTTCAGGGTCTCTTTCCTTTAAAATTAGTGATAAATTAAAACCATATAAGCCTCCAGAATAACTCCAAGTTACTATCAATTCCTTTCTACTCAATACAGATACGGATCTGAATAAACCATGTCTTCCATACTCTAGAAGTCTATACTTTGTAAGTAATAAAAGTCTTTAGATATCCTCTTAGTGTGGGTATGTATGTATATTGTATGTATTAACACATGTGTGTATGTGAGATAACCATACATGACATATAGAGAAAAGAGTTTTTGCGTGTAGTTGTCCATTTTTTTGCGTCTGTGCAGTGCCCATATTTTCATACTAAGTAATTTGTGATTTCTTAGAATTTGATGGTACCAGAAGCATTCGAAGGAGGCCATAGAGATCTATACTTTAGCTAGATCTTCCTTAAAAGAACTTATCCAAGTGTTTATTTAAGTCAATATTTACACTAATTGATTGATCTGCCTTTTAAAAACTTGACTTGAAATTATTTACTGTAGATAGATGTCCTTTGTGTGCATTTATTTCTATGTGGAAATAGCCACTAGCATTATTTGCTAGGTTGTTGTTTACAAGTTGCCATCACATTCTTCAGAGATCATGGCTCTTTCATATCAGAGTTAATGATGCATATGATAGCAATGGTTACCTGTTGATAAACAGAAGCTCCAACAAGATACAGAAGCACACCCTAGTCAGTTTACACTACATTCTGTATTTATTCCCAGGAATGCCCAACACTGCAAGATCTGTTACCAAACATCTGCCTCTGCAGACTAAGTAGGTGTTACAAATTCAGACAATATTCTCTCCATCCAAGCAGGGTATCCTTTCTTCCTAAAGTCCCAGGTGGCAGTAATGATAGAACATATGGAATAATGAAAATATTTACTCTTCTGTTCTTTTCCTTAGACAGTTCTTTATCAACCCCTCTCTCCCCTCAAGTCTTAGGCATCTTGTGCAAGAGGAGGCAGAAAGATTGTAAGAGCCAGAGGTTGTGGATAACTCCGAGGAAACAGTGTTTTCCAGACATAAAAGGACTATTGCACATATGAATTTACAGAGACCATGGCAGTACACATTAGTCCTACACAGGTTTACTGTTATGAAGTCCTAGAACAGAAACGGCAAGTGGATACAGGAGCCCACCCCTAACCAAGCAGCTCTTTGCAATTTATATCTCCTAGCTAAAGGAAAATCAGTTTGCTCCAATGAAGTAACACTGGGTGTATTTGCCAAACTTCAGGGTTGACTCCATGCCAGGGGAGAGTTGGCCAACACAAAAGGACAACTGTGTGTGGGTTTGTGCTTGGGTTCTTGTTGTTGTTTTCTTTCTTTTCTTTTTTTTTTTTTTTTTTATTTGTGTGTGCTTTTTGGTTCTTTAATTTTTGGCTTTATTTTTTTTTTTTGCTTCATTTGTCTTCTGCCTTTTTGTTTGGATTTTTTTTTCTGTATTGTGTTTGTTTGCTTTCTGAAAAATGATAAAGAGAACATAAGACAAAGTTTTTAGAAAGATAGGGAAAATCTGGGAGGAGTTGAGGAAGGGAAAATATATGATCAAAAAATTATACAAAAATAATAATAAAGGTTTATCAACTGCACCAGGCATGTCAAAAAACAGATGGCACTTGATCTGAATGTTATTTGGGTACCTTCTACTATGAAGTCAAGTATAACCTTAAATACTCACAACAAAGGTCTTCCCAACTTTGCTTTGCCCTCCAGTGCAAAGCATTATGGTTCTAATTTCCTATCGCCAATGTTTCTCATTGCATCTCAAAAGCTTCAGTGTGTGCACGTTTGTGTTTTTAGCTTTGGTCCTAGGCTACCCTTCCAATGTTCAACTTCTCAGCAACTTTAAAGTTTAGAAAATAAAAAAGCATTCTGTGTTGTGAGGGCCTCCTCACTGGTGCCATAATAAAATTTCCCCAATAATGTATACTCTGTTTGAAATGCTGAAATTAACATTTATTGTGTGGGTTGGAAACAGTAGAAGTTTACCAGCATGTATGCTCTTTTAAGTGTCAACACAATACACTAAGCTCAAAAATGTCCCATTTTGAGAAGGCTGTCAGGCAGAGGTTATTATGTCCATGTAACAGATCAGAAAACTGGAGTTCTTCACTGTAGGATGGTGGGCCTGGAGAAGGAGAGCAATTTTCTTCAATGGTTTACTCTCCATCGTTGAGTGGGCACCCGACTTCTTTTATTTAGGCAGGCTATAATTAAGATCAGTGAGAGAAAGAGAGGAAGGAAGGGATGGAGGGGGGCGGAGGGAAGATAAGAGAGAGTTAAAAATAGAAGGGTCTTCTTAGGAAGAAGCATTTCATCAGTAGAGAAAAGAGGATGAAAGAGAGTGTATGAAGATGAAAATGATCAACATTCCATCACACATTTTATCAAAATTCTGCTAGTTGGAAGGTTAAGATCCATGTAATGTCAAGGTCCACATCTTCATCCTTGCCTGTTGACTTGAAGACACCTGCTTCTAGATGGAACATCACAACCATTTCTCCTGTGGGTGAATAATGCTAGCGTCCCCTCTTCATCTTGCAAGCACACCACGAAGATTTGATTAGAGCCCCACCCTACAACTTTGCTGATCCCTTGTCACACTGAAAACTGGAGCTTCAACACATTTATTTGAGAAACACACCATTCATTTTGCAGTGTGGTTTGAATTTACTGTTGAAGCAATAGTATCATATCTTAAAATGGCATGTACACATTTGCCGTTTCATTTATCTAACTCAGTGATTGGCTTGGCAAAAGGAAACTTGGTTGTGAAACTCCCTGTTAGCATGCTAACAATGTAGTCACTGTATTTCAGAATTAAAGGTTGAGAACCTGCCATCTTATCTTCCTTCCTTAGGATTCCCAAAGGGTAAAAAAATCCAACCCCATGAAATGGCTCTTGACACTTCCTAAAATATTCTAATCCCTTTTCTAGCAAACAACTAGAGTCTTGTATTTAAGCAAGTAGCGAAAAATAAACCTGTGACCATCTGAACTGATAGAGTGAAGAGAGCTGACCTGGGAGGATTGCCATGTAGATTGTAGACATTGGTGAGTGTGTGTATGTATGTATATGTGTAAAAATATAAAAGTAAATATCTATTAACATACAAATAAAAATTAAATATAATCTATATTATATAACAAATAATAATGTATACTATTTAATATATTAATATATTAACATAATATATAATGTAACATATATAACATATATAATATATGATATAGAACAATATGTAATATGTAATGTATAATACGTAACACATAACATATAATATGTAATATATAGTATATAATATGTAATATAATATATAATATGTATATATTATATGATATATAATATATAGCATATAGTACATAGTTTATAGTACATAGTATATACTATAATATATGATACACAATACATGATGTATGATGCATGATATATGATGCATATGATACATGACATATAACACAAAACATATAGCATATAATATATGCTAATATATTTATATATATAATATATACATAATAAAAACTTTTATTTATCTCCACATCATGAAATTTATCCCTACTGGTTTGCTTTCCTGGTGCTAGAAGATACTATACATGACACCAAAAGAGAGAAGTCATTAACTGTCTTACCCAGCTGTAAGCCCTATAAGTTAGTGACATCTGACAAGATGTATCCAGTGCTGTGATCATGGTATAGATGTTAGAATCTATGCCTGACACTGTTAACTGGACCCAAGTCCCATGGCTGGCTAGGTCACAAGCCTAGATGATTATCTCTTTTGTTAAATGGACATAGTAATAAACTGCCAACCGAGTTATCATCCTTATATCCATTGATTATCATACATATAACCTTCATAACAGAAGTTCCCCTAATAGTAGATGGAAATTAACAGAACCAGTCAACATGCAGGAGATAGGGGTTGTGGCATGTTAAGCTCTTAATAGGACACCTCTACCACAGCCTCTCCCTTTAAGACTCGGGGAATCATCATGGAAGAGGAAACATAAAGACTGTCAAAGTCTTTAGGGAAACAGGGTATACTTCAGAAGAGCACAATCCATGTATGAACTTAGGGCTGTTGAGACTACATTACAGGACATGCACAAGATTAACCACCGAAGGGCTTCATGAATCCCAGCTTCTATCTGAGGAGCTATTGGCAATTAATGGCAACTGGAGGAGGAAGAAATGGTTTTCTTCAGGGATGCAGGCCCACAAATACTAGTAATGCTTTTGTTAATGATTTGGCAACCATGTACATATAGGTAACATTCAATGGACTCAGTTGTCATTTAAAAAATAAAAGTGCATGAGCTAGAATGTGCAGAGCAGTGGTCTGGATAAGGGAGGAATCAGAGAGGGGGGATGAAGGATAGATGTCTGGATATTAAAGAATTTAAAAGATAATGTTCTCTTGCAAAAATTTAAACTTGTAATATTGAATGTGTGTTAAGAACACATGTACAATTTTGAGAAAACTAGTTCTCCATCGTTTGGGCAAGTCAAGATTTCCCATGAATCTTGAAATGTTGATCATGCAGGGTTAAATAAATAGTTCGTGCTTGTTTACAAGAGTTTCCCAAGATAAGTACCCTAGAAAGCCATTTGTAGAGACTGCTTTTGTCGTTAAGTAACATATTGTAAGATTGTCCAAGCATATGCGGGCTCTTTAAACTAATATTCAACTCTATAATTGTTATGATTCTGCACTTACTGTTTGCTCACATTTCCTTTTACAACAATGAACTTGAAATTTTAAGGGGGAAAAAAAAGAAAGCATAAAGAGATCAAGAAAAATAACAAGTACATGCTAATTATTTTGAAAGCCTTTTCAGGGATTATGCATTTCTAAACTAATGGACTCAAGTATACAAAACTGTTCCTTTGGGAAAATTCACATACAGGAGAATGCCTTGATTTTGTTTTAAAGTCAATTAATCTCAAGTTGAGGAAATTCTAAACCCATTTTAGCTAATTAAGATAATTTAAATTTGCCATTGCCGGTATTACTTTGATTTCAGCATAACATTTCTAAGCCAGGATTTGAAAATAAACATTGCACATGTAAATCTATATTTTACTTTCTAAAACAAATGTAATACTCACAAATATCACTAGGACTTTCATATTTTCCATGTCATTTGTTAGTAACTGCTTCTACTGAGATTTTTATCTCTAGCCATGCTTATTCCAGGATGGAGAACAACAAAATATTTGGAAGGAGAATAAAAGAATTCTTTGAATTGCTGCCAAAGTTCACAGCTTGAGGACAGGTCTAAGGCTACATGTGATACACCCCTTTGCAAAATTATTTGATATCAAATTCAGTAAGTACTTCTCAAAATATGACACCTGACACAGGGCATCACTTGAGCTGGTTAAAGAGACAAGCTATCAGTGTAGCCCAGTTATGGCTTCTGAAGCTCTGGAGTGGTTCTTAGCACTGAATGGTTTTTAAAATTCTTCCCTTCCATTCTTCCCAATAATTTGGGAGCATGATAAGGTTTAACAAATACCTTTACAGTAAATTTTGTTATAATAAAGTCTATTTCAAGCTCTCTTGATGTTAATAATTTTAAATATGGGGCCAGTGAGATGGATCAGGGATGAAGGCACATGTTGCTAAGCCTGATGATCAGAGATCGAAGTGAGAGACCAATTCTTGAAAATTTTCCTATTACTTCCACCCCTACACTATCACACACACACGGACATGCACACACACACAGAGTGAGAGAGAATCAAAAGATCAAAAGATCATTTAATAGTTGGTAAAGACATAATTCTATGTATGCTGATTGCTCACTCCTCTCATTGTACACATAAACATCTTGACAGATGGAATGTCTTTGTATCTTTGGGCAGTTGAGCAGTTGGGCTTATCCTTTCAAACAAACAGATAATTAAAAGCACTTTAAGACTTTTAATAATGAAGACTTTAAGTTTTGTTATTTAACATCATCTAAGGTTCTTCTTTTTTTTTTTTACCCATCTTTATCTCCTATGAGAGAAACAGAAAATTAATTTTTGAAAGTACTATGTAAGTTTACACAAATAACTATCAGACAAAATTATTAATATAATCTATTAATATATTATGATTCAGAATAAAATGAGGAGACTTTTAAGGTTAAAGTTGATTAAACTTAAATTAACTATAATCACTTCTCAGTATTATTGACCACTACAAGTTACTCATTATATCTAGTTGCATTTCTTTACTCAATAACCCAACTCTTCAATCTGCCTGACTTTTTTAGACACCTCTATGTATATTCTATTATCCAATCCATGACACAAATTTATGTTCCACGTGACTGAAACCATGCAGTATTAAGTGACTTTTATTCTCTAACACATTAGATATTTCACTATTGGTTTATGTCATTAATCCTTGTGTAATTGGGTTTGTGTAGATTTTGAGATCTGCATGTAATTACATCAAAGTTTTTCCATCGTTCTTTAAATCATGAAATCTACCCCTTACCTTACCTATCTCCCTCAAGAACCACTCCTTTTGATCTGCTGTCAACTATCAGGTCTGTCATTGTCTCTTGATTCTCTTCAATGGCTTGTATGCATACACAAGTATATATGTAATATATAATTAAATATAAGAAAAATCCAGTGTTTATAGAATTTTCTGCCTAGTGTGTTACTTCCTTAAATATCAAACCTTATTCTGCTGCTAGGATGAGTCTGTCCTACTTGTTTTCAAGAGTGTTTCGGTTATACTTCATTCTGCATGGTCTCCTATGACAGTTTAGAAAAGTCTACTTCCTTCCATGAACAGAGCCAAATTATATTAGAATATTACCTGGAAACCCTTTAAATTGATACATTTTTTAAGTTAAAATGGCTAATTAATTCACTTGTTTTTACTTTGCTTAATATCTCTGCTGGCACTTTTAAATCACAAATTGTCAAACTAAGTTCAGAAACACCATCATTGTGAAGCATAAACTCTTTGATGTTGAACAAAATTTAATAAATATGTCAGGCTCATACTATATTTTAAGTTTGTATAAAGACATACACACACACATACACACAGACACACACACGAGACATCAAGGAAGGACCTACTTACTGTGACACTATTATTTCACTGATTTTTAATTTTTTGCATTTGATGCACTAAACTTTTGGCACAGGATCTCATGTATCCCAGGATCCCCTCAAATGAGCTATGTTGCGGAGGATGGCCTTGATCAGAAGGAGATCCCCATATCTCCACCACACGCAAGCTTTCAACTATTTTCAAACTATTTGGTTGACATTTTATCTGGATTATATTTAATGTCCTCTGGGAAACAGTCCAATACAGCTTCTATTTTGTACACTCTAAACCAGAAGTCATCAAGAAAAATATTCTAGCATGTGGTAAGAATGTTAAAAACCATCAACACATGCACATAGCCACACAAATGTACACTCCAAAAGGAATTTAGCAAAAAATTATGCAAATTAAAGTGAATGAACTGAAATCTAATAATTTGGAAGTGACAGGCTAACCCTGGGCTTGAAAATCATCCCAGAAGGAAATAAGAGATCTGATTAGAGGCAGTTTTAATTTCCAAAGCTATTTACTCCTTGTTTGAGTAAATAGAACCCCAGAAATTCAATTTCAAAAAGTTATCTAGTTCCATGTCTCACAGTTCTGGACAATTTCAAATCAAAATTCTAGACCTGGTGATGAAGCAAGTCCTAACTATGATTTACTTACTTCAAATGTGAGGTTTATAATTTTTTTGAAATTGTAAAAAGAAATGAAGTTATGTATTTTCTAACTCTGATGTGCTTAGCTGCTCTGACTAATCACGCTTTTCCATGCTGTGTGTCACAGTAGCTTCCTCTTGCTTATTTGGTGTTTCATCCTGTCATGTCCAGAGTTCTACTGCTGTGAAGAGACACCATGACCACAGCAACTCTTATTTAAAAAAAAAAGAGTATTTAATTGGGCTTGCCTAGAGTTTCAGAGGTTAAATATTTGAAAGAATAGTTTTCCCCAACACAAGATTGTTGAAAATAAGGATTTTGGAAATAAAATGAAATTTAAAAGTGTGTATCACACAACGCATTATCATGGCATCTGACAAAACAGGAAGAACCCAAGGAACTCAGTTATTACTCTAGCTATTATGACATTATATAGATATAGATGATATAGATATAGATATAGATATAGATATAGATATAGATATAGATATAGATATAGATATAGATAGATAAGAAGAGATAGAGATAGAGATAGAGATAGAGATAGAGATAGAGATAGAGATAGAGATAGATATATAGATATAGATATGATTGATATATATTGATATAATATAGACATAAACACTTATGAAATTATTTTTGATGTCAACTGAAATCTTTACTAGATCAAGAAAAAACATAGACCCTCTTCTTCTATTTAATTAGGGCTTCTTACTTAATAATGACCTATAACCTCAAAGATACACATTTTATTTGTTTTATTTGTTGTATTTACTGCACCTTTCTGTTCATCTTTTACAATTAAATAAAAGTAATGCCCAGGATGTCAGAGAATGATGGGTTAATGGGATTCCCCTTTCTAGTATTCTGTTCTCCTATTTATCAGTTTCACGTTTCCTGATCACCATTTTAAGATCAAGAATAGACTGAATACAAGCTAAAATGGCATATATGCTTTAAAAGATTCAAAGGATTCAACCACTCTAAAGTATCTCCCCCCAGGAAGTAGCTTCAGTTCCAAGTGAAAAGATGAAAATAGCTAAAATGGATAAATGAACACTTGAGGGAGAAACATTAAAGCCCTCTTAAATTAATAGATTTGAAATCTGTACCATTCGAAGTATAAAATGTAACTATATAAAATGGATATGGTATAATCCCATCTTCTAGTAAGCAATATAATAACATGAAAGGTTTGAAATGAAGAAAGATGTGCAAACAAGGAGTGGAATGGAAATGAACCCTTCATGAAAATCCAAAGCAGTTGTGTATTATTAGGTCAAACCTGAGCCCTGGTGACTATATTATTAGCTTCATTTTTCTTAAAATAACGAATGACCCCCCAAACCCCTGTAACAGAAACTCAGAGCCTAGACTCTGGTGGCCTCATAAATTAGTTCCATAGTGTTTAAGGAAACAACACCAATACTTTTCAAGTTCTTATTTAAAAAACAAAATGGAGACAAAAATCTTTCTTGAGCTACCAGACGATTCAGCAGGCAAAGATAGCTGCTGTGTGTGCCTGGTGACCGGGGTGTGATGCCTGGAACCCATCTAATGTGGGGAAGAATGAATCAAGTCCAAACAGTTGTTCACATTTCTCTATATGCTCACTATTGGCATATGTGCAGGCAATACACATGTTATACGCACATTTATACACACACAGAGAAAAAAAACAGAGATAGGTGAAAGGGAAGAGAAAAAGAAAAATCAAACTCTAAATCCATTTAACAAATACAACATGATTCAAACCCAGATGACTATATTATGAAAGGAGAAAGCACAGGGTATTGTCTCTTATGAACACACATGTCTAAATCCTCAACACAAACCAGCATACTGGGTTAAACTACACACATAAGGGAACACGCATCACCACCCACTGGGTTTACCTCTGTAATGAACATTGTATTGCTTTACTACATTGGCAGAATAAACTAAAACTTCATGACCATCTCAGTGTGAGCACCAGATCACTAGACAAGACCCAACATCCTTTCCTTTATTAAAAAGAGAAACTACAGAAATTGATTACAGAAGGAATGTACTTCAACATACTAATAGCAGCAGATACAAACCTAAAATAACATCGTTTCAATGGGAAACCTGAAAGCTTTCCGCAAGGTCAAAAAGTCAACTCCTGTCAATTCCATGAACGTGATGCTGGGAGATCGGGTCAGACTAAGCAAAACAAAATAATAAAAAAAACCAAGTAGGTAAAGAAAATGCTAACTTTTTTTCCGAAAATATCTTTTTTTCATTAATTATTTTATTTATTCACTTTACATCCCAATTGCAGCCTCCCTGCCTCTTCTCCTCTCAGTCCCACTCTCCTATCTCATTTTCTCTTCCCTTTCTCCTTGGAGGAGGGAGCCCCTCCCAGGTACCAACCCACCCTGGTACATCTTATATAGAGAATATTCTAAAATTTTTACACCCTTTCCCCAAAAGTTAGAATTTTTGAACACATTTGACAAAAACTAGGATACAGAAGAAACATGCTCAAATCATTTTTCAGAATATTAATAAGAAATTAAGAAAAAAAACCTTATTCCCAGTAAGTATCAAAATAAATGATTTGCTCATTAAAAAGTTAACTAAGTAGAAAGAAGAAGAATATGATACATCAGTGCAATAATCTTAAGAGAATACAAATGTATTCAAAATGATCTCATTGACAGCTTTGAAAATTGATAGTTCTAAAAAATGCTTATTATACAAATTGATGTATGAATGCTGCAAAATTCTTATCATAATCCCTATAACACCACACACACACACACACACACACACACACACACACACACACACACATCCCTCAGCTATCATGAGTAGAGTATGTAAGCCTTTCAAAAATTGAAATAGAATCCTACATAATGTAGCAATCTCTGGGATGTAAAACTAGGTAAGGTAGAGCAGGTTGAGACCCGGAGATGCGGTGGGCACACATCTGAGGCTTAAGTGACTCCCAGCTCCCTGCCAGACTCCCTGACTTGAAACACAGGCCATGCTTCTCACATAAAAGAGACGTGATCTGTGGTCACATAGGCCCAAAGCAGAGTTTTATGCTGGAGGCATGGAGGGATTAGCCATTAAACTTCCCTTCCTAGACATTCTTCTTATCTGGCCAGAGGTGGCGCACCACAGTGGTCACTTTGCTCTGGAGTCAGAGGCAGCTCTCTGTCAGTCAGTCTCTCCCGAGTTCAAATCCCCGCCCGTGCCTGTCAATCACTGACAGGAAAAAAAAATTCCTCCTTGCAGAAGGTATTTAATCTCAGGCCCACCCTGAGAAGTGGGATATGGTTTTACTCGTCCACTTTCCACCACAGCAATAAACTGTTTTGAACCACGGACTAAACTGTTTTGAACCACGGACTATCTCTTTTCATCAACAAAATTTGCCATGAGGAACCATGAAGAAGGCCTTTGCATACAGAGCCACAGCCAAATCTCCTGTAGTAGAAAGCTGCTCTTGCGCCCAACCATCACCAAGCGTGTGGTACATGTGGTCAAACTCCCCAGGTTCCACCATCCCAAGCAGCAGTACCCTGATGCGGGCCTATAAGCTTACAACATTCCAACGTCTAAGTAAATATAAACAAAGGCATTGACGACAATATCTCAATAGCAGCTTGGTATGTGAATGAGCATCACAGCGTTGTTCATGGAGGTAGGTAGAAAAAAAAAAAAAGGCAAGTGATTAACAGTCTATGAAACCCTTGCCGTTTATGAAACCACAGATAAACCTGCAGATCGTCATAGTAAGTGAAACTACCCAGGTGCGGAAGAGTAGAAGACTGTGTAGTCATTTATTTGTGGCATTTAAACTAGTCAAACTGAGAGAAGCAAAGAGCAAAATCATGACTGGCAGGGATCTATTTAGGGGAAGATGGTAAACGTTGGTCAGATGGTACAAGCTTTTGGTTATGAGGCAGATAACACAGTGTAAGGTACAGAAAGTATAACATAATGACAGTGAAGATATAAGTCATTTAATGTGCTTGAAATTCACTGGGAACAGGTTGAATTTATTATTCAATGAAATTTGTTATCCTTAGGTATAATGATAAAATATGTATTTTTTTCAGTCTCCATCTTCCCTAGTTCCCTTTCAACTTCATGTCCTCTTATTCATTCTTACTGCTGTGTCTATACATAAATAAACATACATATGCAACCTGCTGAGTCCATTTAGGTTTCCTAGGTGTACATAATTTAGAGATGATCACCTAGCAAACATGAACATATAATGTGACACTGGTTTATTTGACTACAGAAATGAGTATTGTACCATATGTGCTTTGCATATTTCAGCATACTCAAATTCTTATTTACCTGTTAATTGTTTAAAAACAAAACCTTTAAACCCAATGCCTGTGGCTGAATAACTCCAATTATCCTTCTCTAACATGCTAAAATTTAGAAAATGGAAGCTTAAATTTAAACTTGGGATATATTGAAGAATATCAGAGAAGAATCATAAGTGAATACTTTTTTCAAGAATTTTAAAAAATTTAATTCTTGTATTTTTGAAATTATAATTATATAATCATGCCTTTTGCCTCTCCTCTTCTAAACCATCCTATAAAAATAAACTTTTTCATTTTGAGATTATAATTACATTTCTCCCTTCCCTTTCCTTCCTCCATTCCATTCCATATATTCCTGCTCTCTTTCTCTCTTTCTCCCTCCTTCCTTCTCTTTCTCTCCCTCCCTCCCTCCCTCTCTCTCTCTTTTTCTTTCTCTCTCTTCTAATCTCTTGGTATGTGTCTGTCTGTCTCTCTGTCCCTCTGCATCTCTGTCTGTGTATTTCTGTTTTTCTGTGTCTCTGCAATTCTATGTCTCTGTCTCTCTCAGTGTGTTTCTCTTCCTCTGTGTCTCTGTTTCTCTTAGTGTGTGCCTATCTTTCTATCTCTTTTATGTCTCTGCATTTCTGTGTCCATCTGTCTGTCTCAATCACTGTGTGTGTATCTTTGTGTCTTTGTGTCTCTGTCTCTCTCGGTCTCTGTCTCTCTCTCACAAACACACACAGAAAGAGAGAGAGAGAGAGAGAGGAGAGAGAGAGAGAGAGAGAGACCTAAATTTAACCTGTTCAGAATGTATAATGTTTCTCATATAATCTATGTTTTCAGAGCAGACCATTTGGTATTATATAATCAACTGGTGTGTGTTCCCTGGAGTAGACTATTTCCTCCCCTTTCAACACACTTAATTTCCTGTTGTTGTTTGTGTCGGGTTGAGCCCTTATAGGCTTTCCCTGTCCACTCATGGTGTCATCCTTCATCAGTTCAAGTGAAGCTCCATGACTGCACCCATGAAGACCCAGTTGCAAATACCCAACATTTCACTAGCCATCAGCAAGACTTGCCCAATGTACCCACTAAGGTCAGTGGTTAGCTAAGCCCACCCACTATAATGAGTCTGGGTACTTCCTCCCATAAACATCACATTGTCTACTAAAATCTTCCCCTGTGAATTTGGTGACTCCTTCAGTCCTTACTAAGAACTATCTACTAGCAAGAATTCACAAGCCATCCTTATGCAAATGTAAGTTGATAAATACACAGCTCTTTCCTGCCTTGTATGAAAATTACCAGAAACAACTGCAATGATATTCCAGAAGAATGGTCCTTCTTCCTCTTTGACTAGCAATAAGAATCTAGGAATTCTATACTCTTGGAAACAAAATCATTTAGGGATCAATATTAGACACACATTACAAGTGAGCAAAAACGACTTTCAGAATATCCTAGCTATTCCACACACAATTAATACTATAGTGTACTAATATTTAAACACCATTACCCTTTTATAGAACTAATATAATCATCTTCAAAACAGAGAACTGAACCAATGCAAACTATCTCCTGTATTTTGTTAATAGTTTGGTGTTGATAAAATATAATAATATAGAATTGCCATGAGCAGTTTTGCTGTAGTGAAAGTTTTCTAATTGGAATACCAGTAGAATTCACGATCAAACAAAATATTTGTCCCTACAGCATAGCATAACCCTTCCAGACTTGTATATTACAATGTTGAAACTTAGCTATTTGATATTAAATAGTAGACATCATGGAAATAAATTTTTTTTCTTTACAAAGCTTCTTAATAAATTGTGTATAAGTGACTGACACATACATGAAGGTCATACAGGGTACAGCAGGGAGTTTATCAGCTGATTCTGCTGATATGGGCATGTGGGAGACACAAAAGCTTGGAGGAAGATAGTAGAAAAAAAACAATTCATGAATTCTAAAAGAAGCTTAACAATGTAGGATGGGAATATATGATCTATAAAATAATGGTGCTAAGAATGCCAAGGGAAGAAAGGCAGACAGACAACAACGGATGGTGACTCATACAGACTAAACAAAAATGTCATTCAATGATGACAAAGAGGAAGTTCTCATTTATTTGAGCTTCTATAGGGACAGTTTGATTTGACCTTTGGAACAGATAGGATAAAACTATTGAATCAGAGTTCCTTCCTCTGTAGGTGTTTTTGACTGCACTGATGAGCCAAGAAGAGTGAGCACACATCGGAGGCTACTCAAAGGATTGGCAAAAGCCAAGTGCTGCTCAAAAGCGTTAATGCAACTTTATGCATAATGATAAATCACAAAGGCAAGGCTAGTACCTCCCACAGACAACTCATAATACAGTCATGTACTTTTCAAAATATTCATTGCAAGAAAATATATTTAGAACTGATGTATGGAAAAAAACCTAGCCAAGGTGTTCTGCATTTTTCCGACTGTGAATGATGAACATAGATGTGATTCAAGAGGACCTTCTGATGGGGAGGATGAAGGTTTAAAGGGTCAAAAAATCTCTTATGCTATTTATTTTTCTTCATAATGGCCTTCATTTTTAATGTTTATACGTATGTACAAGCATGTATACATAAAACTGTTCTCCTTTCTCTTTCTCTTCCTCTCCTTTTCTTCTTTTCCCCATCTTTAAAACACGCAGAGCTACAACTGTGATTACTGCAGCTTTATTCATAATAGCCAGAAACTGAAAAAAAACCTAGATGTTCCTAAACTGAAGAATGGATAAAGAAAACATGGGATATCTATATAGTGGAGTATTACTAGGCTCGTTTTTTTTTTTAAGTGACATCGTGAAATTTGCAGGCAAATGGGTGGAACTCGAAAAAATTATCCTGAGTTAACCCAGACCCACACACAAAGATAAATATGGTGCATATTCACTTATATGTGTGTATTCCCTATTAAGCGAATGATAATCAGGCTATGGACTATAGTCACAGCAGTAAGGCAAAGATGAAGACTCTAAGGGAAAACAAGGACATTTATGGGAAGGAAAAAATAGGATAAATTTTCAGGTGGACAGAGGATGGGGTAGCTGGGGGATGGGAGTGTGAAGGGTTATGTTGTGGATAGTGGAGGGAGAGAATATGAAGAAAGACAGCTAAAATTGGGGGAGCATTGTGAAGTGTTGAAGAAACGTAGTGCAGTAGACTCATCCTGAAGTCTTGAGTGTGACCCTAGTGATGCCTCCTAGCAATGGAGGATGTGAAGCCTGAGCTTGCCATCTTTTGCAACCAGCGAGGCTTCCAGTGGCTTGAGTGGGTTGTATTTGGTTGAGTTGTTGGCTGATAAGGTACCATGCAGATCCCCAAACTGCCCAAGCTGATGCTAGAACAGGAGGTCACCCCTTAAAATCTGACAGCAGGAGCTCTATTGCCAAGAGCATTATCCACATAGACCACTGTATGTAGAGAGTTCAAGCTGGTACCTACATGAAGCATTCACCCCTACATCCTAGTGTCTTTAGCATGAGAAGAAACTCGGCAGGCTATGGACAAAGAAACCTGGATACCAACCAAGCCACAGAGCCCTGCACCTACAATCTCTCCTCCCTGCAAATGTGCTGGGGCAATGATGACACAGAACTTGGGGGAGTGGCCAATCAATGTCTGATTTAATAATGTCTGCCCATTCCATTAGAGGGAGCCCATGCCTAGCACTACCTGGATGGACAGAAATAGGAGACTAGATAGCCCAGAGACCTAGGGCAGAACCAAACACAACTGGAATAAGAACAATAAAATGCTTTTTAATGATATTATGCTCTACTCAGTGCCTTGTCCAGTCCTCCATTAGAGAGACTTCCCCTGGCAGCAGAAAAAACATAAAAGAACATGCAAAAACCCACAGTCAGATGTTGTGCAGAGTCTAAATTGGACATCTCCATCTGGTCTTAGATTGGGGAACCCTGTGGAAGATGGACAAGAAAGATTTTAGGAGTCAAGAAAGATGCCAGGAGAACATGGCCCTCCAAATCAACTAAGCATAGCTCATATGGACTCACAGAGACTGAAACAGCAAGCACTGGGCTTCCATGAATCTGCACCAGATTCTCTAAATATATCTTACAGCTGTTAACTTGGTGTGTTTGTGGGACTCCTAACAGAGGGAGTGTGAGTATCTCTGACTCTTTTGACGACTCTCAAGATTCTTTTCATCCTATTGAGTAGCCATGTCCTGTCTTGATATGAGATTGCCTTGTCTTATCATATCTTGTTTTGTCCTGTTTGCTTGTCATTAATTGGAGGATTGCTCCTTTCTAGAGATGAAATGGAAGGGGAATGGATCTGAGAGAAGGGGAGAAGTGTTAGGGGTATTTGGGAGATGTGGAAAGTTGGGGAAATTGAAGTTCAAAACTACTTTTAATAAAAATAAAAAATAAAACCTACAGAGCTAATATATGTCACAGATAAAGACCCCATTCTGTTCTCTTTCATAAGATTAAATACATCCTTATGCAGAGCTTTGCTGTGACATATTATCATGCATGTCTATTTTAGGAAGGAGTGACAGCTTTGATCCCATGGAACCTTGTTCAAAGTCTAACAACTATAATATCCTGAAGCAAGAGATTTTGTAAGTCAGGTGTAGAAAACCATTAACTCTTGGTGCTATCTCAAGTAAAGATTGGTAAACCTGATCTAAAAATACCACACTGTTGAGTTCCTACCGTATTCTAAAGACACAGGGAATGATAATTCCGACATGTGAATCAACAGTCTTTATGATGGAATTTCACATTCAGCACACATTTACTTTCATAGTTAATATCAAGTAGGAATTAGAAAAATGGATGATCCTGATTCGCAATGTATTTAAATTAGTTGTGGCTTTTTTTGGGGTTTTACTATGTGAAGTCTCTAGTATTATTGTGGAGATAACAGTAACTTCTGAAACAAATATGACTTAATTTCTTATTTTTATATTCTTCTATAATTTTGTAAATTTCTAATATTTCCCATATTATGATTTATATAATCCCTAAAATATTTCACAGAAAAGATATATTTCCTTGCTATATATTTTTAGTTTGTAATATAAAAGTTTTTAAAGGAATGTTAAATGTTAAAAATCAAAAGGAGACTAGAACATATTTATTTAAATTGAAATACTAACATCCTTTGCACTAAGATAGTTTTTCAAGCATAAAAGGAAGATTATTTCATCATAATATAACAAATATACATTTGTAGGTCAAGACTATCAATGTATTAATAAAGAATTTATTTAAATTCATAAACCATGTGTGGTTTAGTATTGAAAATAGTAATGTTCATACGAGAACTATAATATGATTAGGGAACTTCTTATTATTAGTTTCCTGATCAAATTTTTTTGCTTGTGAACTCAGGCAGTGAGTGAACAGGAAATTATAAGTAAATCAAAACAAAATTCATCAGAAACATGTGTGTGGTGCCTGTGTTCTCTTTTTGTAGGCTCTATATGAAGAAACACTCCCGGATAGGACATCTAGGTAGAATTCTAGGATCCTACTATCTGCTTACACTCCTTGGTGATCCAGATTGAATACAAAATACAGTGAGAAAAAATATTTTTCATTTTAAGATGCTGGCATATTTTATTGTTTATTCTTAAACTTCTGTCTAGTTCAAGGATGCCTAGTAGTTATACACAAGTCTTATGTTGCGAGTACTTAACCAAAAACATTTATAAAATCAAAGAATGACACAATCATGATTAAGTAGTTATGGAAAGACACTAGATTCATAGAGACCCAGCAATATCTGTTCCAATGTATGGATATGTACATTCACACAGTACCTGTTCCAATGCATGCACACTCATGTGCACACACACACACACACACACACACACACACACACAAGCACACACTCAAATATACATACCACTGTGTTTAATCCATCACCCTGCAGAAAATTCATGACATACAAAAGTGCACTGAACACCACAGTAAGATAATATGCTATTCATTCTTTAGTGTTTGGAAAAGACTACATAAATATAGGTCGCAAGTTCTTGTGGTAAATACAAGCAAAATGTCCTATTGTATGAGTTCTTCTCCAATTCATACAGTCCAGGGGTCATAGTTTATAAAATGCCATCAAAATCCTCTCCAGATACATGTGGATAATCCTGAAGACTTACACTGAACATATTTATTTATACCCAGGAGAGTATATAGGTTAGAGTATAATAGACATTTAGTTTTTAATTGCTCAACAATAGACAACAAAATATGTAAGAAGCACACGAGTGATCTACATAGAGTCTCTTTATTCTCTTTGTTGTGAATATTCCTTTTGTTTCCCATTTCAGTTGTGCACTTATTATTGTTCTATGAGACAGTGGCTTGATGTCCAGCCAGTGTGGGCCCAGTACCCCCTATGTTGCCCAATATGCTATCAAGATCACAGGAATCCTCAATCCTAAGACTTCAGTGCTGATTCTGCAGTAGTGAAATATTTTAATCTTTAGAGTGACTTCTACATATAAAGGTCCTAACTATTATACCAGAGATCACCCTTACTATTTCTCTGCTCACATGTCTTTAGTACAATATACTAACTTGTTAATGGTTCACTAGTTGTCTCAAGCATATTACATTCTCTTTCCCAAACAGAAATAGATTTGTTAGTCAGCACTGGTTTTCTTTCTGTGGTGGTTTGAATATGCTTGGCCCAAGGAATGGCACTATTTGGAGGTGTGACTTTGTTGGAGGAACTGTGTCACTCCAGGTGTAGGCTTTAAGATCCTTATTCTAGCTCCCTGGAAGCCAGCCTTCTCTTTTCTGCCTCTAGTCCCACATCTGCTTAGTTGTTGCCGTGCTCTGGCCTTGATGATAAAGCTTTGAACCTGTAATCCAGCCCCAATTAAATGGTGTCCCTTATAAGAGTTGTCTTGGTCACAGTGTCTGTTCTCAGCACTGGAAACACTAACTAAGACACTATTCTTTTCTTGTTTCCCACAAAGAAATAAGAACTATATGAAATGTATTGGGAATTCCCACATATCATTATTTTATGCAAATTCTTTCATCTGTTACTCTAGTAGAAAATCCAAAGAAGCTTACCATAGGAAGGTTGCTTGCAGGGAATTCATCATAGTCCTTGTTGCATGTGACCTTTTTCTAAATATCTGTTCTGGAAGTCTTCTGAAGTTCTACAACAGGCATTAAACACTAACTTATATCCCTCCAAATATTTTTTTGATACCTGAAACAAAACTTTCCCTTCAATTTCCAAGCACTACAGTTGTTCCCTGTGGCTCCACAAAAATAAATGGAAGTCGTGCTCCATCAACATTGACCACTCTCTTAGAATTCTGGGATGTGATTTGGCTAGCCAGATGCTTGTAGTCAGTTAGAACAGTCAGACTCTGGGCCACCAATTGGGCTTCCATTTCAGTAACCATAGTTGATTTTACCCCATCCAGTTTAAAGATCATTCTTCTTGATAGAAAAAGGCAGAAACAACATAGGAGTTGAATGGTTCTGTGATTCTTTGCTCTGTCATCTGACTTCCCACCACCTGGCCTGAGCTGTTGGGTTCAACCCTCCGTCTATTCTTCCTTGTCACCAAAAGAGGCTTGCATGATTTGTCTGGCAAAAGGGATTGAAAACTGCTGTGCATACGGAAAAATGGAACTGAGAAGCACAGATCTTATCTACTGAGAAGGGAAGTGTAATGAGAATATTACTAATTGCCAGATCAACGTTACAAAGAATCAAGAGGCAAGGATGGGGAAAGCAGAAAAAAAATATATTCATGTGGAAACAATTAGAAAATCAGTGGCAGCACAGTTATGACATGGGAAACTAATGTTCTCACCAAGCATGATTCCGCCTCCAATTAATAATTGGTGGGATATATCATAGAAAAGAACTTTATGATGTCATTTTTACTTCTATTATAAAACCACTGTGAGAGGCCTGCAAGAGTCTGACATATTCAGAGGCAGATGCTCACAGCTAACCATTAAACTGATCATGGGGTTCCCAACAGAGAAGATAGAGTGAAGACTGAAGGAGTTGAGAGGATTCGCAACACCATGAGGAAAACAACAATATCAACCAACCAGAGCCCCCAGGGTCTAAACCACCAGCCTGGGATCACTTAGGGAGAGACCCATGGCTCCAGCTATATATGCAAGGGAGCTATATATAAGTGGGAGAAGAGATACTTGGTCCCATGAAGGCTAGACGTCGTTGGGGGGTGGTATTCAAGGGTGGGGAGATGAGGTACAGGGGAGGGTAGGTGGGGGTACACCATCTTAGAGGCAAGAGGAGGGGGGAAGGGGGTAAGGGGAAAACATCTGAAATGTAAATAAAATTTCCAATAAAAATTAAAATAAACAAACAAACAAACAAAAAACAAACAAAAAAACACTGTGAGAGACAGACCAAAGAGCTACAAAGGGAAACTAATCCCAGAGCAGACAATGGCTGTCCAGACCCACAGGGCTGAAATGATTCGCCCAAATCTGCATCCACCTGTTCTTCCCAGTGCTTGCATGCCACAGGTTAAGGAAGTAAGAGTTTCTATGTCTCTGTCCACTTAGCTTCTTTGAGAGTCTGTACTGAATGTTCACTTGGTTTTAAAATCTGGTAGATATATGCCTAAAATCTTCCAATGCTATGAATACAAGTCCTTCTGTGAAGAAGAGGAAGCCACAATTTTCATAAATGGCATTTCCACTGTTAAATAAAGTGAGAAGATTTTTTAATTACTAAAAATTGATCATAACTACCAACTGAACAACTAGAAGTATAATATGGACACTGCCATGTAACATTATTGCATATATATATATATATATATATATATATAATGAATGAAATATATGACGTGATATATGATTGATTGGTATATGATATATGACATATGACACATGATATATATAACATATATTATATCATATATAGCACTTATTATACACCATTTCAGATACTATAAAAAGACAGCTTTTATAATATTATGATCATCTTATAAAACTTAATGCCCATGGTTCTTCTAAAATCATATATAATGTTATATCGAAAGTTTGCAGTTCACATCAGTGAAGAACTCAGCTATTAGTTAGTGGTATACTTAGAATAACAGATCAACATTTTGTTTTATAAGACCAAGAGAAGAGGAATAAGAGATGAATAAAGAGAAATACTTGAGAAATTCGAGAGAACCATCTTAAAAACAATGATTATGTAACATGGAAGAAGGTTGAAAATGCATTTGCCAAGAATTTTGATCTATTACTGACAGACCGAGTGGCATAATTCCTTTGCTGCACACCTCCTTAAACATTACCTTTTAAATTTTACAAATTATGCATGGCATCATGTACCTACAATTCAAACACTCAGGAGATTTAGGCTATACAATCACCAGTCCAAAGTTGGTGTGGTCTAAACAGCATGATTTTGTCTCAAATACTATCTTCTCATGGATGAATTACTACTCTTAGTTTTTTAAATAACTGATCCAAAGATGCTGAGCCATCTTTTCAAGGCTGATGAGTGGAAGGTAGCATGTAAAAATTAGCAATTTCAATTGTGAGATTCCTGAGTGAACTGTTCATCACTCTATTTTAATATCTATAGCAAAGGAGAAGAGATGACTTGTGCTTCGTCAGCATTCCTCCAATATGGATCAATCACCTGCCCCCTAAACTGCATCAGCTTCCAATTAAATATATACTTGTATATTAACACATTACTATTTTCACTAGAGTATCATGCCTTAGATATAAACTTCCATGGCTCAGGATGATTAAAGGAGCTCTTTCATCATAATTATTAAGCCACACCACTTACTCTCAATATTCTTTATCCAGCCCATCAATTTAGTATCTATATTCTAGAACTAACTTCTTCCAGGATAGAAAAGTAAACAAATAACCTTTATTTAAACATACCAAATTAACGAGTATGGATAAACTTAATATTTACATATATATTAAATATTATATGGATATGGCTCTACCAGAATACGAACATAAACTTAGTATTATCAAGGGGACAATGATATCAAGGGACTGTGTCTAATGAGGAACAATTTATGGCTTGTTTATTACATTAGAGGCTAGAGCTATAGATATCAATGTATTATTAATCAACAGCATAGTTCTGAGTATTTGCATAGCTCTCATTGTTACAAGACCACAAGAATATCTGTGTAATTGAGAAATTCAACTAGGCTTTAGTGTAAAAAAAGGAACACTATATTGGAATTTCATCTTATAGAAACTTAGCTCATTTATAGAAACTCTTTCTATCACAAATGACAGAAATCTAAGACAATTTCCTAGCAACTTTTCAGGACAGAGAAGTGGATAAAAAGATCATATTTTTTTACATTATTTCTTATATCATTTTCACATCCTCCTTCAGTTAATTAGACATTTAGCTAAATAATACACACCGTAGAGTACATGATGGAAATCACTTATGAAAGTCCCAAGGAAACAATAGTTAGTATTACCATTTCTATATTGAAATCATGGCAATAGCAAAAAAGGAGATAAGTTTTAAAATTTCATAGAACACTCTGATAGTGTGGTAGATTTCATCAGGAAATGACGATATTATGCTCAAAATAAAATAAAAAGTCCTACTCAAGTGGTTGTATGATAATGGAATTTTGCTGAATAGCATGAGGGGAATTAAAGGGCACACTGCATAGAGCATTATTTTCTTTTAGTTATGAACAAACTGTATCTGACTGGCATGTCTTATTACACATTTAAGATGGCAAGGGCCATCTGAATGTGAAGGCACAGGCACAATACAAAACTATATACTCTTTAGTTTTCTGTGAGAAACATATCACAGGCCAATAACAGGACAGACTGAACAACTCTCTATCTTACAACACATAATTTTCTCATGAGATTTATTTCAAAAGGAAGAGAACAGAGACCATGTTGGAATTACACCAATCATAAAGCAGAGAAAGGCACAGATAGTAAAAGCCTGATAGCAATTGGATTAGCCTTGCAGATAAACTGTTTATCAGAAGGCCATGTCTACAGCTCTTTCCTCTGAGGACCAACTCCCAATTTGATATGATACAGAAATGTTTTAAATTTGGTCTGAAATACATGATCACGGTCTGAGTAAAAAAATAAATAAAAGAAAAGATAGAAGAAATGTGATATTTATTAGCAGTGGGTATAGCCTAAATTTAGATACCAAATATATTATTCCTAGTCCTGTTGAAAAAGTAACATTAATAGTAATAGTTTTATTGTTTTTATTTTTAATTAACATAACAAATTTGGAAAATCATGCCCCACAGAAATACTTTATATTTATTTTTTTAAGAAGGGTCAAATCCAGAGACATGAGGAAATCAGCATGAACACAAACTTCCTGATGAGATCTTACTGCCCGTCTCTGGCCAACAAAAAATGGAATTTTTACTTACTACTTGAAGTTGACAGTTTGGTAGTACTCAGTCAGCACACATTGAAAGTGGCAAAAGGGCAATATTTTCCTTTAATTTCCTCTATTCATTCTTAAGAGAATTCAAGTACCCCTCTCTGCTGTCATGAAAACCACGTAGGTTCATGTCATAAATTGTTTGAAAGACATAAATCACACATTACATTACTTGTTAGTGCCTAATTAAGCAGAAAAAATTAAGTTCAGCGAATTACAAAATCAAATTTAAAACACATCAGATTTTACATTAGGAAATAAAGATCTGGGCACGAAAACCTTTAGCAATTAGGAAATGAGTTTCATATTCTACACTGGTGAAAGGCACAGGGTGATTATTCCATGCAATTATAGAGCTGGAGGAGACCTTGATTTGGAAGCAATACTATACCAACAAGAAAATCACTTTGCATAGCTAGACTGAAATTTTGCAGCCTGTCTAGAATACTTATGTTAGAAAAGCTTTCTGCTTTTTCTGGGTGGCTGGAGTGAACTATAAAGTAGAATCTGTCTTAGATCACTATTGGAAGCTTTGCTAAAGGTATGAGTTTACATAAAATTGACTCAATTAAAAGTTTGCAAATCATATGCAGAATTGATGTATACTGACCCCACAATGCAGTGGGATGTGATAACCTGCACTGGACTACAGCAGCCTGTGGCTTCTTTACCTGACTTCATTCTTTGTTGATCTGGTGTTTAGGTGGTCCCAACACCAATCACCCTTTCAATGAACTGTTCTTCCAGAATCTTAGTAAACTCTTGTTGGGGCCATCTCATTTTCCCACACAAACTATTGTTCAATCTATGTCAGAAGATGCTCATTTTGCCTCATCCTAATCACACTAATCACACTAATGTATATGGAACAGCAAACATTCATATAGGAAATGACTTGGACATTTTGTTAATTATTTGAATCAACATGTGAAAGGGCAACAGATTGGAAGAATTACCACTCTAAACTCTGTCTGGAAGTAATAACACTGCTATTTGCTATAATAAAGATGTTGATCCATTGAGAGATTTCTTTGTGCCTAGATACATTAAGCAGGATTACACATACTTGAACTACCCTAGATGTATCATGAAATGAGGCAGTACCTATGAGGCTATCAAATGTTTCCAAATTGATGATATGAACTAAACTAGTGGTTATCATTCTTAAGAAAAACAGAATTTCAAAAACAGCCAAAGGGAAAGCATACAAAAATATACACAGAGATGAGGAATTTCTGTTAGAATCATGAACATTGATAAAGAAGTTAATAAATCTAATAATAGAATAAATTTATTCCATATATACATAATGGACATTTAATTAATAAAGCCATTAAATACAGTCTTCATTAAACTGTCAAATTGTAATTGGCTTAATATTTTAGATAATTTTTAACCATTCCATCAATAATGTGTTTTTTGAAAAAAAGTGAATATGATGTTAGATTATAAATCAGTAGTCAAGAAAAAACTTATAGACTACATAAGAACTATTATATATGGCTAAGTTTAAGAAGAGTCAAGTCAAAGATTATATCTGTCTCAATGATTTTGCCATCAACTTACTTGCAAGGATTTTATTTTCAATTGGTTAAAGCACATAGAATCACTGTCATGCAGGTAATACAAATTTGAATAAGATATTGATAGCACAGAAATTTAAAATAGCTAGTATAGAATATGGAACAATGTGATATTTGAAAGCATGGGTGATTTTATTATTCCTTCCATACTTCCCACATACTGCATTGTATTCTGTCTCCAAAACTGAATTCTACTTAGATCCTCAAGTTTAATAAACTGCTTAAAAGATTATAGAAAATTGTTTACCAGTTTCCCTAGAGGTCACTGAATATTTTAAAACCACTTACTACAATTTAGTGCAAGATATTTGAAGGCATCGAGTGCACTGATATTTTTACTTAAGGATTTAGAATATATCCTACAATTATGATTGGACAATCCACTGCCTGTATTGGGAAAGGCCTATACCTCAAATCACATGATTCCCTTCCAGAAATCTTGAGTAGGTGAGCTGTATGCTGCCCGCTGACCTCCATCTTCTGACCCAAGGCTCTCCCTGATTTCCCTAGTAGGCCTACAGAGGGAGGGGAAGCAGGAATATTCAGCTTAGTTCTCTCTACCCACCAATTCTCTGCCAGTCAGGGATACCTGAGGCATAGCCAGCAGAAGGGAGCAGCACACTATCCTGTGACCTCCATTTTCTGGTTCACAGGTTTCCTTGACTTCTCAAAGAGTCTTGTGGGAGCCCCAGAAGAATTCAGCTTAAACCCCTCCCTAGCCCATCCCCTGCCTGCCAGGTCCACCTGACACAGCCAACAGAGCAGGTTCACAGCTCTGCCTGCTTCCCAGAGGGATCCTGCTGGCATCAGGAACATCCAGCTAACACCAGGGACAATCAGATGGCAAAAGGAAAGAGTAAGAACACAATCAATAAGAGCTAGGGCAATAAGGTACTACTGGAGCCCAGCTATCCAAGACAGAAAATCTGAATATCCTAACTCAGCCGAAGCACAAGAAGATGACCTTAAATCCAATCTTATAAAGTTGACAGACGCTTTTAAAGAAGAAATGAATCTCTTAAAGAAATATAGGAAAATACAATCAAGCAGGTGAAGGGAATGAATAAAACTGTCCAAGAGTTGAAAAAGGAAATAGAAGCATAAACAGAACACAAACTGAGGAAATCCTTGAGATGGAAAACCTAGGGAAGAAAACAAGAACTACAAATGCAATTACCAACAGAATATAAGAGATAGAAGAGAGAATCTCAGTCTTAGAAGATACCATAGAAGAAATTGATACACTGGTCAAAGAAAATGACAAATTTATTCATGATACAAAACATCTAAGAAATCTGGAAGTGCATGAAAAAAAAAAAAAAACCCTAAGAATAATAGGAATAGAATAAAGGAAAGATTCCAAGCTACATGGCCCAGAAAATATTTTCAACAAAATTATAGGAGAAAATTTCCCCCAACCTAAAGAAAGATATGCCTTTATACATACAAGAAGCTTACAGAACACCAAATAGATTAAACCAGAAAAGAAAATCCTCTGGCCACATAATAATGAAAACTCTACAGAAAAAAAAGAATATTAAAAGCTACAAGGGAAAAAGGACAAGTAACATATAAAGGCAAAACTATCAGAATTACATCCAATTTCTAAACACAAACCTTAAAAGCCAGAAAGGGCCTGGAAAGATATTTTAAAGACTCTGAGATCACAGATTTCAAGACTAGTATACCCAACAAAACTTTCAATCACTATAGATGGAAAAAACAAGATATTCCATGACAAAACCAAATTTAAATAATATCCATTCATAAATCTGGCCAAACAAAAGATACTAGAAGGATAATTCTAATCCAACAACAGTAACTATATCCAAGAAAGCACAGGAAATAAAACCACACCAGTAAAGGAAGGGAAGCAATCACTGCTCATTAATATCTATCAACATCAATGAACACAATTACCCAATAAAAAGACACAGGCTAACAGAATGGACACAAAACCAGGATCATCCATTCCATTGCATCCAAGAAATACACCTCAGCAAGAAGACAGATATTACCTCAGAATAAAGGGTTGGAAAAATATTTCCAAGCAAATGGATCAAAGAAGCAAGCTGGAGTAGCTAATCTTTTATCTAATAAAATAGACTTTCAACCAAAATTAATGAAGAGATGGGGAAGTATACTTTATACTCATCAAAGTAAAAATCTACCAACATGTTATCTCAGTTTTGAACATCTATGCCCCCAAAGCAAGATCATCCACATTTGTAAAAGAAAAAATTACTAAATCTTAACTCACACATTGAGCCACACACATTAATAGCTAGATTTCAGCACCCCACTCCTACTAATAAACAGATGGTTGAGATGGAAACTAGACAGAGAAATAATGAAACTAACAGAGATTATGAATCAAATTGACCTAGCAGACATCTACCGAACATTTCACTCAAACACAAAAGGATATAGCTTCTTCTCAGCATCTCAGGGAACCTTCACCAAAATTGACCATAGACTTGGTAACAAAGCAAGCCTCAACAGATACAACAAAATTGACCACCATGGATTAAAGGCAGAATTTAACAATAACCACATAAACAACAGAAATGTTACAAACTCAAGAAAACTAACAATTCTCCTTAATAATCACTGGGTCATGGATGAAATAAAGAAAATAAAAACTTTTTATAATCCAGTGAAAATGAAGATACAACATACTCAAACTTATGGGACTTAATGAAAGTCATGCTAAGATGAAAGTTCATAGCGTTAAGCACTTTCATAAAGAAATTGGAGAGATCTCATGCTAGGAACTTAAAATCACACCTGAAAACTCTAGACCAAATGAAGCAATCACATTCAAGAGGAGCAAATGACAGTAAATAATCAAACTCAGAGCTGAAATCCATAAATTAGAAACAAAGAGAATAATGCAAAGAATCAACAAAATCACGTGTCAGTTCTTTGAGAACAAGACAGACAAACCATTAGCCAAACTAAAAGACAGGAGAGAGTATCCAAATCAACAAAATCAGAAACAAAAATGATGACATAACAACAGATACCAAGGAATTTCAAGGAATCATTATATCTTACTTCAATAGCCTGTACCCTACTAAATCTGAAAATCTAAATGAAATGGAACTACTTACCAAAGTTATCAAGACCAGGAAAACAATTTAAATAGTCCTATTACCCCTAAGAAAATGAAAGCAATAATTAAAAGCCTTTCAACCCTCCCCCCCAATAAATATCTCACGGTTATATAGTTTTGACACAGAAATCTATCAGAGTTTTAAAGAAGAGCTAATACTAATACTATCTAAGCTATTCCAAAAGAAACAGAAGGAACATTGCCAAACTTATTCTATGAGGCCAGAGTCACACAAAGACTAAACACACACAAAGACTCAACAAAGAAAAAGAATTTCAGAACCATTTCCTTTATGACTATTGATTCAAAAATAATAAAATACTCACAAGCTTAATCCAAGAACATATCAAAAATAACATTCACCATGATCAAGTAGGCTTCATCCCAGTGATACTGGGATGCTTCCTTATAGGGAAACCCATCAATGTACTCTGCCATATAAACAAACTGAAAGAAATACAAAAGCACATGATAATCGAATTAGATGCTGAAAAAGTCTTTGACAAAATCCAAATGCAACACCCCTTCATCTTAAAAGTCTTGGGGAGATCAGAGATACAAGGTATATATCTAAACATAATCAAACCAACATATAACAAGTCAATAGCCAACATCAAATTAAATGAGGAGAAACTTAAAACAATTCCACTAAAATCAAGGACAATACAAGGCTGCCCATTCTGTCCATTTCTATTCAAGGTAGTACTTGAAGTGCTAGCTAGAGCGATAAGACAACTAAAGGAGATCAGCGGGATACAAATTGGAAAGAAAGACATCAAAGTATCACAATAACTGATCTCAAAAATTTTTCCAGAGAACACTTTCAGCAAAGTAGCCGGATTAAAAAAATTAACTTAAAGAAATAAGTAGCCCTCCCCCCACTTCACACAAAGGATAAATGCTCTGAGAAAGAAATGAGAGAAACAACACACTTTACAATAGCCACAAATAAAACTATATTGGTGTAAGTCCAGCAAAACAAAGGAAAGACCTGTTTGACAAAAACTTCAAATCTGTGAAGAACGAAATTGATGAAGATATAAGAAGAAGGAAACATCTCCCATCCACATGGATCAGTACGATTAACATAGTGAAAATGGCCATCTTACCAAAAGCAATCCCATAAAAATTCCAACATAATTCTTTACAAACCTTGAAAGAACCATTCTCAACTTCATAAGGAAAAACAAAAAATGCGGGATAGCTAAAACAATACCATACAAAAAAGAATTTCTGGAAGTATCACCATCCCTGATTTCATGCTGTACTACAGAACAATACTAATAAAAAATCCCATGGTATTGGCATAAATTTAGACAGGTTTATCAGTGGAATAGAATTGAAGACAAGTAATAAACCCACACACCTATGGACTCTTGATTTTTGCCAAAAAAAAAAAAAAGTAAAGTCTAAACTATACCATGGCAGGGGCGGGAGGAGTGGGAGCTACTTCAACAAATGGTATAACTGGATGTCTGCCTATAGAAGAATGCAAACATATCCATATTTATCACCCTGTACAATACTCAATTCCAAGTGGATCAAAAAATTCAACATAAAACTGGACACACAAAGTTTAACAGAAGAAAAAGTGGGAAACTAACTTGAACACACTGGCATAGGAGATGATGTTCTGAGCAGAACACCAGTGGCTCAGGCACTAAAACTGACAATTAATGGGACTTCATGAAACTGAAAAGCTTCTGTAAGGCTAAGGACACTGCCAAAAGGACAAAATGGCAGCCTACAGAATGAAAAAAGATCTTCACTAATTCTATATCAGAAAGATGACTAATATTCAAAATATATAAAGTACTCAGGAAATTAGACAACAACAAACCAATAACCCAATTTTTTAAATGAAGTAAAGAGCTAAATTGAGAACTCTCAAAAAAGAAATATCTAATTGCCAAGAAGCACTGAAAGAAATGTTCAAGTCCTTAGTCATCAAAAAATGCAAGTCAAAACACACTAAGATTCCATCTTAGACCCATCAGAATGGCTAAGATCAAAAACTCAAGTGACAGCTCATGTTGGCAAGGATGTAGAGCAAGGGTAACACTCCTCTATTGCTGTAGGGAGTACAAATTTATACAACTGTTTTGGAAATCAGTTTGGTGGTGTCTCAGAAAATTGGGAGTAGTTTTATCCAAATCCAGCCACACCACTCCTTTGGCATATATCCAGATGTCCCACTATGCCTCAAGGATATTTGCTCAATTATGTTCATAGCAGCTTTATTCATAGTAGTCAGAAACTGGAAACAGCCTAAATGTTCATCAACTGAAGAAAGAATAAAGAAAATATGGTACATTTACATAAGGTAATATTATTTAGCTATTAAAAGCAAAGATACCATGATAAATGCGCACATAAATGTATGGGACTTGAGAATATCATTCTGAATGAGGTAACACAGACCCAGTAAGACATATATGGTATATGCGTGTATACTTGGACGTTAGCCATAAAATACAGGATATCCACGACCCCCCCAAAAAATGGGTAATAACAAGAGCCCAAGGGAGGATGTGTTAATCTCACACAGAAAGTGAAACAAAATAATTATCAAAGGGGGATAGAGAGAGGGAACTGGGTGGGAGAGGTTATGAGGAGGGAGGGGTATGGGATAACAATAAAGTGTGGGGAGGGTTAGCAGGGAAAGGGCTGAGACTGAAAATAGTAATCATTGGGGGGACATTCCTGAGACCAGCTGGAGATCCAAGATTGGGGAGGCTATGGGAAGGCTATGGAGGTGACCCTACCTGAGATTCCTACCAGTGGGGGATATAGAGATTGAAATGAGCACCTCCTGTAGCCAGGCAGGACTTACAATTGAAGGCAGGAAACATCAAACCACCCACAAAACCTTCAACCTAAAATTTGTCCTGCCTACAAGACACACAGGGATAAAGATGAAGCAGAGACTTAGGGAATAGCCAACCAATGAATGGCCCAACTTAAGACTCATCCTATGGGAGAGAGCCAACCCCTATTAATGATTCTGTTCTATGCTTGCAAACAGGAGCCTTGCATAACTATTTCCTGAGAGGCTTCATCCAGCAGCAGTGGAAAAAGATGCAGAGATCCATAGCCAAACATTAAATGATGCTAGAGGAGTTTTGTCTAAGTGGGGGATAGAATTGAGCTAGCCGGGGGAGCCAAGGACACCACAAGAAGACCTACAGAGTCAACCAACTGGGCTTATGGGGCTCACAGAGACTGAACCACCAAATAGCATGCAGGGGCTAGACCTAGGCACCTGACACGTTTGTAGCAAATGCGTTGCTTAGTCTTCATTTGAGTCTTCTAACAATTGGAACAGGAGCTGTCTCTGACTCTGGTGCCTGGCATTGGATCCTCTTCCTTAGCTGCACTAGCTTGTCGGACTTAGTGGGAGAGGGTGTGCCTTGTCCTGAAAAGAGTTTCCCAGGGTGGCGTGGTACAAAGTCAGGGCTTCCCCTTCTCTGAGAGGAAGAGGAGTGGTAATGGGAAGAGGTTTTGTGAGGGGGGGGCACTTGAAAAGAGGGAGGGGGTCTTTGATTGGTCTATAAATTCAATAAGTAAATAATAAAAAAGAAAATCTTCAAGAAACAAAAAAAAAACCTGAAAAATGATCTACAAATGGATATAAAGTGATTATTTATAAATTCCAGCTATTTACATATTTTAAAAGCTGTCCCAGAGAACCAAATTATTTATAAAAGTGATATAATTATTTAGAGGTGAAAATAAAGACTACTATTATAGACCTGGACTGTGTTTTGCATCTTATTTTAATTATCATGTGAGTTCTTATAATGAGCTACAACACGCTAAACCCAACAAAGAGTTGATGAGAAATTCAAACAACTAAAAATGGTGAGCTGCAAATACTGGTTGTCCCACGAACCCTTTGCTGATAGAAATAATCTTGCTTTTATGACATAATCTGTTTCCGTGCTTTAACTGTCCTTTGAAGGTTTGTTTCTCCTGTAAGTTCACTGGTCTTCATTTACCATTGAGTCTCTGGAGTGAAAGTAATATTTGTTCACTGGCATAAGAAAAGATTAGCCTGTCAATTCCGAAGTGTTAATCAGATACTTGTTTCAAGGATATTCATTCCCACATTGCTTGTTGTGATCAGGAGCACCCTGCACAAGGTAGCAAAGAAATCGTTTCCAACCCCTTCTGCTCCTATGGGAAAGTTGTCAGTTCTTCCTTGGAGTTTGCATATCCTAAGATGGGCATTCTCTACTTCTGAGAAAGATGCTGATTAATTTGATGATCTCCATTTCCTAATCCAATGAGAGAAAGTCTGTCTTGTAGATCAGATTATTGAGGGGAAAAGCTTTAATCAAAATCTAAGAGGGTAAACTGCAAAATCCTATGAAAGGTTACACAGAGGACATCAGTTATAGCTAGAAGGAGAAGCATGATAAAAATGAATATTGAATGATCTAATACAGAAAGAGACTGTGTTATTTTTTATTTGTTTACAGACAGAAATATCTATTAAACATTTGAAATTTTCAAAACAATACTTAAAGATTTTATACCTTTTTTTTCGACCCTTATCTACCAAACAAGAGTGGGAAAATGGTTTAAAATCTCACTAAATACTGTTCTACAATTATGACACCGTGAGTAAGAACTGTTTGCATATTTTTTTTAATTTTAAAAGTGTTTCCTCATTTTTTTTGTCTTTCTATTTATTTACTTACTAATTTATTTGCTCATTCACCTTCTCTGTCCAGTTTGAGACCTGGTTTTATTAGTCCACGATGACTTGAACTCACTATGCGGCAAAAGATGACCTTGGATGCCTGATTTCTCCTGGCACATTCCATAACAGAAAAGATGCTGGCCACATAGTGCAGGACAAAGCAACCCCCATGAATGTTATAACTGAGATGCATAGGCAAGCATGAGAATCTCAACTGGGCACCATTCGTTAATGAGTTTCAGGGTGAGTTCTTTGTCACCTAGTACACTTTTCATCTGTGCACCTGCCCTTATACCTCTATATTTAGTTTCTATTCACTTTAACTTCATTATTATAAATATTTAAGAAAAGCTGAAATCATAATATGGTACAGAAAATAATGCCAGCCTCAATAATGATGAGTTGTGTTTTCTACTGAGTTTTGTTCATATCTAATTTTTTTTTGAAGACTTGGATCTTAAAATGTGTAGCGGTGTCTGCACATAACATTAGGTGCCTGAGAATGGCAGGGCTGTCAGATCTCCCTGGCCCTATATACAACTGCCTAAGAGCTGCCAAATGTAAGTGAAAGGAATAAAACTTAGGTCCTCTAAAAGGGTACTAAGTACTAAGCACTCTTAACCACTGAGCCATCCTCCAGTCTCTCATTCATGTTTAATTCTAGTTTAGTCTTATTCATGCAATTAATTTAATTTATAGAAATCCAGTCTGACTGGCTTCTCATCACTCTTAATCTTCCTTGGCAAGTGACCATATCTGGAATGAACTAAATGAAAACTTCTGAGCACATCTGTGATGGATTTCCTGAATCAGATTATCTGAAGTGGAATACCCACCCTAGATGCTGGGAGCATCTAGGGCAGACTAAAGAAAGAAAACTGAAGGATAAAACATGACATTTTGCCTCCTTGTCATCTTTCCTGTGAGATCGTCTATTCTGTTGCTTCTACTACTGCTGCCTTCCTTCCTGATATTGGGCTTCCAATGTATTGTAAAGACCTTAAACTTTCCAGAAGCTAGGACTGTTGAGACAACTGCCCTTGTAGAATGGGCAACTACTGCATTCTTGGGTTCTCCTGTGTGAGACAACCATTGTAGGACTATACAGACCTTACTATGCTAACGTTATCCCATCTAACATATATTCATTCTGCAGATCTGTTCCTCTGGGGTATTCTGACTAATGTAGGTCCCTTCATCTAAATATCCCAGAGAATGAAAACACATTTATTGAGGGCAAATGAGACACTTTAAAGTCATTCCATGGACCAGGTTTGTGATCAAGAGAGAATATGGCTTCTCCTTGTTAACTTTTAATTGGCCTTGGGGCTGATGATGATGATGATGATGTGAAATCAATAATTGGATTTGGGAGAGAGATAGTTGGAGGGTATTACAGAGAGAATAGGGTAAGCAGTGATGGTGAATTAAGGTTAAAATTCATCATATGCACAATGAAGATTCACATAACTCTTTATCGTGTCATTTGACTCTTTGGCTCTTCTGTGTTTGGTTTGTGTACATTTAGAGCGTGATGTCTATCCTGCTCTAATGCTTGTCCACTGGAGAGTGCTTTACAAAATATGCCTTGTTTAAGCTAAAGACTCTTTGCCTCAGTAAGTAAATCTACTGCTTCTGATCACTCCAGTATCAATCGTTGGGGTGAGGGAGGGAACCCTTGATGTTCATATGTATGCAAACACTTCAGAGTATATACAGTATTCTCCCCACTTTACCCCAAGGATGGGACAAAATCAGCCATATGTAAAAACATTAGTAGATTAGCTGATCTCAGAGACTATAAAAGTTTTCTTTCCAGGAATAGTACAATAGAGTTCCTTTTTGCACATCTTGTCTAATAATTGTCATCATCAGCATTTTTCTTTTTGACACCTGACATGGCTTCCCAGGTAACACTTCAGTTACTTTGGTTATCTGGAGTGTAGCAATGAGGTGGGTGGACAAAGCTTCTTCCCAGAGCAAGAGACCAGATGATTCTCTCTTTATCAACTAGCAAACTTTCCTATCAGAGTATATTTGCAGTTATACATGATAGAGAACTGGAGAAAAAAGAGAAAGAGAGTGTAAGAGAAAATGTGTCAAATGCAATACAAAAGTATGTTGTCAGTCATTAACCTGCCCCACTATGAAAAGAGCTTTCTAAATTTCATCTCAAAGGCAAATAATAAAAAGAAAGGTTGTCCGTTATTACCTAGATAGCATTTTAACAAAGGCCTGCAAGTCTATGTTCTGGATACTATTCAAGGCAATTTAAACTCATTCATCTTAATGTAAGATCTAATAGTACAGGGAGATTTCTCTCTCTTCTATTGACTCTTATCTCTAGAAACATAAAACAGCTCAAGACTATATAGGACCTCACCAAATAGCTGTTATTAATATTAAGTGTAAAATGATATGATTATTAACATGTTGATGGATGGCCATTTAAAAATGAGATATTCTTATTTCCAAAATATCATGTGTATGGAGAGAAGCAAGACAGTCAGAATTAAATATACTTTACTCTTTTCTACCTGAATTTCTCTATATGCCTCATTCTAGTCAAAGACTAAATCTACTGTTTTGATGTCAGACTTAGAAGATAATGTAGTTGTAGAAATTGGTAGAAATACTATGCTGTCTGTAAGAAGACAATTATGTTTGATTTTTTAAAAATTATACACATAATGTTTAAAATATCTCTTGTATAACATATATTGAGTTGAAATTTATACATGCTGTGGAATGATGGACTCAAGCTCAAATGTGTATTACATCTTACATTTTTTTTGTTGTGACAACACTAGAATCTACTCTATAGCAATTTAAAATCATGCAAAGCATTGCTAATGACATAATCATCTCCATTCTATAATAGATCTCTTGGTTCTTCCTATGCAAATGAGATTCTGTATCCTTTATTCCTCCATCCTCCAGGACCCCAGAAACCACCATCAGATTCTGTTGCTACAGCTTGAATTCTTGGGAAAAATACAATTTTTAGCATCATTTTGAAATCCACTGTGGACTTTTTCATAACATAGACTTTGAGTCAGTCTGTCAGCAGAGGTTTAACTGGTTAAAGTTCTCCATGAACTAGGCTGGCAAGATAGCTCATCAGGAAAAGGTACCTGGTGCCAAGCCTGACAACCTTAATCCTTGACATTCATGATAGGAACAGAGAACCAACACTGAAAATTGTAAGTTGTGCAGGCAGTGGTGGTGCATGCCTTTAATCCCAGCACTTGGGAGGCAGAGGAAGGTGGATTTCTGAGTTTGAGGCCAGCCTGGTCTACAGAGTGAGTTCCAGGACAGCCAGGGCTACACAGGGAAACCCTGTCTTGAAAAAACCAAAAAAAAAAAAAAAAAAAAAAAAAAAGAAAGAAAGAAAGAAAGAAAGAAAGAAAGAAAGAAAAGAAAGAAAAGAAAGTTATAAGTTGTTATAAGTTGCATTCTGGTGTATAAATAGACACATGATAAATATAACTCAATTAAAATTCCCAAGAATCTCTCAAAGTTCCAAAATCTATGTAGAATGTTATCTGGCAAGACCAGACACAGAATTTTGTGTGTTTTGGATCTTTCATATGCACTTTCATGAGAAATGGGAGAGATGCCTATTCTATCTCTGGGAAGACTGTTGCAATAAAAATGAAAAGTAGGTAAATAGGTAAAGACCATACTACTACCACTGTCATTTAGTCGGAACTCAATGACTAGAAAAAATGCTCTGGATCTGGCTGACTTGAGCAATTTTTAGTGGCAAGAAGAGTCTTGACTTCTAATCTTTCATTGTCATTCAGGATTCCCTATATTAATTATTAATCATTTAAGCTTCATTGATTAAAATGTATATGTGTCACGATTAAAAAAAAATGCCCTTAAAGTTGAGACAACATCTAGTGACCCCAAATAAAAATGAAAGTATAAGATTGATTTTCATTTGGTTTGGTTGAGGTTTTTGTTAACACAACTGCTTGTTGTATATCATATAGTTAACTAATAAGGAATGCATAGTTGATGAGGCATCTTCAAAGAAATATTTTACAAAAAGGAAAAAGGTGTAGTTCAGCATGCATAGATTTTATAAGTTGAAAGAATGTGCATCCAAAGGACTGAGAAATGATCTGTCATGTTGTTACACAAAGCCTAAAATCGAATCCTTAGTGCACTTAAGAACTGTTGATGACTGTTCCCACTCTACCTTAAAGTGACAGGAAAAATGTTCATCAAATTGATTTTGACAAAGGCAAGAAAGGACTTCCAATTGTAGCTGTCTACAGATAGCTGCATAATACCCTAAGTACATTCTTGTCATATCTGTATTGTTCCTTCCAGTGAGAGCATCTTGAAGGAATTTGACTCTTAGTGCGAGGAATTGTGCGAGAAACTCTAGTTCACATGGTGAGGTACTTTTCAGTCATGTAACTACAGGCAGTGATTCAAAACATAATTACCAATAAAGGAATAATGGATGACATTTGGAGAGCCTAGTCCATCACTTTTAAATACACGCTTTCTCTCCTTCCTTATACAAGGATTTCAGTAAATCTGTGCAAAAAGTTTCTGAAGAGAGTATAAAGTTTGAAGAGGGATATATGACCACATGAAAATAATAGCTCAGAGATCAGGAAGGGCAAAACTAACCATGACAATGCTGCTCCCTGATTATAGTAAGTGGCATAGAAGACTGTTGCTGTACATTATATCTGGACTCTGATAAAGGAAATTTTCTACTCTTGGTATATAGATACCTGGTATGGTGGTTTGAATAAGGATGACCCCCTACAGACTCATGTGTTTTAAAGTGTGGCCCATAGAATGGCATTATTGGGAGGTGTAGCCTTGTTGAAAAAAAATGGGTCATTGTGGAGGCAGGCTCTGTGGTCTCATACACCCAAGCTATACCTAGGGTGGCAGTCTCCTTCTACTCCCTATAGATAAGATGTAGAAATCTCATCTTTTCCCAGTACTACATCTGCCTGTGTGTTTCCATGCTTCTTGCCATGATGATAATGATAATAGTGTAAACCACTGAAACTATACAGCCCCAATTAAATGCCTTTCATTCTAAAGGTTGCCATGGTCGTGGTGTCTCTTCTCAGGAAAAAAAAAAAAGCTAAGACATCTGGGTTATAGAGTCTGAGACAGGGTTCCTTCAGGAAGATGACCCTCACCTTCTGATTACTAACATAAGTGTCAGTTATATTCTTTAGGGTTTTTGGACATATTAGTAGAAAAACAGCAAGGTACAAAATTATCTTATATGAGATGTTTGATATTATGTGCTATATTGGTTTGTCTCTCTTTCATTTCTAAGAGCCCTGTTTAGCAGGACATCACTATTTTCCACAGGAATTGCTTTTGCTTCTAGACTTGGTACCCTGAAATTGATATAATATACAATGTTATTATCTTAAAAGCTTAGGTAGCAGTTTATTTTCTTTAGAAAGTTCCAGGATCTCATGGCTATGCTCATTACTCTCTTCAGCCCAATATGTTGCTTTAGGCTTGATTAATTGGAAACAATTTTAAACTGTTTACATTATGGAAAGTTTTCTTTGTAATTCAACTATAGTGGATAGTTTTATTGGGTATATTACTCTATACTGGACATCATGGTCTTTTAGGATGTTGAATGCATTCTTCAAAGCTCTTCTGGCTTTAAAATTTTCCACTGGGAAACCAGAGGAGGGAAACAATAGTCCCACTTAGTTATGATGCCTATGTAATACAACAGGACCAACATGAAGTTGCAACCCTAAGGATGCAATAGTGGGACAAATACCATAGCTATAACTAATCACTCCCTAGTTGGTCTAAAAACCCATTGAACAAGAGGGAAATTCTTCCTGGTACTACAGAACTAGGAAACAACACAAGCTAATGAAGACATGGATCTTAGAGGAGTCCCTCCTACAATCACCTGTTCACTAAACCAGCAAAATCCCAAAACTAAGTTCTAAATATGTGTCCTCATATCCACAGGTAAATGAGTCTTCACACCTCATCAAGGAAACTTCTTTTTTCAACAGACAGAGACCACAGCCAGACAAAATGCTGAGTTATGAAACCAGGTCCTAAGGATACATCTACAAAACAACTCCTGCACCTAAATCTCAGGGAAATTTTAAGAAGACTGGGAAGAAAGATTCTTACATACAGAAAATCAGAGAGCTTTCCTTGAGGTTGCATTACCAAGAGAAATCAGTATGTACACATAAATTCTCAAGAATATGACTGCCTAAGCCTAAAATATGAGCTGAACACAGATAATAAAAAATAAACATGCTAAGGTGGATGGGGGAAAGTCCATGAGGCCTTGATCCTATACAAAGAACTATGGGAATTCTGAAACTGGAAAAAAAAATACTCTTCTCCAGAGAAGAGTATACCACTTGGTTATTCAATACCAAATGGTCAACCCTGAAAACCTGTATACAAGTAACATTATACAGACTGAGCAGTTGTCTTTACACAGTTAAGAATATATATCTCTATATACAATAAGTTCATTAAAAAGGAAAGCATCGATTTGAAAGAGAGCAAGGCAGTGGTATATGGAAGGATTTAGAAGGAATAAATTGACGGAAAAATTGTAAAGTGAGGGTGACCCTGTAGGAGAACCAGCAGTCTCAATTAACCTGGACCCTGAGATTCCTCAGACACTAGGTTGCCAACCAGGCAACATACACAGTTGAAATGAGGTCCCCAATACAGATACAGCAAAGGACTGCTGGGTCTGGGTTCAGTCAAAGAGGATGCACATAACCCTCAAGAGACTGGAGGCCCCAGGGAATTTAGAGTTCTGGTAGGGTGAGGGGATTGGGGCATCGTTGTGGAAACAGGGGCCCAGGGAGTAGGTATGGGATGTGGAAGAGTTGGAGGGTGGACCAGGAGGGAATAAAATCTGGAGTGTAAAAAGGAGAAAAAAAAAAAAAGAAAACATTTTTTAAAAGCTCAGAGCTCAAGGCTCTGAATATACTGATAAATCCCATATATCTCTTAAACTGATTCATGTCCCTCAATCCAAATAAGTGCTTTCATGGTTCTCTTTCTTGGTGTGTTTTCCACCTTTCCAAGTTTCATTTTAGCAATTATTCACTTAAGCAGCTTCCGCTAAACAGTTCCCCCAATGCCTTGACATTGTAGCAGCATTAAGTAGACAGTTTTTGTTTCATCATTATGACACTTTTGAAAGAAGATCTGTACATTAGATAGTGAGTTTCCTGGAATAATAGTTTTGTGGTTTCCTTTCCTCTTTTATTCCACAGAAGACCAACTTATACACGGTAAATCTCAACTCACTTTTATCAACATTTATTTCTATTTTGTTTTGCTCATATATGCATAGATGAGAACAAATATATTTGATTATGTTCACTTTTTTACTCCTGACTCTTCTTCTCAATCCCTTCATTACCCATGCAATTTCATGTCCTCAATTTTTAAAAACCCATCAAGTCTAATTGCATGTTGCCCAAATGGTCTTAGATATGTGGATTTCAACCAAAAGTTAATTTTCCTACTGTATTACTGGGGAACACACCTTAAGGATCCCTCTCTCCCCTCTTCTCTCTCCCTCTCTCCCCTCTCCCTCTTCCTCATTATTCCCCCTCCTCCCCTCTCTCAGACAACACACATACAGACACACACAACATACACCACAACACACACACACACACACACACACACACACACCACCACTGCCAATAGCTCCTTAGCTAGAGTTAGAACCGTTGCCCCTTAAATAAATGCTGGGACTTCTGTCTGACTTGATGTTACACAGACCTTGTGGATGCAGCCAAACTCTCTGTGAGTTAAGATGTGCAGATGACCTGCAGTATCCGGAAGGTACTGCTACTATCTGGGTCTTACAGTCTTTTGCCCATTCTTTGGCAATGTTTTCTGAGTCTTGGATGGGGAGGAGTGGAATACAGATGTCACATTTAAGACTTTGTAGATTTAAGAATAACACACACACACACACACACTCTTATGGTTTCAAAGAAAGTGCCTCCTGAAAGCTCATAGGGACTGACATCATTGAGAATATGGTTCAAGTCTCAGATGCTCAAGTCATGCCCAGTGTGGCAATCTCTTCTTCTCTTGGTCTGACAATCTGAATTTAGAACTTTAAACTACCTCTCCAGTACGATGTCTGCATGTATCCTGCCATGCTTCCAATGAATATAGCCTCTAAACTATATAAAGTCAGCCCCAACTAAATGCTATCCTCTATAAGAGTTGTCATGGCCATGGTGTCTCTTCACAACATTAACATAGATGTATATGTAATGATTTTTTTAAATTTTACTTTTTTATTAATAAATCTATTCATTTATATCTCAAATATATGCACTTCCCAGTTAGCCCTCCACAAACCCCCATACCCTGATGCCTACCTTACAAATACCACATTCATTTTTAGTAGTGTTTAGATACATAAAGTGATTATTTGGCATTAACTTATGAAAAAAAACTAAGGGAAATCTATTATTTTAATTTTCTTTTGTCAGATGATTTAGATTACAACTTTGTAGAAGTCAAAGATCATGATGATAATGATACCATAAACAAAAAGGCCAGTTTTAGAGCATTTTTGATGACAGTATCAAGTTATCTTTGTGTTGCTGTATCAGGGTCACAGGGTCTCGTGATGATTAATGAGAAATGTTACTTTTCATGGTATGAAGATTTTTCAAGCCATTAATTCCAGAACTTAACACATTTAACAAAAGGACAAGATATAGACACTGAAAAATTAATGTTGACACAGGATTTTAAAAGAAAATAAATCCTACTATTTACTTAGTAAATGTATAGTTAGAGCCTTCAAGGACATATAAGGGATGGAGACCTGAACTGAGTTTTAGTATTAAGTACGAAAAAATCGCACTGATTTAAGACTATGTAGCTAAGGAGATCTTCACATTCCTAAGCCAATATGATGCAGTTTTCAGAATGCATTTTGCAATAAGGAACAGCCATGTTTAATCCATAAGTAGGGTCTGCTTCAGAAGACTGTAAACTCTCAGCTGCCTTCCCAATTCCCCCGTGAACTCTCTTCCAGACATCCACAATGTTTCTCAGCTTCCTTCCAAACCATCTTTCCACAACTTTTATATTTCCAGTTGTTTCTCCTATGTGGGCAGCTAATGTTAGAAATTATGTGACAGGGTAGTCTTGAAACAAAATGTTTCTCAAATGTATCTCCTCTCATCCTTTGTGAAAAAATAGCACAGTCCTGATTACTGGAGGACTTTAGGAAATTTCACTTAAAATTGAGAAGCCTGGTTTGTACTTGATAATTTACAGTTCAGATCTCTAGAGGCTATTTGTTATTTGGTCTACTTGATAATAGAGTCTGAATACAAACATATATCTTTTTTTGAGACAGGTTTCTCTGTGTATCCCTACTGACTCTGAGTCATCTGTAACCACTGGCATGATTAGAGACTGCAGCCTGCCTCCAGGATAAAATGTGCCAATGACCAGAGAACACTATCTTTTTTTTGAACTATTACATTTAGAGTCCTCCCCATTACCTCTAGACACATTGCCTCTGCCTCACCATAAGTCAGCTCATGACAGGATCTTCCATTAAATCGCTATATACTGACCATAATGTCTCCTAGAAGCAAACGACATATCCAATCCACTAAAAAAAGCAATGGGAAGTGTAGGCTGAAGAGTGATTCAAAATAACTATACACACACCATCTAAACAGAAACATACTAACAAACTTAATCAGATCATTCCTTGATATAAATCATGTTCTGTATGAATACCCAGACTGTGAGCCTCTGTACACATTGAAGCTTTGTGAATCAAACCTGGACAAATGAAAGCACAGACCCATCTATCACTTAACCTGATATCTTTTACCTGACTTCTAACTTGGTGTTAGCATGCTGTATGCAACCAGCTGTATTCTTTTTCAACAATTTGACCTGGGATATCAAAAGAAACAGTCCTATCACTATGGAAAAATACATTCAAAAAGTTTGATGCTATAAGAACCATTGGAGTCAAGGTGAAATCAATGCACACAAACTTATGAAGACACGACATATCTGTAGAAACTTCACAGTGTTTTGAGAAAAACTTGGTTATCTGTTAACCACTTTCTCTTCTCCTCTTCTTTCTTTGTCTTCTTTACTAATAAAATTCTTATTTTGTTTGTATGATGACAAGTAACCAGCCACAAGTGGTTGAATTATGAGGAAGACTAAGCCCAGGGAATTGCTAGAGCCATTGTATGGCTACTGACAAGAATTTGTTTTTTTTAATACAAAAATACAACTTTATTAAAAATATTCAGGATATAACCTGATATTTTAAATTCTTTTTAACATTTTATTTTCATACCTATTTTGAAATTTTATTTTCCTAAACAAGAGATGAGTCCAAATTACATACATGATATGTTGTAGCAAACATACTGTCGGTTAACTGAACATTTACTTTTTTAAAAAATTATTGGATATTTTGTTTGTTTACATTTCAAAGGTTATCCCCTTTACTAGTCCCCCCCAAACTCCCTATCCTATCCCCACTCCTCTGCTTCTATGAGGGTGCCTCCCCATCCACCTACTCCTGCCTCCCTGCCTTTTCATTCCCTATACTAGGGCATCAAGCCTTCATCTGACCAAGGGCCTCTCCTCCCATTGATGCCTGACAAGGCCCTTCTCTGCTACAGCTGCAGTTGCAGCCATGGATGCCTCCATGTGTACTCCTTGTTTGGTGGCTTAGTCCCTGGGAGCTCTAGAGGGTCTGGTTGGTTGATATTATTGTTCTTCCTATGGGGTTGCAAACCCCTTCAGCTCCTTCAGTCCTTTCTCTAACTCCTCCATTGGAACTTCATTCGGGGACCCCATGCTCACTCCAAGGTTGGCTGTGAGCATCTGCTTCTGTATTTGTCAGGTTCTGGCAGAGCCTCTCAGAAGACTGCTATATTAGGCTCCTGTCAGCATGTCACTTCTTGGCATCCACAATAGTGTCTGGGTTTGGTGACTGTATATGGGATGGATCTCCAGGTGGGGCAGTCTTTGGATGGCCTTTCTTTCAGTCTTTGCTTCACACTTTGTCTCTGTATTTGCTCCCATGAGTATTGTTCCCCTTTCTAAGAAGGACCAAGCATCCACACTTTGGCCTTCCTTCTTCTTGAGCTTCATGTGAATTGGATCTTGAGTATTCTGAGCATTTGGGCTAATATCCCTTTCATTGAGTGCATACCATATGTGTTCTTTAATGATTGGGTTACATCATTCAGGATGATATTTTCTAGTTCCATTCAATTGACTAAGAATTCATGAAGTCATTGTTTTTAATAGCTGAGTAGTACTCTGTTGTGTAAATGTACCACATTTTCTGCATCCATTTCTCTGTTAAAGGACATCTGGGTTCTTTTACCTTCTGGCTATTATATATAAGGCTGCTATGAACATAGTGGAGCATGGTCCTTGTTATGTTGAAGAATCTTTTGGGTTATTTGTCCAGGAGTCAATGTATAGCTGAGTCCTCTATACATTTCTTATCAACTCAGCTCCATGATACAGCATGTTAGTGGCTTAAAACCTATTCATGTGAGAGCATTTGAGCTACAAAAATCAACAAATGCTTTAGATCAGTGCTATCATCATGTGCTGGGTCTAAATCATTTACTAGTTATGTCACCATTCAAAACTAACTAGGGGAATTTCATTCCTTTTTCTATTGATTGGTTTAGGGAAGGGCAAGGGACTAAGCAAGTTCTGTTCCTAATGATAGGATAGATGATAGATAGATAGATAGATAGATAGATAGATAAGATAGATAATAGAATTGATAGATATATGCATACATATATCATATATATATATATAATATGATAGCCAGATAGATAGATTTAAAAATATAATTATGATAAGAAAAGTATTGAAGAGACAAGATCTATCAAAGGTTTAGTTGTATCAGCCAGATCAGGAGCTATTAATCTTTCTCAAATATAATTTTTTATATTGTCAAGTTTTTAATTAAATAAAATCAACTTAATTTGAACATTCTTATCATTAGTGCAACATTAAAATACATTGTATTTCTGGCATAATTGCTTAGTATGACTCAGTAGGCAGATGATGTGCATGTTGAATTAATCAGACTAGGCTATATTCCATTAGAAAACCCTGAATAAACTGAAAGTAGATTCATGAGAAAGTGTGTTTTATTACAAAGGCACAGAACCATATTCTAAACCTGTCCTTTCATGAAAATGAAATAAGAAAACATATTTAATTTAAATAGGTTGTTACTTGGTTAAGGTAAGAAAAGCGATGAAAATGATGCAGCTATTTCTCTGATAAAAAGATAATCAATACGCAAATCACGTTTTCAAGGACAGGTTTTGTGAGCCTCTATCCATTCTGTTAGGAACCTATTCTAGCCTGCATGAGAGATTTCTGTGGGTTTTCACATGGAGTCTGAAACCAATCTTCTGTTGACATGCCTAATATTTAGACTATTAATTAGATTCTTTAGATTAGAAATATCAAATAACCTTATTGGGAGCTGAAATGTCATATTACATTTATCTATCTATCTATCTATCTATCTATCTATCTATCTATTTGGGTGTATGTGTATTTTTCTGAATGAAGATAAAATTTATTGAAAATCAAGTATAAGAAAATCAAGAATATTAAATCTATCAAGACATGTGGATTTATTTATTAAAGGCAGAAAATCCTAAACCTTCCAGCTCATTTTTCCACTATGCTGTGATAATATATAGGGATATCTTCTAAAGACCCAAAGATAATGAGAACTGAAAATCCTGCCAGAAGTGAGACTCATCATACCACATGGACACCAATGACACTCATGACAGAAGTGTATTTCCACACTCCACCTCCAGATACTCAAATATAAAGTACCCTTTATATTGTACAAATGAATTATAGGAACTCTTAAACTACTTCATAAAGTAGCTGATGAGATGGCACAGCCCATGAAGATACTTCTCACGAAGCCTGAGCTTTAAACTTGATTCTCAGAACTGATATGGTGCAAGAAGATGAGGGAAAGTCATCTTCTACGTATGTATCATAGCATGCACAGATACACATGAACACACACATGCAGGTAATTATGAAAAGAACATTGACGACAGTATGTGTATGTAAAAAAAAAAAAAAATGTTACCAGATACAGCCAGGAAGTCATCAATGCTGGTGATGTCATCCACTGCTTCAGTGAGGACATGAAGGTAATGTTCCCATGTGCGCTTGTACATTTCCATGGTGTTTTTGACCACTTGACTCTTGGGTCTTGATGCCAAAGCAAGTGCAGCATTTATGATCTGTAAAGATATAGATGGTATGTATATAGTTATTTCCTTTGAAAACAAAAGCCAATGTGCAGACAACAGGTACTCCTTTTTTCTTCTCTGTTTATGATTAAATTTGAATATCCTAGCAACCAGATAAATGGCATATATCACTATGCATATTTTCTTCTTTGTTTTTGGCAACATCAATTTTATTAGTATTTATTAATAATTTAAGCATTTTTAAAACTACTGCATGATAGTATCAAATGATTATAGGATATAAAAATATAATGGGATGTCAGAATTTAAGAGCTTGGATATGGTTCAATGTGAAAGATCACATATAATTATTATGCAATTTAGAGTTGAATGCTATCAGAAAAAAATGCAGAAGAGTGGGCTGCTTAAAATAGGGAGATTATACTCATTATAAGGGCTAAGAAAAAACTTTGGGATGTATGACATTTATTTATTAAACATTTATGCTTGATTTGTGTATGTGTGTGCATGCCACTGTGTGCTGGCATCCACAGAGTCTAGAGAACATAAAAGGTGCCATGGAACTGGAGGCACAGGTTGTTGTAAGTAAACTTCTTAATCACCTAGCAATCTCTCTAGCCCTGTAGTATGACATTTTTTAACTGGGAACTTGGATTCATACAGGATAACTAGCCTGTGTTTGTAAAAATCATTAAGAAATTTGAGTTATTTGAGAGTAACTACTTCACTGTGCATATTCATTTACACATCCAATCATTTCCTGTCTCCACAAAAACAATCATTACAAGTACTACCACAGGTTTTAGAATATGACATAGAAGACAGTATCAGCAAATGTTACAATTTCTGTGAGGTAGTATTCCACCCAAGGCAGGCAGACAATTGAAAGGTCAGATCAGTAAAATAGAAGGTCTGTGAGACATTTAAGAAAACTAAGAAAAATGTAAGGTCAAAGACTATGGTGGTTGATACTGGACAGTGTGTTAAAATTTGACAACCTTATATTGAAATGGATATTTATTAAAATAACATCATCAGTTAATGGTGATATAAAAGACAGAGAAGATTTTTAAAAAAGAAAGGAGAGATGAAAAATTTTTGAGTACCATTTTACTCATAGCCTGAGTACATAAAGGGTGAGGCAGGAATCCCTGGCTTATACTACAGAACTCCAACTAGTTGGAATGCATCAGAAAGGCATGCAATGGGCTGGAGAGATAGCTCAGCCATTAAACGCTAGGCTCGCAACCAAAAATATAAGAAAGGCATGCAAGTGTGTGAGCAATCTGTTCAGCACTGTGTTATAAACAAGTAAAGGTCTCAAAAAACTCAACAGGCTATAGGAGTAAGAAAGAACATTAACTACAGTGGTGCAGGTAACAAAAAGGGTTTTGTAGGCCTTTCAGTTAACTAAAGGAAACTAAGGGTAGGTCAAAGATTCCTGTCAGAAATACTAGGCTGGCATTAGTAATCCCATTGGAAACAATATATAACAGAATCAAAACAAATTCACATATAAAACAGATAATAAGATACCATAAAGAAACACGTTTCATGAGATGTTATGGTAACCTATGAGAAATAAGTTCAGTGATTACATGCAACAAAATGGTGGTTATCTTTGTGCTATAGACCGTGAGGTCTTTTTTATTTTACTTTTGCTTTGATATGTGAGCAAATTTTCTAGAGTTTCTGTGGTGAATAAATGTTAGCAGTGTTGTCAGAATAAATGAAGTTATCCTTGAAAGAAAGATGATGAATATAGTCTTTCCATGACAACTGTGAAGACTGACAATAAGACCTTGATTAGGGACATATCAGATACTAAACAGAAGTCAGAATTTTAAAGGTCAGAGTTGATCAGATTTAGCCACTGACTTTGATATTCCAGAGTTGACATTCAAGCCATTCTGTTTTTCATCAAAAACCAAACACACTGTGAATTCAAAGATTTCAACTAGAATGTCTTTTAAGAGTTAATTTTTTCTCTTAACTTGTTCATATATTGAAGCAAATTGTGGTTTCATAGCCTCAATCTATCAGATTCCATACCTGATATATAACAATAGGAAAGGTACCTTGCCTATTTCCTTCCTAACAAATCCATAATCTCATCAGGAAAAAGGCTTGAATCTGGGCAAATTCAACCAAACAGACAGTGTTCTGACTTGAGCCTGTATGAGAATCAGAAGATTCCTAAGTCACCCTCCTCTGGCTTCCGGTTCAGTTGATTTGTGGTGAGGCTTCAAAACTTGCATATCTAAGCAATTCTCAGTGATCATGATGCTGATCAGTCATACAGGTTTACAAAATAGGATTTTTTCTGGCCTCACATATCTTGGTGTTGACGCAATATGGAGATAGAATTACATGTGCCTTTCTCATCAGCAACAATTGAGAATCTCCCTCCCTGCTTCTAGGAACCCCAGTGTTCAGGATTACAGAGCAAATGATGCTATTTTTTTGTCATCCTTGTTCATCTGCATTTCAGAGACATTGTGGTTTCCATCCCTGCTTCTTTTAAAATACATGGAAACAAAAGCCAGCACTGGGTAGCTCCCAGACACTATTTAGATGCCTTTACAACTACAATGCTGGATCCTTAGTGGCATCACTTCATACGTGGGGAGACCAAGGGAAAGAAAGGTCTCATACAGGTTATTTAGCTGAGAAATTGTAATCAGGACACAAACTCAGCATCCGCCATGACAGAGCTAGATGTCCCATTGGCAACATGTCAGTCATTCAAACTCCTTCATGTCACTTCCATCCTTTATCTTGTTATCAAAATCCAAGTTGACAGTACAAACTATACTTTGAATTTCACCTCAGAGACAGGATCATATCCTTTCACTGCTTAAAACTATGTTGCTATCAAGTATTATTTTGACCATTTGTACTTTAAAATTCAACAAAAGCCTGTTACAGCTGTGTATATTTAACCACTCCACTTCTACCTGAGACTATGTCACCATTGCTCATGACATAGTTGGGAGGAGGTGACATTAGGCTTCTCACTCTCCAATACTAATGACCGCTCTTGAAATTTGTTATAGCAAGCATCTTTCAGAAGCTCCCTGTAGGGCTAGAAAAAAAATGGTAGAATGGAACAATAGCATAGAATAGAACTATAGCATACAATGCTTAAAAAATAAGGATCACTACCAGAGCCAAATGATAGGGGGAAAGTGCTTTTGCCTAGAAAGCATGCTCTGTTTCATGAGGAAAGGTATTGCAACAGAATGCCATATGAAAAATAGGTAGCAATTAATAGCGTAAGGAGTGGTTTGTTTGTTTGTTTTAAAGAAATGGTAACAGCAAGATAGAGCCTAAACCCATCTCTTGGGGAACATTCAGCATATGCTACAGGGGTATAGCATTGGAATTAAAAACAGAAACCATGATGCATAAGGAAAGAAGAGACCAACATAAAAGTACAACATAAAAGGTTAGGGGTAAGACAAAGGGGAATTTGTAAAGGTGACTTAAGGGAAGAATTCTCTCTTGGGGAAAGAGGTAGAAAAACGAGATGTTAAAGGGCCAATGATAAAGTTCCTCTCAAAAGTTCAGGGTAAAGAGAGGGGTAGAAATAACAAGATGCTTTGGTAGAGCCATGAATAGCTACATGGCAGAGAACCTGCCCAACATGATCATTAGTTAATGGTCAACCTGAGACACACTAGATCACCCAGGATCAAAGTCTCTGTGAAGGACTGTTCACATTGGATTGGCTTTTGGACATCCCGTGGAAGAGTATCACAATGTAGTTAGTTAACAGATATAGGAAGACAAGCCTACTGAGGGCAGGACCAATCTTTGGGCAGGGATTCTCAGCTGTGTCAGAGTAAAGGAAACTAGCTGAACATAAAGCAGACCCATATGAATCTGTTTTTCTCTGCTCTTGGCCATGGATAGAGTGTGAGAGTTTGCTTCCAGCCAAAGTGACTACTCTGCTATGGTGAACTGTAACCTGAATTGTAAGCAGAATCAACCCCTTCCTCTGGTAAGGTGCTTTACATCATAGTATTTCATCGCAGCATCAGAGATGCTACAAGAACACTTAGCATGCACAAAGGCGTGGTTTCTATAGCTAGCTTACATACACCAGTCATGGTCACTCACGAGGTGGACGCAAAGGGATTGAGATCTCATGGCCATCCTCTGCTACATAATGAGTTGGAGGATAGATTGTCAAAACAAACAAGCAAAAATGCTTTTAGATGTTTGGATTCACTAGCTATAATGACTGCATTAAAAAGTGTCCTTTCCATTCAATAAGCGAACGCCTACACCTTGCTAAAATTCTTTCAATAGACTATTACAGGTAGAAGGCGAAATTCACTTGCTTAAAAACATTATGTCGGCATTCTTTTCTTTTATTTCTTTGCTTGTGAAGGAAAAGCACATTAAATTTTAAGGAAATGTGCTGTAACTTTGGAAATAACTCCGGTGAGGTGCCCCTTGACTTCAGTTGTAGAGTTTTATTAACCTATTAACTTACAATATACCTTTGTGTACCCTGCAAAACTCCAGTCTCTGGTGTTTCCTTGTTCCCACAATTGGACAACAGTGTGCACACATGTCTGTGCTGAAATGATGGCGTCCCAGCCAGGCATGACTTTAAAATACCGTTAAAAAAGCTGCAGTGGGGATCTGGAGCCATGAATATATGACAGGTGATATTTTGTGAGAACATTTTCAGTTCAGCTGCTGATCCAGTTTATCTGATTCAGCGCAGTACTCTACGAGAACGCTTTATCCTGCTTGACTCTGCTGGTATTCAGTTTAAATCTAAAAGCAGACACATTTTGGAAGATGGACTAACCCTCTTGAAGATGGGAAAAAAATTTCTCCTGAGTCATATTTCTGGCGTTCTAGCTATATACACTGGACAAAAAAGGATGATCACCCTCCAGTCTTCTTCACATTTAGCTAAAATTTTAAATGAATTTTCTTGCTTTCTGAGACACTTTTTTTTTTCTTTTAAGATTATGGTGGAGATGTGTATATGTTAGAATTACTCTGGACCTGGCAATTACCTGGTAGTCAGTTAGCATTTAAGTGTGTCTTAAGATGCGGGCCCCTATTATATTTTCACTAGAGTGTTTTTATATCCTGATAAAAGTACCCTACTTCCAGCTGCTATTTTCTCAAAATCACTTACTTTACTACAAATATATTTCTTTCTTAAATTCGGAGAGAATCATACCTCTCACCACTGCTGGTAACTTCTGGTAGAAAAACAGCTGACTAAAAGCAGAATGTAAATTCCTTTTCCCAGTAAGCCTCCAAGGGCTAGCCTCATCTAAGATGCTTCATTATAGCATATTGCCTACTACCCTATCTAGCTCAGTCCACAGATTCTGGAACACACAGTAGCCTGTGACTTTGCTATGATTATCATGTAGATATCATTCTTTCCCTTCCCCAGCTTGCCAGATGAAACAAACTTCACTTAGAAGCAAATGTCACGACACATCCCCACTACCCAACCAACCAGATCTTCTCTGTCGTGCTTTAAATGTACCCCTTCCCTATAAACAAGGGGCAGTTACCACAAGGGTAACTGCACTTTGATGTTGGTTTTCCTCACTTTTAGTTCCCCATTCCTCCTCTGTCCTTAACCTTATCACCCTTCTCTTCACTCACATTTGAATTTTTAAATTTGTTTTTGAGACTATAATATAATTACATTCTTTCCTTCCTTTTCCTCCCATCCAAATATCATTCCCCATGCTTTTTTCAAATTTATGTCCTCTTTTGTAATGCTAATTTATTAAACACACACACACATAAACTACTTAGTCCATATAGTGTTTTACACACACACACCATACACATATACTGGGCAACAAATTAATATGCTCTTCCCTGGCATTGCCTGTAGTTGTGTAGGGTTGACATCTCATGATCTTTTCCCTGTCCTTTATGGCATATATATACGTGTGTGTGTGTGTGTGTGTGTGTGTGTGTGTGTGTGTGTGTGTTGATCTTCATTTAGCTCTTGTTTGGGCAGTCAATTTGGCAAACATTTTGAGCGTAGCTTCTGATGTTACTAGGAGACAGAATTTTTCAGCAAACTCCTTGATCATCTAGAGTGAGACTTTCTGCCCCCTCTTCAGCAAACTGTTCTTATACTTTGCTCCTTCAGCTCCATTAAGGTACTAAAAATACATGTATAAAGAAGTAATCCAGTAAAATCGCAACTAGATGGGCAGATGGAACTAAAGCCACAGAGGAATTATAATAGGTCTTAAAGGAGAAATTGGGTGTGTGTAGAGCTGGGAGCCCTGGATTAAAAAAGAGAGATTGAGAAAATATACACAGATTTAAGCTTGCCAAGAGAGGTAATCACACTCAAATAAGAAAGAAGAATGAAAGGTAGGAAAGAAGGAAGGAAAGAAAAGAAAGAAGGAAAGAAGAAAGGAAGAAAGGAAGACAGGAAGAAAAGGAAATAAAAAGGGAGTTGGCTGGTTTTGTGAGCATCTAGTTTGGAGACAAAGTTCTACAGAAAATTCACATGATAAAATTCACACGATGGTGTTGTTATTTTTGTTGTTGTCTTTGATGATCAGGATAATGATTATGATAGGGATGTTGATGATGGCAATAATGTCCAATGTCAACAGTCAAAACCCATACTTGTTTGTTCCAGGCACCAATCCAAGAACTTGATATCAATTTACCATCAAACATTTACACCACAATGAAAGAGATGTAATCATTGCCCCTTGCAACGACTCTCTACTTAAGGAAAAATTCTCTCTGCTCCAAATAGAGTTCATTGTCTGTACCTATGCCCTAGACATGTGTCATACAAATATATAAATGTATGCAGCCATTAGTTTGCTATTCCTTAACAGTAAACTTATTGAAGGAAATATTCCATTACTTGCCTTTTGAAGTAAAATCAATACAAATACACATATCTATTATTAAGATTACATAAATTCATGGTTTTGGCTGTCTATAAGAATACAATTCCAAGACATTAAGAAACCTAACATTGTGGTACAGGATTTGTCAAGTCATCATCAGACTTGAATATCCCTAACAGAAATTAGATATTCATTAAACAATGATTATTTCTTCCTCCTTCACCCAGCATCTAGATATATATAGTCTTCTCTTTCACTGAATATTATCCTATTTTTTCAAAGAGGTACAACTATTTAATATTTCCCTTTATATCAGATATTTTTTGCATAATGATTTCCAGCTTCCTCCATGTTGTAGCATGCGTGAAATTTTTATTCCTTTTAAATTAAGTAAAAGTCCCCTGAATATGCCTATCATACTCTCTGTGACTGGATATTTCATATTTTTACTCTACTGAGCAATACTATAATATGTATCTATCATTTTCAACAATGTGTGGTATATACCCAAAGAAATGGCATTTTTGATTACATGGTAATTTTAAAACGCTTTATGTGTGGTGCCAAAACTGCTTTTCTTGGGAGTGTTTCATGTGTTTAATTTCTTGGCATGTGGGACAACTTTTGCTATATTAACCTTCCATCAAATACATTTGTTTTTTTTTTTTTTTTTGTTGTTGTTGTTTTTTGTTTTTTCATCCTACAGTTCCTTAGGGAATTTGGATTTTCTT